>JBAMHW010000017.1:20821139-20837672 GCA_037177495.1 Rhadinocentrus ornatus | reverse complement strand
TTAGACATGAACGGAAGCAGTGAGACCGGCCGGTAGTTTTCAACCTGGGCTGGGTTGATTGTGGGTTTCTTCAGCAGTGGGGTAACCCGAGCTTGCTTGAAAACCTACATTTACTAAAACGCCACAGAAAATTGTTAGCTGCCACTTGATGACAGCTTTTAACCTACTTTCCCAACAACTATGATTTGTGTCATTTAATGTATAAACCTGCCTGAAATATGCATCTGAGTTGCAATAATTTAGTAAAAATGAAACAATTAGCATTTTAATCAAAACTGGGCGCTCTGGGGAGACGATAAGATGTATTATGGGATATAAAGACAAGCCTCTGCTGCTTACCTGCGTCTCAAAGATGAACGCTTCCAGGGTGTTCAGAGTTTTTTCTCTCTCCTGTTTGGCTAAATCTCTGTCGGTCAAATCCTGCAGCCTAAAAAGAGACAAAGACTTTAGCAGATAAAGCTGGGAATCTGACTAAATGTGAGCTGAAAAGTCATTCAAGTCCTTACTTCTTTTTAGAGGAGGTGAGGTGATCATCCGTGGGGTCAACGATGTCGTTGATAAGGAGCTCCACTGTGATTTCTTCTGAGATTTTGCTTTTTTTCTGAGGTTTCGCCCTCTCTGCCTCTGTGTTGTCAGATTTCTCTGCATCCTTTTCCTCCTAAACCAGCAAAGGCAAAAAAAAGCCGTCAACACTCCTGCAGTAACAGTCAGTACGAGCTGCACATTCCCAGCTGAGATATTACCGCGGCCTCCGTCTTGCTGCCTGCCTCCTCCATCTTCTCCGGACTTTTCTCTCCGTCAACTTTTTTCTCTGAATCATCCTGTGTCTCTTTGGCCCCTTTGTCCTTCTGGTCCTCGTCCTTGTCGTCCTTCCCCGACTCTGGCAGGACCTCTTCCTCATCCTAGACAGGAAAAATAAAACAGCATTATTAGCTAGCATCTAGAATCGGATGTAAACCCTCTGGAAGTGAGCTATGCATCACAGAGGAGCAGATACTTGTCTGAAAAGTCAGAACTGAGTTACCTGGGCTGGTTCAGTTACATTCGGAGCAGGTTCAGAGGATCCTCCTCCAAACAAAGTGGAAATTGTGTTTCCCAGCTCTGAAACGCAGCAGTTAAATAAAGATCAAATATGCATCAATGCAGCTTGTAAAATGATTTTATTTGTTTAAAGATGCAGTTTGATGAGTTTCCTCCTGCTGCAGAAGATGAACTTCTAACTAACCAGCCTGGTTTAATTAAACATGTAATCTCATTTAATTACATTTTAATTTATTAACTGTGTGCTCTGACACTCAAAGTATGTGGGATTTCATAATCCCCAGAAAATGATTATTTATTTATAATATTTTATTTATATTATATTTCAGTTAAATTATAATTTATTTTAAAAATTCCTTTGTTATATTTAAATATTTTACTGACTTTATGTTAAACTTTAGTTTACCATACTTAATATACGTGATATATGATATACATTGTTGTTGTTTTTTTGTTTAAATAGTACGAATATTTTCTGACACAAATCTTTAACCCACTCTAAAGAATCTGAGTTGCTTTTTTTTTTATTTATGTATATTACTGGGCTGCCATTCAGCTTAAACATTTAGTCTAAAAGGATTAAAAAACAAGATCACTGGTTAAGAAATTCTAAGTTGAAATATTAGATGTGTTTTTAAGTTAAAAACTACATTTTAAAACAAAACCCTTTAATAACAACAACTATAATAATAAACGTTATATAGCAGTTTCTTGAACAAATGTTATAAAGGGCATCACGGCCATAGATAAAAATCAAGGATAAGTCAAAATTTTACTTAAGCTCGTTCAAGAAATGAATCTTGTTCTGCTGTGTGTTCAGTCAGATCAGATCCAAAAAGAATTTATTTTAGAGCACCAGAAATACCAAACAAGTAGAAAGTTTGATGAAATCCTTAGAAAGGAGAGACAGCAGAAATCCTCGGTCAGCACAAATACACGTTTAAAAAATATATCTGAAGGGGAAAACCTCATAACATGCTGTTACGTTCCCTAACGCTTTGGTTCAGACGGACAAACATACTAGTTAAAGTAGATTCCTCCTCCTTCTCCTCCACAACTGTTTCAAAGACAGACTCCACCTGTGGATGGAAAAAAAAAACACATTTAACTTTACTTATTGGCAGAAATGAAGTTATTTCTTTAATCAAATCAAAGACAGGGATGGAAACGGATAACAAAAGTTGTGCTGCTTATTTTAAAGTTATGTCAATGAAACAAAAAGAAACTTTCAATCTTCCAGATACCCTTTTGGTCCTTTTACAGCTTCAGATTAGTGCCGTGTGCAGATTTTATCTGAAAATGATGCTCCAAGTTTTCCTTTTCAATGCCAGATGTCAGCATGAGCTTGTGAATCTTCACCGTGGAAACTGAACTCACCCGGTCCAGCAGGAGCACCCCGCTTTCATCCATGTTGAAGTGAGCTTTGATCCCTTTGGACTCGGCATCTGCGTGCTTCTGGAAGCCGATTCCCACTCCAGACAGCTTGACTGTGGTCAGGTTCAGAGAGCCAAACACACTGCAGCACACCAGGACAGGACTTTACCCCCAACAAACAGCGGGGAAGCACAGTGATTCTCACAATAAATATAATGAGGGTGTACCTGAGTTCATCTTGATTCAGGAAGCTGAGGTCGCCGTAGTTAATGTTGAAGGAGAAGTCGTCGTTATAGCGGTTGAATGTGATGACTTTCCGCTGGGGGTAGGGCGCCATCCTCTGGAACAGGATGCGCTTGTTGTGTTTCTGGGTTTTGACGCCTTCTTCCTCCACCTCCCGGGAAAACTCCACCTACCAGAGCGAGGCATCATGTGACGCTAACATCAGAGTTTTAACATCTATCCTACTGAAATGTTCTTCTTTAACTAAACTCTAATCTTCCCCTTCTGCACACATCATCAAGCCATCATACACACACTTACCCCTCTACAATGAAACAACAATATCCTACGAAGACTGGCAGAATATGTGGAAGAACATTCATACAACTAATCACTCACATAAATGGAGGGTATTTAAGAATAAATGCCTCAACCATAACCTTCCGTGCTGGAGAAAACGTCTAATAGCCAACGTCAACCTTAGTTATGCCTGTTGGAAGTGTCCAAAAATAAAAGCTCTTTTGGAAAGACCAAGCGGGAGCTGGAAAAGATTTTAACTCATAATTCGCTTTTCAATTTCTTTCTTCTAAACGTTTGCACATTTCACATGAACGGGGGGGATGTTAAGTATTTGATTAAAATCTTAACAACGACTTGTTAAAAAAAAAGGAGGTGGAGCCAGGCAGACCCAATGAGTCTGGACCAAAGATTCAAATTTTGAGGAAATCTACATAATTAGACTCCAGAAGACCCAAATGGAAAAGAAATGAAAGAAATGGACTACATCTGGGAAGACTAGCAACGCTGAGAACTGGAAGACCTTAGAGATAAAGCTACCAGCATCACCCATGTAGGTCAGCGTTTGACTATGTATGTGTTAAAAGCTACAAAAAATAAATAAATAAAAAATAAAAAGGACATCATTTTCCGCTTGATGG
Source organism: Rhadinocentrus ornatus (assembly GCA_037177495.1). Lineage (NCBI taxonomy): Eukaryota > Metazoa > Chordata > Actinopteri > Atheriniformes > Melanotaeniidae > Rhadinocentrus > Rhadinocentrus ornatus. Next base: position 20,834,097 of record JBAMHW010000017.1, on the reverse strand, counting down.
TGATTTAATCTCTGTGGCGAAAGCTTTGAACCGACCTGAATGGGGAAGACGGCTGCATCTCGAACAAAGAAAGGTTTGACTTTGAAGGCCTTGCTGAGGGCAGCAGCCTGGTACACAGCCCCCATGGCTGCTGCTTCATCTGCATTGATGTTCTTCCCCAGCTCCTCTCTGCACACAACACAAAATCACTTTTCTGTAAACCACAAAAACAACGTCTTTGTTTTCCTGCAACCATTTCGTGCTTCATTTAAACCCAAAAGATGTGGACATTTCCGAAAATACAACAAAAATAACAAAACTTGGAACACTGCAAAAGATGGGCAGCATTACTTTAAATTGCACTGTAGAGATGGAGTTCGTATATTTTTAAAGGTGAAAGGAGAAATTCCCCTGGGTCACACTTACTTCCCGACAGCCTTGAGCAGCACTTCCTGAACTTTGGGGACGCGAGTAGCACCTCCAACTAAAATCACCTGCTCAATTTCCTCCTGTTGGCACAAGAAAAACTAGTTAGAACCACAGCGGTTTATATTCAGTATCTGTGACAGATACCGTACCCCTCCTGAATCGGTGCCATGTTCTGTTGATGCATCAGTTATAAATATCTTTGTTGTTTGGACCACACCATGTCAGATAGTACGGCAGAAATATGGCATAATCCTTCTGTAAGAATACCAACCAGTTTAATTTCTGCAGACGTGAGAGCATCCTGGACTGGGCGAGGGACTCTCTCAAAGAGATCTGCGCACATCTCTTCAAACTCAGCCCTGGTCACCTTAGCTTTGAAGTCAATGTCATCCATCAGGCCTTCCACCTGTGGGGCAGAGAAAACAGGAATAGATCAGTTTTATGTCAATGTTGCTAACTTTGTTAGTTACAAGCTTAGAGGAGAAAAATATGCTAATCTGTGCGTGAATATGTACTGGTAAGCTGTAGGGATGCACAAATATATTTCAGTGACGGAGGAGAGGGGAGGCTGGGGAAGGTCTTGGCCACCCCACTCTAAATCCTAGCCACCCCACTTGCCACCCCAAGCATTGCATCACAGCTTCCAGACACTTTAGTTGTGCACACATCCTGTCTTTAGAGAACTGCCGGGGTTAGAGATTCATGTCGAAGTGGCAGCCGGAAGACGCTTTAGTGTTAAAGGCATATAAAATGTAACACCTGCACAGTGCAAATCAGCAAACATTGGAGTACTTCAAAATGTTTTTGTTGGTTAAAACAAACAAAAAAAAAGAAATCTAAACAGCTTTGTCACACAACTGTTGAGTCCTCTTTTAGTGTGAGGTAACGCATTTCATTTCCTTTGAGAGCTTACTGAAGGATGGTTTGTGGGATGTTAATGCAAAAACTGGTTGAGATGAGTCAGTGAGTTGCGCTTTTTGTCCTTAATCAGTGTAGAGATTACCCCTGGCAAAGCATTAATGAGCCTTTGTTTAATCTCCTGACTGGTTCTAGACATTAAGAAGTGTTCTCCTGCAGTTGATTTCCCTTAACGTTACACAAACTGTCCCCCTGTTGTAATCCCTGAGACATGAAGCATTTAGGAAGGATTGATTTAAGTCTGAGTTGACTGTAAGAATTGTTGGAAGCTAACTCAGATTGCTGCACTGCAGAAGTGCTGTGAGCTGAGCAACCGCTTTGATCATCGCAGCGTTTCACGTAGCCTGAAAGTTCGCAAGTTTGTTCGCAAGTTTGTTGTCCCTGTGAAAACGTGCGTTTGATCCAGGAGGATCATTGTGTTGTTTCTGCTCCGAGGTCAGAGAGGAGACTTTGCTTAAACTTCGAGAGAAGTTTTCACGCTGTTTTTATTGTGGTCTGAACCCATCGGACAGATCTGGGTGCTTAGATTAACATCCCCGGAGAAAGCCGCCGCGCTGTGATCCAAGTTACTTTGGCTTGAACGGAAGTGAACTTGTTCGAGGCCCCGCAGCAAAAGAACGCCGTTCTCCGCGTGCTGCTGGCGCATTTCAGCGTGCGATCATTCCCGTTCGCTACCACTGACAAAGACGCCGCCGCTGCTGGCAGAAATTTGCTGTTTTGGTTAAATGCATTGAGAAGTGGAATGTATTTTGGAGTCTGAATGCCACTTAAACTTTTAATGGTCTTTTCTGAAACAGTGTTTTGAAGCAAACATTTGATTTCAGATTGACCAATTTTCACCACTTGGCACTGGCAAAACTTTACTCTAACCCCTGAGAAACATTCAGTGAATGTCCTTTTTGAATCATGATATGGGTCAATTCGAATTTAGAATTCAGTTGCCCAAAACTCAGTGTCTCCTCTCTGAACTTGGCCCTCAGCTCATCAGTGGCCTGCATCTGGACCAGTTCTAGTTGGAAAGCGCCCTGGCTGGTTTCAGGCACAGCATTTTTGGTCTCTGCTGGACATCTCCCGGTGACAGCGACGGCAAACAGATATTGCTGTAGGATTTTTGTTGTGAAACTGCGATCTGAACTTTTCTGACAGGTTTTTAGCGATGCTGCCATACGTGACAGCACAGTCCCATTTATAGGAGCACCTTGCAGAGTCGGCATATGAAGTTGTCACCAGACAGTTTGGCACACAACACCGTCTGGTGAATGGTGCTGTGTAGTGAGTTAACTGTGGGGTGATCTGAGACGTGGTGCTAAGCCCCCTCTTCCGTCCTATCATAGATGACCCACCGTCAGTCACAAAGAGGTATCACACAAAAAACAGACAGCTGCACAGTATCTGCTGCATCTGAAGACTCGTCTGCAGCTACTAACAAGTCATCCACACACTTCAGGTCGTTCAGCGGAAAAACTGTCCTCATATAAAGTTTCCGGTCTCTGTGCTGTAGTTGAATCCGAAAGCTGAACCTGCTTCACACAGGTAATGATTTCATCTTCGTGTCAGTCACCGGCAAACAACTCCTCCACGATTCAACAACTCAGCGTCTACAAATGGCTTGCCCTCTTTGGCCCGTTCCCGAGTTACACGAAGCAAGGCAGCGGTGGATTTTTCACCAGAAGTAGTTTTAGTCGTCAAGATTGTGGATGTGGTTGAATAAGACAACTTTAAAGCTGCCATCTTATCTTTCCGTGCAGTGCTTCCAACAGGGAAATGCGCTCATTCAGTATACCTCATTCTTTCAACACATAATGTTGCTGAACCTAGACCTGACCCTAGACCTCAAACCAGACCTAGACCTGACAAACTGCAGCAACCCAAAATCAGTACAGTAGGCACTAGGCATTGTGGCGGCATCACTTCATCAGACCACATGACCTTCTTCCATGGCTCCAGGGTTCAATCTTCATGCTCCGCAGCTAATTTAAGCCTTTTTCTCCTCTAAAAGGAGCTAACAGTAGATCTGTACACTGGATTATAGTGTACAGATCTACTGCATGACCACTGCAAGGTCATTTCAATTTATTTTGATCTTATTTTCTATACAGCACCAAGCCACAACAAAAGTCATTTCAAGTCACTCTTCCTCTAGATCGGTCTTATAATTTGTCTACTCGTTAAAAAAACTAAAAACACCGATGTTTTTTATCTGATTCACACGATGACGTGTAATAGCTGCGACAGACGGAGTCAGAAAACACATCAACCAGCTGAAAATCAGACAAAATGTTTTATATTTCCATCAGGAAGGTGAAGAAAGAGTATTTCTCCTGTCTTTGGTTCATGTCCTTCGCGGTCTGATAAAGCATAATCAGATTATGCTGCTACATGATAACTTATATAATCTGATAACTCCAGAAATCAGATGATAATCAGATTTTTGGTGTGAATGCAAACAGGTTCAGTATTTAATTTTCCGAAAAGCTGGCAAAGCCATATTTAAAGTTCTTTTCCAAAAGGTGCAATCTGTCACCTTAATTTTATTTCTGAACAAATACACAACCAAAAAGATGAACTGAGGGGGGTGGGGGTTTTAGATCTGATGGACTCACCTGGGCCATGAAGTCCACATTTGCACTAAGCACAGTCTTAAGCCTCTGTGCCTCTTTGAGGAGCTTGGCCATAGCTCGGTGGTTCTCCCTCACATCCTTCTTGGACTTCTTCTGCTCGTTGAAAAGTTTTGCCAGGTGGTCCCGCAGTCGCAGGTCCATCTCAAAGCCTCCCAGCCCGCGGTCATACCTAGAACCAGACCACAAGAAGCACAGTTTTTCCTGAATGTCAATGTCAGCAGATGGTCAGCTGTGCCACAATAATGCATTGTTATAAATGCATTTTCTTTTGACTATGTACTCACCCAACACCTCGGATCTGTAGCTGGGGCTGGGTGCCAGAGTCCTTGGTTTTGACGGTCTGATAGGTGACGATGGTGGCAGTGGTACTGCCTGAGCCCATATCATAAAACATGATATTCTGGAAAAGAACCGGATCAGACTTAACTGTGTGTCAACATAACCTTAAACATGTGGCTTATTTACAGAGAAGGAAGCATGTCAGGCTTTAAACAATCTACCAAAAACAATCTACAGAAGGAAAAGTATATGGCACATATATATAGCACAAACACATTACCTACCTTCCTACGTGCTGTACATATACTGTCGTACAAAGAGACAAAAACATTCCACAAACAGCCACAAATTCTGCGCTCCAAAAGACATTAAAAGCCTTGAAAAAACAATACAATAAAATGTAGAAGATTACACAATGCCTGAAAGAAACTACAATAAATTAAAAGATTAAGACACAAAGTAAATTAGAAAAGGTGGATTACACTAAAAGAAATTAAAACCAGTTTGTGACAAGAATGATGTGATAAATACAGCTGACATATATGGTCACCTTAGCTGTGTTGTCAATATCTTTCCTCCTAAATACGCCATAGTTCAAGGCAACGGCTGTGTTGTCGTCGATGAGCTGAAGGACCTTTAGACCTGCCATCTGTGCAGCGTGCAGTACTGCCCTGCGCTCGGCCTGGTTGAAAAAGGCTGGGACGGTGATGACTGCATCTTTGATTTGCTGTTCTGTGATTGGACCGATTCATTAGGATTTCAGAGGAAAAAAGGTCCAACATGTTGATATTCAGAATGTCATTTTTCAGGCAAACAGACCTGCAAAGTCCTGAGCCAGTCCACATGAATAATTGAGCATCATCGCAAGGAGCTCCTCAGGCGTGTACTGCATTTCTCTGTCAGGTAAGAAGATCGTGTTTGCATGAAAACATGTCAACAGCTGCTTAAAACAAGTAAAGAAAACACTAAAAACAACATTGTGTTGAATTGTAGAGTTGTGTGACTGCACGACACAGTGGCGTGGGCATTGAAGAGGAGTTTAAGCCAATCTATCCTAATTTTGAACCAATCTAGCCAGCTAGCTAGTTGCCCTTTATCTTGCAACTAGCTAGCTGCTCTTCCTTTGTAATGGAAATCCATCTTCACTGGATGCCAGGACCTACTTAATGAAGAAATTTATTTATTTTGTCAAACAGCTGAGCATTCCAGATGTTTAATCTTTTGCTTAATTTAGTAAAGAAACTAATTTAAACTAGAGGTCAGAAGAAGTTTCTCTACTAGAACATACCCGACTCTAGTGAAAAGTTCTACATCAGCTTATTAATGATCCATTGATTTTAATCAGGTGTGTTGCATGTTGCAACATCTAAAACCTGCAGGACAGTAGTTCATGAGGACCGGATTTAAGGATCGCTGGTTTACTGCAGATGTACAGTGAGAGCTGATGATCTCCACCAACACCAGTCTAATTTTTCACCTGCTAGTTTTACACGAACGAGGACAGAACACTAACAACTCAGACTGACGCTTAAAAAAACAAATAAAGATTATTAAATTAAAAAGGTTCAAAATAGAGATATTAAGAAAATAACTCTCAATGTTAAATTTAAAGTGTTTATGCTGACAGTTTTCTTACAATGTTGTGATTTTCAGTTTCAGCTGTTACTGTTCTGGCGTGGAAGGGCAGGGCTTTGGAACGTCTGCCTCCTCTTCAGGTCCGACGTTCCCGGGAGTTACAACAACATCCACTAACACTATGGCAGCTGCTAGTTCAGGTAGAACACCTATACAGCAGCTGTATCTTTTTTTTTCATTTTTTATAACTGTATAACTGGACTAAGTAACTAAGTAAGTTTAATTTTAACAGTTAAATACAGGATGTTGGTTTGGCAGAGGTCTGCTGCAGAGAGCCAACTTTAGCTGATATGATGTGAATCTGCAAGCATATGTGCGGTATGTGTTCGTAGATCTGGCTGCTGCAACAACACTGTTTTTTTACTCTAAATTAATCACAAAACTTGAGATTTAAATTAACTGCAGGTTAGTAAGCTAATACACAAATGCTAAAGTTAGCGCTCTCCATAAAAGGTCAGCATAAACACTTTAAATTTGAAATTAAGTGTTACTTTCCTAATATCCCTATTTTAATCTTTCAGCACAACTTCTGTCATTCTTGGTAGAAATGACTCAATAAAGTTTCTGTTTTAGGTTCAGGTTTTATTCTTTCAAAGCTAAAGCTTATTATCAGTGTTTAGGTGTCATTGTTTTAGCCCCATATACATGCTTTTACTGGAGCTTGCACGGGTTCAAGGATTTGCCATGCCAACAGCTCAAGGCTGGACTAATTCTCTTGTTCCCATGGTAACATTCTCCTCTTATCAATCTGACCACTTGGTTGCATTGTAAAGAAGACTACATGCGGAAGATGAAGGCAGGTTTTGGAGGTTTTTCTCATGCTAGCAACTTATCTCTAAGTTTCTAGCATGTCGATGGAAGTTGACTAATATTTTCAGTACCTGCTGTTAACTTTTGTCACTGCACGATGAAGCAGCCTGGTTATAAAAAAAATTGGCTTAGTTTAAATTTTGTGCAGCTCATTTGAGATCATTTAAGATGCGACAATCAGTATTGTCCCAGGACACACTCCCAGAGAGTAAGAGTTAATCCTTTTCTTTTTCTTTTTTTTAAAATAAAATTTATTTTATTCAATTTCCAAAGGCGACTATAGTTCTGTTTTTTTTCCTTAAGTATTTAAAAGGATTCAGTGCAGCAGACCAGAAGCAAGTTAGCCTAAAAGCTTACGCTGAATATCCCTAATCAGATCATTAGCACCCAAACAAAAAACTTCCAGACTTACAATAAAAAATATGCCATTATTTATGAGTAAGCCACCAGAGAAATGAAGAACAACACATGCTGATGCTTTTCATCTGGGCACACAAGATAATGGAGATCATGTTTGTTTATAGAGGAAGAAGCAGGTGACTGGTTAGCAAAGGGTCACATGATAATTAACCTTCTGAAGTCAAATGTTTTATAATTCTGAAAAAGGCATGTGACCTTGGGAATTCAACATCATGGAAATTAAATTTCATGGTATCATTCATTCGGAAGACAATGAAACTTGCAGCTCCAGTTACTTCATATTACTGAAAAGAAAAAGAAGTTTAATGTGTGTACTTCTAATCCATTGATAGATATTTAGCAACTGCATATGCTGAATTTAGTTTGACATCAAAAATAAAAAGCATTGGGATAACGTATCCTATAAATCCTAAATACGTGGTTTGGTATTTTACGAGTAAAAATACATGTCATACCAGTCAGCGTGGAGATATGATGTTTCCAGGACAGCTTCAATTGTCAGATTATGAGAATAAAATTATGTAAAATCAATGTATCAATAAATATGGCAGCATAAACGCCAACCAGAACAAGAAAACAGAATTTACCACTAACAAACGTTTGTAGAAATAACACACAGAGCAACAGTGACCAAGCCTTTTCTCCTCTGCACATCATTCTCTCAAGTCCTTACTTTGAAAAGAAAAAATCCATAGAGGAGCATTATTTTTCTTCTTTTCAGACACACGCAGAACTTTCTGCTCACTGGTTGATCTTTGGCTGCTCCTGATTGGACGTTACCGTCAATTTAAGCTCTCTGATTGGTGGAACATATTGACAGGCAGTAGCTTTATTATAATTTTTAGGTCAAAATAGAGGTCTCTTTGTAACATAGCAGTGAAAGCGAGCGCTATTTCCTTTATGATGAAAATGTGATGAATAATGACGTTTTCATGGATCGTTGTGGATTTACTATGAAGTCTCTGAATAAACCCTAAATTTTGCAGCTGGATTGGATCCTCCTGGACAGGATAGAAATGCCTGGAAAATGTCCATAGATCTCCTAACAGGTAAACTATTTTACCTGACCGAGTTACACACTACTGTTCCTGAGAAACTAATACAAGTGATAGTGCTTGGGGATGCCGGAAATCTAGCAGAGCTTAAGGGTTAAAGGGGCAATGAGAAGGAAATTACAATAAATAAAAAAAAGAAGACTCACTCTGAGCTTTTAAAGGAAACTGTTCCTCTCACGGTATCCTCCTGGAGCTGATGCTCAGGAAAATGTTTCCGGTAGAGCTCCACCTGGAGGTTGTCGTGCTTTTTACCCAGGAGGCTTTGGAGGCGTCTATAGACCGTTTTGGGGTTCTTCACAGACTGAAATGTAGAACATGTGTGACCATTAACAGTACACAATGATGACACATGATGAGGAGCAACTGATTTATTGCAGATGAAGATGAAACCATGTCAAAATCCGATGTTGAGGAGAGGTCATACCACGCTTAATGCACTTTCTCCAAAAAGTCTCTCGTTCTCCTTTAGACAAACAACTGTGGGCGTTTTCCTCCTCGACTCCCTGGGAAAAAAAAAACGTGATAGTCATTTCCAGTAGTTTAGCGTTCTTTATTCCCTTAAATAAAAACCTCACACTCACTTGTTGAGAACTATCTCCATCGGCACGCCAGGTTTCACGATGGCAATTTTCATCCACTCGCTGCCAAGGTCGACCGACATGACTGCCACGGTCTCTGCAAACACAAACTTGTGTGAATCTGAAGAAAAGTAGCACCATCTGCGCCGCAGCACAGCTGAATTATTCATAAAGTCCTGCGTTAGCTGCTTCTATTAATCAGAGAGGCTGCTTGGTCAAATAACACCTGCTTTCCCCACTTCCATCTTTTTTAACTGACTTACAGTGGGGATCAAAAGTTTGGGCATCCTAGGTAAAAATTCATTGTAATGTGCAAAAAGAAGCCAAGGAAAAATGGAAAAATTTCCAAACGGCATCAAATTACAGATTAGACATTTTTTATAACATAAAAAAGTCAGATCTTCTTTCATTTGTTTACACTCTGAAAATAACAGAAAAGGGAAAAATGCATCTGCAAAAGTTTATAGCATGCACCGCTTTAGACAGCTGAGACCTGACAGTGTCATGGATTGTTCTCAATCATCGTCTGGAAAGACCAGGTGATGTCAATCTCATAGGTTTTAAATGCCCATCATCTGTGTCCAACTGTTAAGCATGGGGGTGGATCAATCATGCTTTGGGGTTGTATTGCACCCAGTGGCACAGGGAACATTTCACAAGTAGAAGGAAGAATGGATTCAATAAGATTCCAGCAAATATTGGACGCTAACTTGATGCCATCTGTGAAAAAGATGATCCTAAACACACCTGAAAATTCATGGCGGATTACATGAAGAGGCGTAAACTGAAGGTTTTGCCATGGCCTTAACAATCTCCTGACCTCAACATAATTGAAAATCTATGGATAGACCTTAAAAGAGCAGAAAGCCCAGAAATCTCAAGAAACTGGACTTTTGTAAGGAAAAAGGGGTGAGGATACCTCAAACAAGAATTGAAAGACTCATGGCTGGCTACAAAAGGCGCTTACAAGCTGTGATACTTACCAAAGGGGGCAGAACAAGGCATCAACTCTGCAGGGTGCCCAAACTTTTGCAGATGCCTTTTTTCCTGTTATTTTAAAAGTGTTAATGATGGAAATAAAATTTCTTTTCTTTTCTTTTTTTTTTTTACATAAGAATGTCTAATCTGTAACTTAGTGCCTTTTGGAGATTTTTCCATCTTTCCTTGGCTTCTTTTTGCACATTAAAATAAATTTTAAAAAGGGGTGCCCAAACGTTCGATCCCTACTGTAACAATAACCGAGTCTACGATTTACAGAAATCTGTCTCATGTTGAAGAATTATTACCTGTGTAAGGAGGCAGCATGGCCAGAACGAGGCAGGTGAACGAAACCAGCAGCAGACTCCTGGTCCCCATGATGAGCTGTCAAACTAAACAGATTAACACACATTAATACCCAATAAGAAACAAAAAAACACACATTTATTTTTTTGTCCTACGTTTTCCCGTTTTTCCACACACATACTGTTTGTGTTTACATTTTTCTTATATTTCATATTTGTCCTTTTATTTGTGTTACCTCTGATATCTGCTGTGACAAAGAAATTTTCCTCACAAGATTAATTAAGTACATTTCTATCCATCCATCTTTTCTTGCAAGCAGCTTCAAGAGTTTCTTGTCATCTTTTAAAGTGGTCTTAATCAATAGTTCTCCAAATTGAAGTTTGAAGCAGCATGAATTTTAAAGCTGTGTGAAGCTGTTTTCAGTCTAAACGCAGATGTAATAATGATGAAAAGTGAATTTACATCCATCAGGTGTTTTTCTGCTGCAACAACATAAAAAAGCAGGTTTACAATCTCAGCACTTTCAGATTTACACGCCCCCAAACAATGGCTAATTCAGCATCCAGTCTCTTCTCGGAGCTCTCTCCAACCCATAAAAGTCAGTCTAAAGTTAAGTCTCGTCTTATCTCTTGGTCTGTTACTTTCTCTTTTTCCTCTCTTCCTCTTGAATGTCTTTACTGAATCAGTAATGGTGTGAATTCAAACACAGCCATTTTGTTGATATCCAGTTGCTAGCATGTAACAAGGAGCCGTAAAGCAAAAAGCAGCTGTCACATGATGATTCGGGCTGGAAAAAGAAGTTGTTTAGTTCAGTTTTTCACCCTCAGGATACTACAGGGCAACGACGGCTTCAGGAAAGTACATACTAAATGCCAGTGTGACACAGTGTGAGTTTTAAGGTTAAAAACTTACGTAGTGTTGCTCTGACACGGACGTTGAATCATTTAAACGTAAAAAAGGCTCCTAACTCACTCAGCAAAGAATCAGCAGCCTGACACAAAGACATAATTTATTTCCATTTATTTAGTTGCATCTATGAAAATATATATAGTTTGATATTTGGCACATCACTTGTTCTCATTTCTTTATTATCTATTAAAAACAAAACAAAACAAAAAAAACAGTTTGACAGACAGAAAACTGGATTTCAGCGGCAACAAGGTGATTCCTAAAAGAGCTGTTAGCTGGAAACTTGACTAATTTCAGCAAGGAGGCAGAAACTGGACAGGTGGAGGACAAAAAAAAAGAAAAAAAGAAGCTGTCTACAGCGTATGAAAAGGACCTGATATCCAGCAAAGACCTGAACCAGGACCTGAGAGATTAATCTGGACCTTCAGTTGATCAATCTACTGTTGGCCAAAGCCTCATCAGAAATGGTCTTCATGGAAGTATGGCTGTCAAGAAGCCGTTCTTAAGCAAGGGAAATGAAAGAAAGAAAAGGCTGAGGTACGCCACATGACACAAGAACTGGACTGAAAATAAGTGGCAACAGGTCTGATGGAGGGATGGATCCTCCCCAGAACCCAGACCGAAGATGACTGAACTAATGTGGGATCATCTGAACAGAGAATAAAACAAAAGCCAAGAAACATCCAAAGAAAAGTTTAATAAAGTCCTTCAAGATGTCTGGAGAACTATTCCTGAAGGCTACTTAAAGAAATAGCGGTAAGCTTGTTTAAGAGGGTTCAGATTGTGTTGAAGAACAAAGCTGCTCACACCAAATACTAGCTTTCAAGCTCAATACAGATTTTTGCCTCATATACTGAATTGATATTTGTATTTACATGTATTTCCTGGCAATACATAAAGTGATGAGAGGCGGCTCAAGATTTCTGCAGTGGAGTTTTGTCAAAACATGTTATGAAATAGTCTCAGGACCAGTTTTGTTCTTCCATCAGAACTGGACTGCACGCAGTTTGTCAGCTCTTTTTGCTTTTGTCCCCTTTTATTTGAGATTTTGTCCATTTATAGAAGATAATCAATGTTTACATTCTCTTATGGCTCTTAGGTATTACACTGACTTCAAGTGAGATCAGTGTGCTTAATACTAACACTTTCAATCAGCTCTGATTCCGTCACTGAGATGAAACTATGCATTTTATTTGGGAGGGTACACGTGCATGCTGTAGCCTGACCTCCAAATCCACATCGTAAACCATTTCCCAATGAGCAACCTGCATAGAAACTTCTGGCTCCACGTCAGACAATGACGCAAGAGCGCAAAACAGATGCAAACCCTTCCTCTTGTTATCACCGCTGCTCTCACTTTGCTGTGTTTGTCCAAGAACAAGTATTCTAGCTCCTAGAAATTACTAGTGTGTGCTGGTTGGACAAAAAATAAGTTACGGATATGCAGCCGAGTTAGACTAAACTATTACTGTTTAGCATTAAACATATAACTGGTAACCGCTCAGGCTGAACTTGCTAATTTGTAGCCCTTACCAAATAATTAGGCGGCATTGTTAAGCTTAAACAGACACCACGACTATATGCTGACACCCACTGTTAGCTAGCTGCTGCCCTGACAAACATCAAGCATGAATGACTGTTACCGCTGCAGCAGGAACTTACCTTTTTCTTCCTTCAGTCAGGACAAACTGAACCGTTAAGAAGTCGGCGACAAGCTGAGCTTTTCCCTGCAAACTGTGGGTTACGTTTACCTGATCTATTCACAGCCTCTATGCTATCACACTATGTAGTTCTAGTTCCCCCTTATCACCGGCTTGTTCTTGGCAGTCGGGCCCGGAACGCGGCGACACCTCATTGGATCCACTGAAGATGCTGCCACGAGAAAACGCTCATCAAGCTAGCTGCGATCAACCAAAGCACTTCCGGTTAGCATTCAAGAGAAAAACACCGCTTCCACAGAGCCGCAATTAAATTAAATTAAATTAAATTAAATTAAATTAAATTAAATTAAATTAAATTAAATTAAATTAAATTAAATTAA
>JBAMHW010000017.1:20789283-20806632 GCA_037177495.1 Rhadinocentrus ornatus | reverse complement strand
CACCTGAGAAAATCAATGTTAATATTTGGTACAGTAGCCTTTGTTTGCAATTACAGAGGTCAAACATTTCCTGTAGTAAGATTGATTTTTTTTCTCAACAAAGCCTTGGGCCTTAATTGGTTAAAGTAATTTTACCCAACTGCATTGTGTTTGTAAGAAGCCAGACTTACAAGGGGGTTTATTCCTTGTTCGTCCTGCCCCACCGATACGAGGATGCTGTGCTGCTTCAGCTGGAAGAGGTGTGTTACCCGCAACTTGTAGGCCTGAAACGACATCAGCTGCAGGGAGCGGGTCAGGAGCCAGATCTTCCCGTCCATATGTAAGATTACAGAAGTTAAGAACAACTACCATCAGTGGTTGTTAGAGGTGCAGTAGTACGGTACTTAAAGCCAGAGAGAAGACTTAGTTATTCTAGATGAATTTAGGGTGCCCCATTAACCTCTTAGACAGTGGGATGACGCCAGAGTACCCCGAAAGATCACAAGCATGCATAGGGAGAGCATGCAAACTCCACACAGAAAGTCCCCTGTTTAAACCTCCTCCCAGGCGAAGTTTGAACCAGCGACTTTTTGAGGCCACCGTTCTAACCACCACATCATCATGCAGCCCACTGCAAAGCATCACCATGAACAAAGGCCAGAGAGGGCAGAGGAAGCTGCTAGGAAGAAAAGTGTAGATCAGCATGTCAAAGGTAAAGGCTGTAAGTCAATATCACCGCTTCTTCAAGTTCTTGTGACTACAGCTGCAAATCTACATTTTTTTTTATAAAGAGAATAAAAAGCTGTGTTTTAGAAAATCTACATTATCTGTAAATTAATTCAGTCCAGATTTGAACAACCTAAAGTACTGAACTTTGTTTTTTAAACAGGAACTGGTATAAAGTAGTTATGGTCCAAAAAACTGAAGAATCATTCTTTAAAGATTTGAGTCAGAAGGCACCAAAATATATATAAAATAACATTTTTATGAATGCCATTTATGTTTTATTTTAGTTGTGTATTTTTCTACTATGATTAATATAAAGGTGCATGAAAACATCAAAAGCAAAATCAGTCGTGTTAAACCTGAAATAAATAATGATGGATGTTATTAACTTATGACCGGAAGTGGTTTATAGATTCATTCAACAAATGTCCTCGATTAAAAGTGGATAATTCTGTTTATTATCACCAATAAACGTCTGAAGTTAGAGCTACTAGGGAGGAGCGTTCAGTGGTTTCCATTGGTTATAATTTAGCTAGTTGCTGTGAAGTGAAAGCAAACTCAGAAGGATTGCAACTGTAAAATGTTTCCCAAACACTATGTCAATGATTAATGCTAACATTTTTAAACAGAAGATACATATCTGCTTCCCTGTACTGTTAAACTACCAGTCCTGAAACGCTATTAATTTACTTCGGTTTGATGTCTTTTTCCCCATTTGCTGAGTCCGAGTTAGCATCAGCTGTCAACAACCTGACTTTATTAGCTAAAACAGCTCATTATTGCAGATGAAGGATATCTCCAAGAACAATGTGACCCCGTCCGGAATCACTCGTCGATATTCCTTTGGGAAGAACAAAGTCTTTTCCATTATCCGCAGGATCCTTCACCGTATCTTTATCGAAAAAAACAAATTTTCTCCACTGTAAGAACGCTGCCATATTGTTAGCGTTAGCAAGTCCGTGTAGCCAGGGCGCGGTCATGTGACATGTTGTCACGTGACACAAAAGTGGGCGCACTTAATTTCCAGCATCATGTGCCTCCTGCATGATGTTTTAGAGCAGCTGCAGCAAAATCAGTTCAAAAGCAAACGGTTATTTCTAATGTTTAACTCCAGAAACAATAACATACAACAAAATATACAGTTTATCGAATGATCGTCATGGCCAAGTCTAAGTCACCCTTTAAATAAAGAACAGAAGGAATGATTAAAGTAGTAAAAACCTGTCTAGCAATCAAATGGGCCCCTGGCTAGTCCCTGTATGAGATGAAAGAGTGGATGAAGGTTTCAGCTGCAGGAAAGGAGAGAAATGTACAGATGTGATGCTCTTCTGGTGGAAGAATGCAGCTTAGGTGATTTTGATTGATGTGTTGCTCAAAAGAGAGTTAGGGATGGTGAAACCAAGGCCTTGAGTCAGCTTTGACAACAACTACCTGAAAATTTTTTAAATCATTTGACACGGTCAAAGAGCTCCATTTGCTGGCTGTGGGTGTCTGTCAGAGGGAAAGTATTAAGATTTCCTCATTGCACATCTGTCATCCCTGTCTCATCTTTGACAATGTTAAATAAAGGCTGTGTTTTGTTAATATAATTATCTGTCATTCAAATGATAAAAGGGGGCTGTTAGGTAACATTGGTTTAGGTAACAAGATTATAATCTAATTTAAAGAGGGGTGCTTGTGCAACAGAGAAAGTGATTGGGTTACTGATTTCATGCAGTTGTATTAAAATGAATTCTGAGACAAATGCTTGTGCAACTTGGCGTAGTGTCATATATTTTTATTTAAAAGAAGTATTTTCTCAATAATGTTGTGCTCCAGTCTGCTCCTCTTTTGGCACACTACCTCTCCAGCTTTGGAGACGTTGCACCTTAAAGAAACACAAGAATTAAATTGCAATTAACCAACTTTAAAATAATTAAAAATCTTTAGAAACCAATTTTTTGTGCTTCTCTGAAGCTGCAGACCGAGACGTTTCATCTGATGCTTCCGGATTAAGTTCATGTGATTAAGTTTAAAGTCTGCTTTTTGCAAGGCTATTTATAAAACAACAATAAAATGAAATTTAGTCTACTTGTGATGTTGAAGGCACCGCCTGCTCCGTTCTCACACTCTCATACTCTCCGAAGCTAATATCATTCTAATATGAGGTTTTCCTTCAGTCTAAAATAATGAATGGTTGCTCGCAAAATCTCCTTTTAAAAACTTTCATTTACAATGCGATTTAATCTATTTTAAAGCATTGACTCATTAACAGCTTCAGTCTCTTTAAAAAAAGATGTGGACAAATTCTTTACGATTTGTGAGATAAGATTGGATCCATGTGAGTGCTGATATATAAACCCTGTTTCCACCAGTAATTTCTTCTAAAATTTTGACATGAAAGGGAGATGGGACAGAAATTATTCATGTCACCAGAGATTAGACCGGATTTCTTAGTAGGGACAGCAGCTACTTTGAGTCCTGGTGGAGCCACAGGTGAGTAAGAAGTTAATGATTAGAGGTGGGAGATGGCAGGAAAGCAGGTGGTTAGGGTGGCATCTTTTAAAGATTGTTGCTGTAGTACAAAGTGCAATATACATTTTTCTTTTGGTTTTCTGTTTGCTTCGTTTATTTATTTATTTTTGTTTGTTTGTTGTTAATAGCTGTTAAGTCTCCATAAATTCTAGACTCTATGCATATAAGAGTTCTGTTTTCATCCATCTTCCAGGTGAGGCATGGTTTAAAATTTGCCTACCTCCCCCACCATCCACAATGCCACCTTCCATCTCTGTAGCACCACCTGGGATTTAATAAAGACCATTACAAGCACCACCAGGTGTTAAATAAGCATAACCTGTTAAATGAAAAAACTACCTCAAGGCATTGAGGCACACTATGCAGCCAGTGACAGGTGACGAGAGACTGGATCATAGCTCACAGTGAAAGAGATGGGAAGCTGGATTTATACAAGAGTGTCAGGGAAAAAAGGTTAATCTAAAGTAGGGGTGCCCAAGTCAAGTCCTTTAGATCTAATATTCTGCAACTTTTAGATGCATCCCTTCTGAAACACACCTGAATCAAAAGGTTAAATTCCTTCATGTGCATGTCATTCAGGTTTGTAATGGTACTATATAGCACTTTTTTGGTCCTGTTGACAACTCAAAGCGCTTTACACTACATGACACATTCACCAACGCATGCACACATTCGTACAGCACTTCTACGGTTATATAGGGCGGCTGTAGCTCAGGCGGAAGAGCAGTTGTCTTCCACCGACAGGTGGATTGATTCCTGGCTTTCCCTGACTACATTTCGAAGTGTCCTTGGGCAAGACACTTAACCCCACGTTGCCTCCCGATGTGCCTATCGAGGTATGAGTGTGTGTGAATGGGTGAATGTGACAAATAGTGTAAAGCGCTTTGAGTGGTCAAGCTGACTGGAAAAGTGCTATATAAGTACAAGTCCATTTACCATTTACTGATTTATCAAGACCGTTGCTGTATCAAGGATCATTACCGGTGGCACTGACATCCCACCAGATAAAAGACCTTGGAGAGGTCTTGCCCATCAAAATGATGCGGTCATCTACGCCCTACAGAGATTCCTCTCTCACCTGGAAAAGGCTGGGAGCACCGTGAGAATCATGCTTTTTTTATTTTTCCAGTGCCTTCCTTCATTCAATTTTTACTATTGCACAATAGAGTGTCCTTACCAATGAATGTACTAGGTGGTATGCCAGCTGCACTGTACTTGAGAGAAAACAACTCCAACGGGTCATCAAGATTGCTCAGTGGATCATTGTCTCCCCACTCCCATGCCTAGAGGAGATCTACTTGTGTTGACTCCTCAGACAGGCTAGAAATATTCGGAACGACCTCACCCATCCAGGACACACCCTGTTCAGCAACTTTCCCTCTGGAAGACTTAGTCTTGCTGGCCTGCACAAATTGACTCAAAGCCATAACTTTTTCCTTTTGGCTGTAAAGAGACTGCTGCAGGAACCATGACCACCCACCCCACACACACACATCCACTACTACCTCCCAGCCAAAAGTGACCTGCAACTATGTTTTTTTTTTCTTCTCAGTAATTTTAATATAAACCATTCTCTTATGTGCAACATTTTAACTGCACTTAATATTTATTACTTGTAGTTTCATTTTATTGATTCATTTTTAACATTGTGAATTTGTAGCTGCTAGAGACAGAGATGCTGCCAAACAGAATTTCATTGTATTCTTGTACAATGACAATAAAGCTGCTTCTTCTTTAACACCATACAAGCCCACACTTCTGAGAGACAAGTTGGAGATCACAGGGGTAGATCGTCATCTCACAACATGGATCCTGGACTACTTCTTCAACCGACCACAGTATGTGAGGACATGAGGCTGTGAGTCCGACAGTACTGTCTGCAACACGGCGCTCCACAGGGAACAGTTCTGGCTCCCTTCCTCTTCACCATCTACACTGCAGCCTTCACACACAATTCAGCAAACTGCCACCTACAAAGGTTCTCAGATGACTCTGCAGTCGTTGGTCTCATCGCAGACAGAGACGACAGGGAGTACAGAGAACTGATCCAGGATTTTGTGTGCTGGTGTCAGCAGAACAGCCTCCAGATCAACGATGGAAAACAAAAGAGCTGGTGGTGGACTTCCGCAGGTTTGATCACTCTCCTCTGGCACTGGTGAACATCCAGGGAATGGACATTGAGAGGGTGACACCTTACAAGCACCTGGGTTTTCACCTGAACAACTAGACTGGACAGACAACACTAATGCCCCGTACAAGAAAGGACAGAGTAGGCTGTATCTCCTAAGGAGACTCAGGTCTTTTGGAGTGCAAGGGGCACTTCTGAGACCCTTCTTTGACTCTGTGGTGGCATCAGCCATCTATTATGGTGTGGTCCTTTGGGGCAGCGGCATCTCGACTGCTGACACGCAGAGACTGAACAAACTGGTGAAGAAGGCCAGCTCTGTCCTGGGATGCCCCCTAGATCCGAGGCTAAGCTCTCGTCTCTGATGGAGAAAATGTCCCACCCCATGCAGGACTTTTTAACAACACTGAGGAGCTCCTTCAGGAACAGACTGCTTCACCCGCGGTGTGTGAAGGATAGATACCGCAGGTCCTTCCTTTCTGCTGCTGTCAGACTCTACAATCTGCACTGGTCCCAGTAGCCACAACAGAAAACTATTAACGTACACAGATGTGCAATACCAATATACTGTGCAAAACTGTAAATTCACTCTGTATATACGCTGTTTTACACCGCTTCTAGATAGATTTCTTATTTAAACTTTTTATTTAGTTTTTGTTCTGTGCAGTTTTCTTTCTGTTCTTATTTCTAATGCTTTTTTGTTGTTCTATCACCTTTATGCTGTAACACAGAGTTTTCCCCACTGTGGGACAAAGGATTATCTTATCTTATCTACCAGGCCTTTGAAGAGACATTAATTGGATTCAGGTGTGTTGGAGAGGGGATGCATCTAAAAGCTGCAGGATAGCAACTCTCGAGGACTGGACTCGAGGCACCCCTGATCTATAGAAGTGTATAGCCTACTACAACATTACAACTTCACTCTGTGATAAAGTATTTTTCATTAAGACTTTTGTCTTATTTTATTTGTTTTTGTAATTTTATGTTCAGTCGGTCATTTTGGCTAAAGGTTTGATTAAAATATTAAATAACTGTATATAAAAAAAAATGCAAATTTTAAAATGAGGCTTTTATGAAAACATTATTCCAAATAGAAAATAAGGTAAAATAGTTTATTTTTTGCAAAAAGCCGGACATCCGTAACTCGAATTTTGACCAGTTTTTTCTTCCATACCAGAAACAAACAGCTGCTTGACCCAAACTACCTGAACTCGGCAGTCCGACCTGTTACTATTCAAGGGTCCGGTCCTGGATTGGATCCGCCGTAGAGACGCTCTGCTGTGATTGGTGTTGAGGGTTAGACCAGGTTCGAGGATTGGTTCGTCGGACTGGAAGGCTGAGTCTGACGGAGCATCGTGCGCCATCTTCGGCGTCTGTTGTGCAGCAGGCAAGAATAAAAAATGGGTAAAAATAAGGATTTAAGTGACTTTGAAAAGGGTCAGATAGTGATGGCAAGACGGCTCGGCCACAGCATTTCTAAGACGGCAGGGCTTGTGGGATGCTCCCGGTTCGCGGTGGTTAGCACCTACCAGAAGTGGTCCAAGGAAGGACCACCGGTGAACCGGCGGCAGGGTCACGGGCGGCCAAGGCTCATTGATACCCGAGGGGAGCGGAGGCTGGCCCGGGTGGTCCAGCTCCACAGAAGAGCCACCGTCGCTCAGATTGCGGAGAAGCTGAACGCAAGTAACGACAGGAAGGTGTCGGAGCACACGGTCCACCGCAGCCTGCTGAGGATGGGGCTGCGCAGCCACAGACCGGTCAAAGTGCCCGAGCTGACCCCCGTCCTCCGCCGGCAGCGCCTGCAGTGGGCGCGTGAGCGTCAGAACTGGACCGTGGAGCACTGGAAGAAGGTGGCCTGGTCCGGGGAGTCCCGTTTTTCTTTACATAATGTGGACGACCGGGTGTGTGTACGTCGTTTACCGCGGGAAGAGGACGCGACAGGATGCGTCGTGGAAAGAAGGCAGGACGGCGCAGACAGTGTGATGCTCTGGGCCATGTTCTGCTGGAACACTCTGGGTCCTGGTGTTCACGTGCATGCTCCTCTAACACGGACCTCCTACTTAAACATCATCGCAGACCACGTGCACCCCTTCGTTCTGACTGTTTTTCCTGATGGTACTGGCTTCTTTCAGCAGGACAATGCGCCTTGCCACGCAGCAAAAATAGTTCAGGAATGGTTTGAGGAACATGATGAAGTGTTCAGGGTTCTCACATGCCCTCCCAACTCTGCAGATCTCAATCCGATCCACCAGCTGTGGGATACTCTGGAAAAACAAGTGAGCTACATGAAGACCCCACCTCAAAACTTAGAGGACTTGAAAGATCAGCTCCTAAAGTCTTGGTGCCTGATACCACAGGACACCTTCAGAGGTCTGGTGGAGGCCATGCCTCGAAGAGTCAAAACTGTTTTGGCTGAACAAGGCGGGCTGACCCCATATCAGACAGACTGAAGATGTAAAAAGATAATTTAAGATTAATTTTACATTCCATATGTAAAACTACAGTTTTGTGCAGAAGTCTACGGCCACCTTGCTTCTTTTTACACTACCTGGAAAAAAAAAATATTTGCAGTGATTTATGAAAACACAAAGAAAATTACAGAATAAGACAAAAGCCGACTACATGTAGTTCTAAAGACCTAGGAAACATCTTCAGGAATAGTTCTCCTGGCTTCTTGAAGGACTTTCCAAAAGATCTTCTTTAGATGTTTCTCCCCTTTGCTCTGTTCTCTGTCCAGACGATCCCATGCTTCTGGGGAGGATCCATCCCTCCATCAGACCCGTTTCCACTGATCTTCAGTCCAGTTCTTGTGTCTCAGCCTTTTCTCCCGGTTTCCCTTCCTTAAGAATGGCTTCTTGACAGCCACGTTTCCATGGAGACCATTTCTGATGAGGCTTCAGCCAACCCAACAGTAGATGGATCCAGATGCATCTTTTAGGTCCTGCCCATCTGCTTTGGACTTCCTAGGTCATCTACTTGCCAATTTCCTCAGATGTTTTAAGAACGTACTGCACACCATGCTGACATATGCCCAGTTCTCAGCCAACAGCTTTTGTGAATCAACTTGTTGCAGCTAAAAACCTGCAGCCTGTCTTTCAAACATGTCTTTAGTCGGCCCTGATTTTCAGAGCTGCAACAAAACTAGATGCAAATTTCCTCAGTTGCTTGTTTTAACACACATGCTAGTTCATCCCGAGTAAGGAGCTCTTTTTTAATGCTTGAATTTCTGAACATATCCCAGTGAAAATGTCCCAGTCCTTGGACTAGAAATGTGTGGAAAAAGCAGCCAATGTAGGAAGAAAAATCATCAGAAGGCCTGGAGAAATGTTGCTTAATAAACTTCAAAGGATAACATAAAAACCTGACTGTTTGGAAACAAAATCTAAAGAAATGATCAGTTCATTCGTAAATGCAACTAAAGAAATGGGAACAGATTGTGTCTTTGTGACAGGCTGCTACAAAAAGTGGCCAAAGATCCGATTTAAAAATGTTTCTTTCTTATGAGTTGACACCTTTCTGGTTCAGCCCTTGAGTTAGGAGCCTTTTTTAGGCTTGAATAATTTATAGGCCAGTGATAAGTGGTTGAAATACACAAACACCTTCCTCAGAAAATGTTGAGGTACAAGAATTTGGACTGAAAATGGGGGGGAAAGCAGAAAGACCCGCAGAAAGTGCAGAACTATGACAATACCACTTTAAAAAGTAACAAGAATAGCTAATTGGAATTTATTTTTTTTTTAAAGAAATGAGGTCTGGTTTGAGGCTTTTGAACAGTTCTGTAAATACACAAACAATAGCAGTGCCTCATCATTTTGGTGCTTTTTAGTGGCCTATCCAGTCCGGAACAAACAGCCTCATATGTGCCGCAACAAAGTCAGTTTTCATATTAACTCGTCTCGTAAATTGTTGCGAGTTTTTTGCACATTATCACATATCAGCTGTTCTATAAGTATAAAATTAAAGCCCCATTTCTTATGACTAATCCCAACCAAACCATGTTAAAAAGTTAAAATGAATATTACAGAACCTGAATGAAGGAAAAACAAGACATGAAATTTCTCTTATCTTGGACACAAACAGAATGAGGATCATTGATGCGCAACAAATATGTCAGACACAGATGCACAGATGTAATAGATGTTATTTTAATAGGTGTTGAAGAAGTAATAGTTGCATCAGCAAACAGTGTTATGACAGAGTCGTGGGTACGGTTTTAGGGAGGGTGGGTGGCTGAGGGATCCCACACTATGCAGGGAATCCAGTAAGGCAAGGCTGCATTAAACGAGTGGGCTTCAACAATCAAAAATGCATATGTCATGATGAACACCGATTACATAAATTATAGAAAGCACACGATGAACAAACGTCACGTGACGTACAAACTATCAGAGGATGTAGACTTAGAATATGTGGAATAACTTCTTCATCACAAAAATAAGGAGGCAATAATCTACATTCCAGTAAAGGGCAGATAATCTTATACAAGTTCATGTATAAACGGATGCATATCGAGTCAGTTTTCATTGTTTTTTGTCTTTTTTTATTTGACTAAACTTTTAAAAAGGAACAGTAATAAATAAGTCGAAACTCAAGCATTCAATCGCCTCTGATTGCAGGAGTGTCCCTGTTTTATAAGCGGTCCTGAACAGACGTTTCACTTTTACTGCAAAAAAACAAAAGAAAAGAAGAAGGAGAAGAAAAAAAAAGAAGGAAAAAGCAAACCAGGGAATGATATCGCCCCCTCGCCGCTCAAAAAATGCAACAAATCTCTCAGTTATCAGTCTCATGGATGCTCGCGTGGTACAATTATAGTCCTTTGGACTTAAAAACCTCCACTCATTTCCACTGAGATTACAGCGCAGCAGCCAACCTGTCGTGAAAACTGTTGTAACAAACTACGCACCTAAGGAACAGTATACCATCATAGCATACCTACAGTACAATCAAGACTGAATTAGAAAAATACAGGTACAAAAATGATTACATTCAAGAAGACAGTACTAGCACAAAAGGGTATTATAGTCATTTTGGTAACTAATATAGGAATTTAAACATTATATAAGCATTTTCTAGATAGAAAAAGTGAAGGGATTCAGGGGTATGACAGAAATATGGCTGCTCTATAGATGTGTGGTTTTATTGACTGGATTCTCAGGTACGTAGATAATTAAAATGGATCATTTACATCGTGGGTAAAAATTATAATGTTTCTTTAAAGACCATGATCGTTTTGGTTTGGGTCATAAGGTGCAAATACTTTTATTTATTTATTAAAAGAGGCATTATGCGGTGCCATTTTTGTTGCCCTCTGGGTTCAAACACAGAGAATATCCCAGCGGATGCAGGATGAGTTGTGCTGATAGTGTTACCTGAAGATTCAAACGCCTAGAAAATCCAGTACAAGTTACTCTCGCTTTCTTTTTTTTCTTTTTTTATTATACCTTTTCATTTCTTTGGCAAATGTCAATAAACTCACTTGCTCTAAGCAAATATATCAATTTACCTTTTTTTTTTTTAATGGGGGAAGACGATTTCTTTGTCTCTGCAAAGAATCACACTTCTTTCTCAGTGGAAGAAGAACTAAACCAATCGGATGCTTGCATCCTAAACGCGACTTTCATATTTGAAAATATATATATGTTTTTTTTTAATAACGCTATCACAAAGCACACTGGTTTCCTTCAGGTTAAATGGGAAACATGCAGTTTGTTAGATTTTAAACACAAACTCAAAGAAGTTACAGGTTTGTTGCATGTGCAGCACTATTTGCACACAAGGGCCTACGTAAGCAAAATGTTATCAATGCTTTGATTTAGGAAAAAATATTCTATATTTCAGGAATAATTAGCTCTCTAAGACCCACATGTTTATCTGTTGTATCATTACGTATGCGGAAAGCCTTCTGAACATATATCAGAGACATGGACAGTCTCCATCCAGTATACTTGACCTCAAGGAATTTTTTTTTATATATATAAACAACCGTGAAAAAGGTGGTAAATGTACAAACCTAAAACAAGAAATTTTCAGACAGAAAACAAGGAAAGTTAGAAATGTGAAAATCGAAGTATTGGTCTACACAGAGGAACACAAGGCTGCTGGGTCAGGGGGTGAGGGGGTATTGCTGGGGAGTCTGAGACTGAAGCTTCGGGGAACACGACGAACCTGTAGCTTTACTGCATCTGACGACATGAGCATGGCTATGGACGAGGCAGATAGAACAACTGACCAAACACGGACAAAAAAAACAGCAAAAATAAACAACACGAGTTTCATCGATATATAAATACTCCTACATAGATAAAAATGATTGACACGTGACCTCTGGGTAGACCATTACTGAGGGGAATAAAATCTCAGAAGGCCAACAGGAAATAATGAAGGTGGTTATTAAAATGCCTCATCTGCATGAGCTCTGGGAGGAGCCAGAGCACAGCGCCGTCCAGCCTCCAAACATTCAAACAAGATTTCATTTCAAATCAAATTTGCTGTGCAGAAGTCTTGAGCCGCGTTATATATTTTTATATATTAGCTTCATTGAATTGAGTTGCAGAAGTTCTACAAAGCTTAAAAGTGAATATTTGGTCTGAGCTGCTTTATTGAACCCTCTTACAGAAGCTTTCAGTCATTTCTTTATTGTTCACAAGTATTCTTTAGGAAGTTCTCCAGGCTTCTTAAACTACTTTCCAAAGCTTTTCTTTGGATACTGGCTGCTTTCCCCCCATATTCTGTTCAAGGTCTGAGCTCTGGGGAGGATTCATCCCTCCATCAGACCTGTTGCACAAATTGTTCAGCCTTTCCCTGTTTCCTTTCCTTAAGCCTTTAACACCACGAGTATCATATTCAACACATACAGTTTCTGAGACCTATTTCATACATTTATGTTTAAAACATGGTTCAAAACCCTGTTGTATAAACAATCTAGTACATGTCTTCTGCCCCCTTGTGGACACCTTTTGCACTACAATAATTTTCACAAGTAATAAATGGTGCATATAAACTTGAGGACAAAATCATTAGCCCCCTATAAAATTGAACTTTGTTCTTTAAATTATACTAAGTGCTTGTTTTAACAAGAAAAAGAATTTTCAGCGTGTGATGTAAGATGTCTTTAGAAAACTTCTATTTTCACACATTAAAGGAACGAATTCAGGAAACAACAAAATGACCAGAGTCAACATTATTAACCCTCATTATTATCTTTTCTCTTAGTAATAGAACAAACCAAAGATGGTATTTAACTTTGCTCAAAGCTTTTAAAATCATGATAAAAGTGCGGGTTTTCTCCCAATTTCTATACTGTATAAAAGCTTTACTGAGGGTTGAGCAGTCACTTGACACAGCATCATGCCAAAAACCAAAGAAAACCGTTTAGACCTGAGAAAAAGAATTGATGCTCACAAAGCAGGAGGATATATGAAGTTATCACAGCACGTCCAAGTAGCAAGATCTGTAGTGAGAAGCCTCATCAAAAAATCAAAGACAGCCACAGCGTACAGAACAAGTCTGGCAGAAGTAGGAAGCCAAAGAGTTCAAAGCGCTTAGAAAGAAAACTAGTGAGATGTGTTTAAAGATCCCAGAACAATCGCTAAGACACTAGTGAACGACCTGGCCAAGTCAGGAATTGTACTTTCAAAGAAGACGGTCACTAGAGATCTGCACAGGAATGGACTGCGAGGTTACAGACCAAGAAAAACTTCCCTTCTTCAGAAGAGACACCTTCAAGCCAGAGTTAAGTATGCTGAAGACAACCTGGAGAAAGATGATGCATACTGGAAGCATTTCCTTTGGTCTGATGAGACGAAACTAAAGCTCTTTGGCAGTGATACTGCTTATGTTTGGAGAAAAGAAAGGAGGCGAATAATCCAAAGAACACCATTCCCATTGTGAAACATGGTGGTGGGAATATTATGCAGTGGGGATGCTTCAGTGCATCTGGAACTGGAAATCTCATCAAGGTGAAAGGAAACATGAAGAAAGAAGGATATGTTACAGACAGCTGCAGAACTGGGTCTAGCTCATCGTTTTGTCTTCCAACAAGGCAACGACCCAAAGCACACGCCGCTCCCGGTGAAGACCAAAGTGAACGTTGTTGACTGGCCTGTACAAAGTCCTGACTTAAATCCCACTGAAAACTAGGGATGAAGGGGTGAACTTAAGATGAAGGTCCATGTTGGAAAACCATCAGATCTAAAGGAACTTGTGACATTTTTCAAAAGAATGGGCTGGGATTACTCCGGAGAGGTGTCAGAGACTTAAACATGACAACAACCGACAGATGGCTGTTATCCAGCAAAAAAGACACACAATTGACTTTTAGCATTGAGGGGGCTAAAAATTTTGACCCTGGTAGTTTTGTAGAAATAATTTCTGTGGTCAAGCTAAAATAATTTAAGCATCCAAAATAAAGCTATGAAATCTGAAAAAAAGCTGTTTAAAAAACCTTTGCTTTGTTTAACAGTAGTTGGGAAATACTTTCAAAACAAATTTTCTTAAGGGGGCTAATAATTTGGGTAAGAATTTAAAGGGCTAAAAAATGGCTCCTTGACAGCCCCCTACCATGGTGACCATTTTTGATGAGGCTTTGGCTAATAGTAGACTGATCAACTGAAGGTCTAGATGCATCTCTCAGGTCCTGGTTCAGGCCTTTGCTGGATTTCAGATCCTGTTAATCTGCTGTAGACAGTTTTCAGTCCTGACTCTTCCTATTTTGTCCTTCACGTGTCCAGTTTCTGCCTCCATGCTGAGATGTGCCAAGTTTCCAGCTACCAGCTCTTTAGCCTGTTTCCACCAACGGGTGCGGGTCGGTTAGGGTGCGGATATGGTCTGTAACCTCGTTGCGTTCCCTACAGCCAACCGTAACCTTACCTGAGAGGCAGAGGATGAGTCGGATGGGGATAAATGCCTCAGCTACGTAATAACATGACCCCTTTGTAGCGCAATGGCTTCCTTAAAGCAGAACCGAAACATGACTCAGAAAAAAAAGCAAGAGAATGGCTGTTGGTGTTCTTTCTTCTTGGCGCTGCTTTGGAACTCCATTTTAAGCCATTCCTGCTTTGTTTTTATGCCCGGTTGCACAAGAAGTGGTGTGTTTTTTCTAAATTAATCAACAGATTGCAATTTGTCGAACTCCACTCTTTTGGGTCAGGTCCGTAAGATTGGTACCCCAACGGAAGAGTCCCTAAAAAGGAGGACAGGTCGGGTCAGATATTAGGGCACCCTTCCCAGTTTTCGGGTCCTGCTGCAACTCGCACCCATCGGTAGAAACGTGGCTTATGTGAATCACCTTGTTGCTGCTGAAATTCTATTTTCTGTGTATCAAACTGTCATGTTTTTGCTGTTTTTAAGTGATGCAACTAAACTTTACTAGATGTAAATTTCTTAAGTTGCTTGTTTTGTGTCAACACACATGCTGGTTCATCCCTTGAGTTAGAACCCATTTTAATGCTTGAATTTTAAGTGGCTTTAAAACACATTCCAGTGAAAATGGTCCCATCATTGGACTGGAAATGTGTGAAAAAGCAGCCAATGTAGAAAGAAAAAAACCCCAGAAGGCCTGGAGAACTTTTACCTAAAATCGCTGTAAAAGATAATGTGAAAGATTGTGACAGCTTGGAAACAAAACCTGAAGAAACAAAGAAAGGTTCGAAGATGCACCTAAAGAAATGGGAAGAAAAAACTCGTCTTTGTGAGAGGCGTTGACACAGCACTAGTTCATCCCTTCAGTTATGAAGCTTTTTACTGACTGAATGATTTACACGTCTGTGTTGAGTGGTTTAAACACAAAAAAACATTCCTTTGTAAATATTCAGGTAAAAGAACTGGACTGAAAACGAGGGAAAAAAAGAAAGAAGGTCTGGAGAACTGCTGCTCCAGACCATTACAAAAGATTCCAACAAAGTCCAGCTGCTTGGAAGCAAAACCTAAAGAAACGAGTGGATGAAGACTTTTGCACGGCTCTGTAATACTGTATTGTTTTTAACAATCCGCTCATTTTATGAGACATGTAGCATAAATCGTTGACTTGAACAAAGCCTTCCAACAGGAGCAAGAAAACACTGCGACCAGCAAAGACGAGGCATTTCGTCACCCTTCCACAAGCAACTCAAACATCCGCTACAAATTAGTGCAGTCTTAATGGAATAAACAACAAAAGCACCTACTCAAAAACAAACAAACAACCTTTTAACAGCTATGCAAACTGCAACAGGAATCAAGTAATGACAAAAACTGCATTCCTCTATTTAGAAAGGTTCACACCGACTGAGATGTCAGAGCGAGAAGCCGGTTTGTGGTAGCAAACATGGGGGGGAGGGTTAAGGCTATATCTGTATCGCTCACACTCGAGCTCGCCGTGACGAGAAGCGGTTTTCAAGCAGATTTACTATCACTGACGCTGTGAACACACAAACAAGTTAAACCCCCTTTGCAATAATTACTTGTATTTCAGATGCAAAGGGGACGCACGTCTACTCTTCACATTCAGGCCAACATCAGCTGTCACCACCACATAATGAGACTAAAACAGCTTCATCTTAAAAATACATTTAAAAAAAACAAAGCGCATCCATGATCTTTCTACAGTCTGAGTACACAGGGAAAAACGGAATGGGTTGGTTATGGAAGCCTATCCATCATAATTTACCCTGGTTAAAGTCATTTTGGGTTGAAGCTGGAGGGAATGGAAGTGACAGGAGCTACGCAAACACACAGGTGGAGGGAGTGCAGGTGTGCGTGAGGTAAAATAAAAAAAGCTCAATCTAAAATATTTTCTTCACCTGCAAGGCTTGACCTTAAAAATGGCCTTTGTTGGACAAAAAAGTGTATCATAAGTCAACCATATTTGGAAGCCATGCACTGGGGATGGGGGGGGGCAAGCTTCCATGTGTCCTGATGGAGCATCAACAGGGGCTTACAGAGATTTCTTCGCATGGTATGAAGCTGTCATCCATAGTCAACCCTGGCTAGAAACCCTCTTTAGAGAAGCAAGCACAGAAACTAAGTGATGCACTGCTGCTAATGGTTTAAGTGCATAGACGTAGTTAAAGTGGAGATATGACTATTTCAGGAATGGAAGAAGTTATATTGCCGTCTTCAAAGCAAAAAAAGTTGGGCTTGCTGGCCAAATAATGCTTTAAAACACAGGTACATAAAAACATAAAAGACTGGACCAGCTCGTGTTCTTAAACGATTTCTCAATGAAATCTGGTGCTTGATAAAAGAAATGACGTAATAGCTTCTATAACATGTGTTTTAATGCTGCTTCTCCAAGAAGAGGGTCACACCGACCACCACCACTAACTATAGAGAAGTGCCTCATTCAACTCAGCTTCAGAGAAACTTAACTATCCCTGGAGAAAGGTATCCTCCCTAAAACCAAAAGGAAGGCTTCAAGAGACACTGAGACACCAACAAGCAGGGAGAGGGAGGAAGAGGAGGAGAGGTTTTCTTTCCCCCACAGATCCTAACTCAAACCAAATTCTCTCCAAGGGGGTAGCTGGAGTCCATCCAATCCCTCCTGTTCAAGTGAGTACTGAGGAAAGTAAAGCTCCGCTGCGGCCGTTCACGTCATCTTCTCATCGCAGCAGCAGAAGTTCACTGGTCGGCGCAGGAGATGAGAACTGGAGTCTGAGCCAGCTCTTTCTTCTGAGTCTGAGACAAGCGACTCTGGCCTCTGAAACAGGACAGGAGAGAACGTTTTAGAGCTGATCAGGTTAAAAAATGGTTGTTCTGGTTTTTACCTTGCAAGACTCAACACATCTAGTCATGTAGACATGGTCAGGACGACTCGCTCAAGGTCAAACTGAGCATCAGAACGAGGAAGAAAGGGGATTTAAATGACTTTGAACGTAGCATGGTCGCTGGTCTGAGTATTAACTGGGATTTCCACACACAACCGTCTCCAGGGTTTCCAGAGAATGAACTGAGGAAGAGAAAGAATCCAGCGGGCAGCAGTTGTCTGGACCAGAATGTCTTGTTGGTGTCAGAGGTCAGAGGAGAATGGG
>JBAMHW010000017.1:20734039-20753201 GCA_037177495.1 Rhadinocentrus ornatus | reverse complement strand
TATACATATATATATATATATATAAAGGCTGGTTGCCTTTCTGTGTGAAGATTGCATGTTCTCCCCGTGTATGCGTGGGTTCTCTTCAGGTTCTCCAGCTTCCTCCAACCATCCAAAGACATGCATGTTAGGTTAATTGGTGACTCTAAATTCTCCCTAGGAATGAGTCTGTGGGTGAATGGTTGTTTGTACCCACCCTCTCACCTGAAACAATGCTGGGATAAGCTCCAGCTCACCCCGCGACCCGTAATGGAATAAGCGGTACAGATAGTGACTGACAAATGATGAATATATATATATGTTTATTAGGCCCCTAAACTAAAATGAGTTTAACATCCCTGTTCTGGAGTCTTTTCTGTCTGGTGTGTAAGTGTGTCACTGGCTTATGAAAGTAAATAAAGTGACAACTAAAAAGATATAAATACTTACATTAGTGAATCGACAGACTTGGGTTTTATGAGGATGGCGATCGGATAGAGTTGTGCTACTTGTAGTCGTTTGATGGCATTTCCAGACACGTCCAGAATACAGTGCTTCCCCTGAGACAAAGGCATGTATTTAGAGATGCAGAATCACAAAAATAAATAAAGTCAATTTCATTTCTTTAGTGAGGAAATCACAGCCGCTGCACAGAAAATGGGACTCACGCCACCGTGGTCAAATTTAAGGTCTAAGCTGCAGCTTGCATAAAGTTGCATGAACACATTGTTTAAATTCTCACCCTCTCAGCCACATATTTTACAGACTGGACGCTTGTTCCGTAGAGGTTATCATTGTACTGTCCCGCCTCGATGAACTTGTGCTCTTGGATGTCCTTCTCCATCTGCTCTCTGGACACCACAAAGTGGTAGTCTCGCCCATCAACCTCATAGGTCCTCCTCGGCCTTGTAGTATCTTTGGTTTAAAGAGGAAAATAAAGTCTAAGCGTGTCATAACAAGCGTGGGAGATAAATTCTTTTTTGATTCTCAGTTCTAAGAAAAAAATGGAAAATATTAGCAATACAGACAAAATGATTTATATCTATTTGCAACTGTTGCAAACAACCATTACTATGATTGAGAGGTATGGTGAAGACAAACAAAGACTGCTGAAGGTAGCTGGTTTGGCTACTAAAAAGCTGCCACTAGTAAATGATGGGCAGATAGAGGGAAATCTAAAGGTAACTACTACAGAGGGTCACCGAGCTACTGCCTTGGCGTGACATATGCAAACTGAGACCAGCAACCTCAGACTGGTCAGAAAAGTAAAAAAACAATAATAAATAAATAAATAATTAGGAGGCGACGACTTGACATTTTTCATCATTAGGCTAAACCCTGTAAAGCCTTTCTTTGTGTCATATACTGGTCAAAAACCCACTAACATCAGTAAGATCTGGCTTTTTACCACAACAGGAAGTGTTTCACCTTGATGCATTTCCGCGTTAACAGAACTTGTAAACTTTTTATGGGCTGAAACGCTGTTTGGCATTAATGGAAACATACCACCTGGGTGCACATGCTAATTGTCCCTGAGAGTGCGGCCCTCTGGGCTGCATGAGTAGGCAAAGCTCACTTATTTCTAACAGAAACACATCTCCTAACTGTAAAGTCTCAGAAAATTAAAAAAAAAACACACACACAAGAAGCGATGGCTCCCAAAACAGCAAGACAGCTGGCAGCCTACAGCCTGTACAGTAGTTTAATGTTATCCCTTTATGTTGTGCTACATATGACTCTGCATATAGGATTTTAGTAAATGAAACGCTTGGGTTTGAGCTTTAGATCACTGATTACAATCTCAGATAGGGTTGATAATTAGTTTGCCTAGATCCGTTTAAAGGTCTTATATTATGCAAAATTCACTTTCTAAAAGGTTTTCTAACAGTCATTTTTGTCCTCATAGCCTGTGAATGAGACCCAAGAATTAGAAAATTCTGTCTCCTCTCTCACTTGCTTGCTCCACTTTTTAGCTAATGTGCGCTGAATCTGAAACAGGTGAATCTGAGATCTTTCCCCTTGTGACATTACGAAGGGACCCCCCCCCGGCAGTGGATACTGTCATTCACCCTTCCCCCTGGCTAGCCGAGCTTACTCTCTAAAGTCACAGAGTGGGCCGGATCCTCTCCCATCGAGGGGTGAGGAAAGGCACCACTCATGAACATTTAAATGTTCAGACACAGAAACAGCCCGTTCTCAGTAGAGCCACATTTTAAAGGGCTGAAATGAAGGACCAAGGCTGAATTTGGGTTAATACACTTTTAAAACATCATGTGTTGGTCCTCTGACACCCATATGTAATTGCTGAAAAATGTATAATATGGGACCTTTAATTAAAGGAAAACTACTGGAGAAGGATGTTATATGTGAAGCAAGTCGCAGTTTCGATGCATTTGGGAAAAAGAAGGTTCTGTCTGCAAATGGTTGGTGTGAAATAGTGAAAGGCCTTGTAAGAGGAATGAAAACAATGGACTTAAGCAGGATCATAAAATCCGTGTGTGAATTGGGAGCAAATGAGCTACTTCAGATAAAGGCAGATCAACGAGAGTCTCCATCAGGAAAACGCATCGTAATCAGAGAGCAGCTGTTAAAAAGCCACTAAGGTATTTGAAGCTGCTGGTGAACGTCTCCATGCAGGATACTCCAGAGGCTGCAGTTGTGCATAAAGCTGTTTCTGGGACTCCCTTAACCAATGCTCACAAAGAGGAACATTTGCAGTGGGCTCAGAAATACATGAAGTGTTCCTGCTGCAGTAAAAAAGACAACGTTTCATCTCATGCTGCAGAAACACAATTAAATCTCTGGCTGCAATTAGTATGAAGGGAGAAAAACTCATGGTGTGGCCACCATCATCCCCTGACCTCAACTCTACTGAGAACTTAAGGAGCATTCTTAAAAGGAAGATCCATGAAGGTGGGGGGCAGTACACCTCCAAACAGCAACTTTGGGAGGCAATTCAAGTTTCCTCAATGAGGTCCAGACAGAAACTATCCATGAACTTATACTAAAGAAGGACTCTGGATCTGGAAAAAAGGTTTTTATGATTTGTTTTTAATTAACGTTCTCCAATGTAATGGAAAATATAACAGAGGAACATTTTCAGTTCTTTACAAGGTATTTAATGAATAATTTGGAGCAGTTTATGCTGTCGTATGTGGTTTTTACATGAAAGTAGTATGTAGAACAGCTTATCCAAATGTGTGTATAACTACCAAAACAAGCTAATTATATCCTGTAGTAGCTGGTTTACCCTTATTGCCCTGCGATCAAACGTGCACATAACCAATATATATGTTTTATTATTTATTTTTGGCTGTTGCGGACCGTTTCAGAACATCAAAGGTGAGCTGTGCCCACTTTTGCCCCCCTACAGTAGCATCCTCATCCTCAACAACGGTTCTTGTTTTGCTTTTGGAGTCATTTGGATGCAATTTAAATACTTTCCCATGGCACTCGGAAGCCAGACAGATGTAAGCAGGTGTTTGTTGTCTCGGAGATGGTGCTTTTCTGACTACATTTTAGTAGTATTGAGGATAGACAAAAGTTTGTTAACTAAGTTTTGTATTTTTAACCTATTTACATTCACAAATACATTTCACTGGATATAAAAAGTAAGCGGTCTGAAAATGCTTCTACAAAAGCTGCATACGTTATCTCAGAGTAAAACAAACATACATTTCCTTACACCAACATTATCATGCTAATCTACACAATCTGCAAAACAATTATTTATGTGAACAAATAGCCCCTTTCAAGTTATATGGTAAAATAATCCGTTTGCCGGCTCACTTACCTTCACACTCTGAATTGTTAGCAGCTTTTTATGGTTTAAAGGGTAAATTGAAATAAAAGAGATGGGTAAATAATAAAACATGCAAAATAATAACAGCTTTGGCTGATGAGAAATATGTCAAACACAAGAAACAGCTGATCTATCAGGATGAATTTAGAGGTGATGAGCTACAACAAACACAAAAACGGTAAAAACTTTGAGTGAAAGTCAGAAACATTGAGTTAACGTGGAAAATATGAATTAAAAAGATGGAACAATATGAACTGATTTTACTTCATGTTGAATCTCCAAATTAATTTCTTTAGTTGATTAACAGTACCTCTATTTTTGCATTTCAGGCCTGTGACAGTAGCTTTTACTACTCTGAAATACTGCTGTTCCTTCCTACTACAGTTAAAAGTAGTTCTGGTACTGAGGACAGCAAGAGATGAAAACTTTCAGGTCTTATTTTGCCCATTTCCTCTAACAAAGATATGAAATACCTTATTGGCCTAACCATGATCTACGTTCCCGGATGCCTCAGAGTCCAGAGAAGTGGACGCCGCCTCCAGACAAGGTTAGCATGTGTCTTCTTTTCTGCACAGTAACGTTTAAAGTGACACTTGGCTCAGTCAGCTTTTGATGAAGGACAGTTCTTGATCTAGTGGCGCCTGAAGCACCTTCGCTCAGTTCCTCCAGATTTCTTACTTTGTTTAATGACATTCTGCACTGTCGAGCAAGAAAAATGCAAATTCCTTCCAATGTCCTTTTGAGGAACTTTAGTCCAACACTTTACTTGCATACTTGTTGACAAACTGGAAGTATTTGCTCATCTTTGATCCTCAAATACTCAACTTGTGTTAAAACTGTCCACTTCTTCACAGTCCACTATGAAGTGAATCAGCCATTATGTATGGCTTAATATGTCATATCTAGGTTTTTATTTACATAGTAAACTACAAACTCATCACAATGGACAATAAAAGAAATGTAGAAAAGTTGGACTCTACACTGGTTGAAATAGACCATCATGCATTGCAGCCTGGAGCTGATGGAGCATGCTAATGCTAATATCCACATGTAGATATTTAATTATCTTTCATGGATAATTAACAGTAATTCTCAATTAGCATGTTGGATATTAATATACAGTTACACCTGCAGTCCATGTTTGTGTCCGTGGAAACAGAAGGGAGGAAACAGGGCTCATGTGGCACTTAACTGAGTAACTGCAGCATGATGACGCTTCGCTGTATTCAGATGGTGTGTGAAACACACCATCAGCTGTCAGCTCAAACCAGTAGGGAGTCCTCTGTAGTTAACGCCGTACAGTGGAAGAACAAGTGGACAATAAGAAGAGCTTCACCTTTTCTTTTGCATCAAATCAGGAAGTCAATCAACTCGTTTTGAACAACAATTTTTAACCTCAAGTTAAATCCTAAATTTTAACTGTCTTAATATTTTGAAATCTGTTGAAGGACTGAAATGCAAAAGCAGATAAAAAGTTTAAATTAAATAAGAAAAAACACGATACACACACACACACATATATCTATATATAGATATATGATAGATACATAGATAGATCTATATTTATATCTATCTATCTATAGATATATATATACCTATATATATCTCTCTCTCTATATATGACTTTAAATCTTTAACTTTTGTTCGTGAGAACAGCACAAAAACAACATATTGAAATTTTAAAACTGAATTTTTTTTTCCTGAAAACAAATTGTCATCTTGAAATGATGCTGACGACAACATTTAAAAATTTGGGTGAGGAAAATAAGTCTCTTGCTCCGTTTGCTGGTACTTACGTGGAACGCAGGAGCCAAACTTGTCTGGGAATTCTGATATCAGATCGTCATTGACTCTGTCCTTCATTGGTCCAAGGATTATGACAGGTCTGGCATAATTTACTAGAAGGGAGAACATTTCAATTTTTTATTATTTTTTTTAGGTAAGATAAGGACCGTAAGATCAGTTTTGTAGCAGACGAGAGCAATTTTGGAAATCAAAACGTTTTGGGGGCCCAAGCAGAAATTTATAATGATTTTAACCTTAGTGGGGTAGCTAATTCAGACTAAAGTTTTAGTATTTGCATGCCATGTTTAAAATGCATCATGATGTATGGGTGTTGCATACTGAATTTGGATTTGAAAGAAACAGAGAACATCAGCAAACAAGAGATTTGCCTTTGCTTTTGCTTGGACTGGCTCTGGTTAAACCTACAGTAGCAGAAACTGCCAGAAATACCACTTTGTGGTGTTTAAATTTCTTCTTTCTGTCTGGGTGACTTTTTTTGGCTTGCAAATGTAAAACTTTACAGGTTGACAGCTGAGATGAAAATGAGATTTAAGTTATGAAATCTTGCATCTGCCTCAGGAGGAACAAGTAAAAGGCATCATTAGTAGGAGAGGGGGCGATGGGACCTGCAATCCTGTCCTATTTTATGCTCCTGTCCTACATTCCTACTGTCATTCCCCATATTCCGTATATGTGGTGTATAAATACAGAAACTATAGATGGAAAAGACACCGTGGCTGCTGTAATCCAAAACTTATGGCAGCTGAATATTGGATGTACAACACAGAAAAACTCAACTTTTGGTATCCTAAATAAGATGTACAAGTCTTTGTTGTATTTAAAAGTGCTTAATGAATACATTTTGATTGATTGATTGAATTAATTTGGTCATATCTCAACAAATTTCCTCCTTAAAGTTTTTCTTTGTTCATTTTTCTTTTTGACTTCGTTAACTTACTTTCTTGACGAAGCACAGGTTCATATGAGAGAATTACATCCTCTTGACTTCCTGGTGAGATGAACAAAAAAAAACAACCATTAAAACATTCTTCTATTTCTTGGGAAACAAAGTAAATTAACCTATTAAAATCAAGTTTTTTTTTAACTGAAGAGTTTTGCTTCAGTGTGTAATATTTAGGTCAAACTTTTATCAGAAATACGATTATAATTAAAGACTCCTGTCCTGGCTGACTGCTATCCCGTCCTTTAAGACACTGGGCCTTTGACTTAGGCATCTTGTCCTTCTCCATCTTTGCCAATGCATGAAGAAAAAACAAACAAACTTTGGATGATAGCAAATCATGTCTTGATGTCTTCGTAACTTGAATAAATCTGAGCTTTTATAAGAAGATGATGTTCTATCTCAGCTAAATGTGCTTTGCATCAGAAATGTTTCATTTCAGATCAGCAGGAAGAAACAGTCATGTGCCAAAGAAAGTAAAACCTTTTTTTCAATGCAAATGATGTACAAACCGGGGATAATACAACTCGTGTGGTCCTGTGAGGGTGCCATGCAGCATCTCCTTACTACGATGATAAATATTGACATATTGTGATATTTTTGAGGCCGATACAAATTCCAATATTTGGCAGAAAAAATTTCCGATTACCGATTAATCGGCCAATTTAAAAAAATAAATAAATAAATAAAATATATATATAATGAAAAAATTAACTTAATTTTTGGTTCATTAACGCTTGCACCACCAGTTTAAAACAGATGAATCTTCAAAACATACAACAAAGCATTAAATAACTGGGAAATTAAAATATTTAACCTTAAAAAAGTCTATAAATGAATGATGAATTAATTACATATATCTTGTTTTGTACTTCTTGCTGATGCAAATTAGAAGTAGGTTAAAGTACAGGTAGAAATTTATATATAAGGTGTATGCCTTATATAACCAACATGGGTGAAGTTAGCAAAACATTATTTATGCAGCCTTCTGATGCCCTTTAATGTTAAATTACATTTTCTTTACTCCAATATTTTCTTTACCATGAAATATATCATGGCATACATCATATAAAGACAAAGTCAAAGACACTAAACTCTAAGTTTATAGTCAGTTTTTACACAATAAAGCCATGTTGTATACTTGTTTCCTCGTAAAAAAAATCGGGTCAAGAATTGATAAGAGAATCAATAAAGAACCAGACTGATAGAATTGATAATGGCATTGATATTAAGTATAAATAAAGTGAATAAAAAAGCTTATTGACAAGTGGAACCTACTCAGAAGAAAATCTCTATAGGCCTCAGTTTGCATGTTAAATTAATCCTGTAAAGACCAGAATTTTATATCAATTTATTTTCCATGATTGCCTGATACATACAAGATAAGAATTAGGTAGGTGGACTTTCTCTTATTTTTCCGGACTGTAAATAAGACCCAATTCAAAATAAATAAAACTGTATTTAACTCATTTTAAGTATTAAGCCTGCACAAAAATAAAATCAATATAAAGATAAATGCAACATTTTCCGACACTGAACTTCACACTAACATGCTCAGAAGCAAAGAAACCCTTTAGATGTTTACACCAGCATCATGCAAACATGCACATGATCAGATCTGAAGACAGCCATCAATACAGGATATAACAATAATCAATATAATAGCAACTACAATAATTTAAAGTTAAATTAGCATGCTAGAGAAAGTGAGGGGGAGCTCCAACACAAAAGATGCATTCTGATCGCTAAATAAGTGAAAAATAAACATCCTACAGGTGATTTTCTGTTTAGATGGACAAGAATAAATATCACAATATAAATATAATCTGTAAAAACCACCGTTTCTGTCTGCATCACACTTCTGACAAACTGCTGCAGTTTCCAATGCTGAAAAGTTTCTGCTCTCTCCTTAAAAGTTTATTTTTAGTTATTACTGTCACAACCAGAGGTCTCCAGTTATATAATCCTAATTTTCCTAACCCACAGGAAAGCAGGTTCAGTCCTTTAGAGCAGACCGGCAAGTTTTAGAGATTTCCCTGTTTCAACGCACCTGATTTAAATGAAGAAGAAAGCATTTCGCTTCTAGACTGAGGGCTTACTGGTGGCTCCTAGTCTCTAAGAGTAGAATGGGAGGCAGGGTTATGGAACCAGCCCCCATTTTGGGTTCGGGAGTCACTCTCTCTACCTTTAAGATCAGGTTTATAAATAATTGATAAATCTGATAGTTAAGGGTGGGTAGCCATCCCATAGCTATGCTGCTATAGGCTCAAACTGATGAGGGACGTGTCGTGATGCACTGAGCACTTTCATCTCTTTTAACTTGTATTTCTCCTCTTTCAGCTGGTCTCCGTGGCCAACGGTGCTTGCTGGTCTGGTCAAAGTCAACTGGTCGAAGCAGTTGACCAACCTCCCTGAACCGGGTTCTGCCGGAGGTTTTTCCTTCCTGTTACAAGGAAGTTTCTCCTTCCTACTGTTGCCCACTGCCACGTCCATGCTCAGGATTGGGGATTGAATTGCAGCCAAGATTCAATACAATCTGTTGGTTTTCTTAGCTATTCTATTATTTTTTTATGACTTCTATTAATACTGATTGGATTTTATTGAATTGGCTCGAACTGATTTGCCTGTAAAGTGCTCTGAGAGGAGGTTGTGAATTGGCACTTTACAAATAAAGCTAAATTAAACTGAACTTGATAAGCTGTTAGATCCAATTAATTTGATTCACATATTTTAGAGCAGGCAAACATCTAAAAACAGCAGGACTGTGGCTCTCTAGGATCAAACTAGCCTAATGACAGAATCACAGATAAATAGATTCAATATTTATACAAGTGATGAAACCAGCTGAGCAGAACGTTACGCCATCAAAGAAATTTTGTTGTTACAGTAGAATAGTTTGGCGGATCTTTACTCTATTTCTGATGTTGGATCTGATGTAACCCAAATAAAAAAATAGCTTAAATCGAAATATTTAACCAATAATCATTATTTTAAGCTAACTGAGCCAAAAAATGAAGCATTTCTTCCTCCTTTGCATTCAGGGAACAATCTCAGAGCTAAATGCACTTTTTGGGTTTAAATGTTAGCCATCAAGTTTAAAGATGTCTGTGTCTAATATGTTCACTGCTGTTGACATCTGTGTTTGCAACTGGTGTCACGATTCAGAGTTTGAGCTGCAAAAACACTTCGCTGCATTGCAGAATATCCTGCAGGTGTATCATCTACAAGTAAACATAAGCAGGCAGTTTAGCAGCTTCCAATCTCATTCCTAAAACAAATTCTAAAATCACAACTTTAATGACAGCTTTGCTGCTTCATCTTGAATAATTTTATGCTGCAAGAATTACAAAATAAACCTGTAAAATCCTGGAGACTAAAACCGACAAATTAACTTCTCAAAAAAAACTTTAAATGATTGAGACAGAAGAAAATCTGAAAGCAGTACCAGTGCAGAGATCCTACTTTGGACAGATGCCTTGAACAACGTAGCAAACCAGACCGACAATGACAGCATGCAGCGATGCAGGCAAGACAAACACGTAAAGACGAGCAATGCCAAGGTTGCAGAGGTGAGGAATCATTCCTGAACCAACTTACTGAAGGTCTTTGTCCCATACCCATCATCACCTATTCCTAGGATGTCCTATTGGGCATCCCAAGGGAAGCCAGAATAGAAGAAGAAGAAAAAAAAGGGGGACAGTCGCACCATAAGCAAAACGTTGATGTTGAAAGTAGATGGAGGAGTTAAACCACAGATTTGGCCCTGTCCAGACATTGAGCAGCCAGCAGAGGGAGCCAAATACTACATGGTAACAGATGGGACCTTCGGGACTGAACCTAAAGATATCCGAAAGGAAACTAGGTCACACAAAACCACCACGAGGAGAAATACGCTCTGAAATAAGCTGCTCTGATTTGGCTTCTCTCCTGCTGACTGATCAGCATCTGAGGCAGTGATGCAACAGAAATAAAAAGACAGCAGAACACACGAGGAAGCGTTATTATTTCCCTCCGCACAACTTCACTGCAGGTGTGTCTGTGGGCTTACTTACGGTTAGTATCACTGGCATCCTGCTCACCATCTGTGTTCTTGTAGAACGGGAACTTTCGTGTAAAGATGAAATTCTTTTTATGCTTGTCAGTGAATGGCTGTGAAGGGAGAGAAAGCACGGGCCAGACTGGCTGTCAACGGCATGCAGACAGAGCAACAACTGGGATGTCAACAAGTTTTTCAAGTTTTAAGTGATCTTGCTGTGATTTGTTTTCATCCTACCATACCGTCTGAAGAATGTAGCTAAAATTTATGATCAGTTGCCTAAAACTGGTAAAAATGATCCCTTTTCCAACCTGGAAGAGGAGTTGGCTCTGCACCGGCCAAATAGCTGATTTTACTAATTGCTCAAGACCCTTCTAGGATTTTTCATCTTTAAACACAGATTAGGTGGATCTACTCAGTCCAAACATGTAGTTTGTTTCTCTCTTTTTTTCTTTATTCATTAAAAAAACATTTTGTGACTCTAGTAGCTTTTTTTTATTGAACAGTAACTGGACAAGAAAGAAACCAGAGAAAGGCAGGGGGGAAGCAGCAAATTTGTCCCGGCTGCTCTGCCCACTGAGTTGAAAACCTTCCCCCAAACGGAAGCAGTCTCAAACATGTCAGACGTTACGGAAAAAATAAAAACAACCTTGTTCACTGCTGAGGATCCATGACAAAAATCTAAAAATGGCATGGTCCTTACCAGCTCTGGCTCTGGATTTTTAAACATGGTGATCACATTAAGTTGGTCTCCATAAACGCATCTCCAATCCATGATATAAACAGTAAATTATGGACAGGCTGCGAAGCTCCACTGAAACCATAGAAGTGGAAAACCTAGTTTTTTTCTCTTATTAATAAAGTAAGGACAACCCTTTGTGTTGGTTTAAAGGGTTGTCTGTTAATTCAAGGTGTTGCTAAGGTCTGCTATAAGATTACTGAGCCAAGCATGAAGATCTGAGCTCTCTCTGAGAGGAAAGAGAAGTCCAGAAGGCTGAAAACACGATGAGCCAACCTGACCAAGTAGTGGTGAGGGAATTTTCTCTGGTCGATGTTATTATGCTGCCGCTCATATAACAAATACGGAGACTTTCTTTATTTCATCAGCTATCAAGGTACTAGATGTGAAGAGCAACTTTTAATTAATCTTATAATTTTGCATTTTATTGTCTTATAGCTATGAAGGGATTTGCACACTGAATAAATAGTAGAGGAAAGTTGTTGGCTGATTGCTGTCTCAATGTTTTTTATTGGATTTTCTATCTTTATTTCTATTTATCTATCTATTTATTTTAATGAACATTGTCTGACTGCATATGATTGGCCCTTTGTGATTAATAAAGTTTCTGTGGGATATTCAGCTCGATAAACCAACTCTATCATCACTTCTCAAAAAAGTTGGAGTCTCTGTATGTGTAATCTTGGTCTGTACAGACAGCTGGGACGTGAGATAACAGAAGTGTCAGTATCAAGATATGTGTTACTGTGTCAGAGTAAATTCACCTGGAACACAGTAGAACATGTAAATGTTTAACTACTCACTTTAGTAAAAACCAGAGGACAGCAGCCCAGTTCATCTAGGAAAGAGGGCGGCTAATCTATTTTAGCTTCTGTGTCTCAATAAAATGCTAAAACATGTAATGTAATTGCTTATATTTCAACAGATGTTTATATTAAAGCTGCTTAAATGTGAGCCGAGCTTGTGTAATTTAAATGTGTTAATTTGAATTCTGTATTTTCAACTTCTTGACATACCACAGTTGTATTACATGGAAAGACAGAAGGCTCACAAGAATAATAAATAATAAATATTCGAATATTTCCTTTTTTTTTTTTAAATCTGAATTTATTCTTTTCTGTGCCAATTCTGTCACTCCATTGTTTCAGAGCCATTAAAAATAAAAACAAGATGACAGACGAGTTATCCAGATCATGCTGTGAGAAAAGTAACATAAATTAGAAAGAAGAACAGAAAACATGGTGATAAACACACAGAAAACACAAGCAGGGGTTAAAGAGAGGATGGTGCGAGGGAAGGGGGTTCTCCATGACTCATTTTAGACCTCCTTGTCCTAAAGTTCATGTTTGTTGCTTAAAGATGTGCTCCGTAAAACATTCTGGTCTATTTCAAAGACAAACAGATGAACGGAAAAACACTAAACCTTTATCAGGATTTAGATGACGATGTCTCTTTTATAATTTGTGGCTTTGACTCTTTGCTGGAAGTGTAAACAAACAAATTCCCACAATGAAACCAATGAAACTGGTGCATGTGGTTTTCCCTCCCAAAGAATTAAATCAGACTACATCGTAAAAAAAAAAGAAAACAACAAATTTTAGTGAGATAAACAACTTAACATCAAACAATGACAACTTTAAAGTTTAAAGAATCCATGAAGGTTTTTTCTTGCATAGAGGACGAGCAGCTACAGGACGTCTCGATCCACTCCCCATTTCTTTATGTTTAGCTTCCAAGCAGCCAGACTTTAATCTTTTAAAGTGGTCTCCAGCAATAGTTCTCCAGATTTTCTTTGGACAATTTCTGCTTTTTCACTCATTATTATCAGACTATAGTTCAGTCTTTCATTTACTTCTATCATTTACAGAGGAATTTGTTTGTTAA
Organism: Rhadinocentrus ornatus; assembly: GCA_037177495.1. NCBI lineage: Eukaryota > Metazoa > Chordata > Actinopteri > Atheriniformes > Melanotaeniidae > Rhadinocentrus > Rhadinocentrus ornatus. The sequence goes on along the minus strand of JBAMHW010000017.1, from coordinate 20,740,015 downwards.
GCCTAAATAAAAAAGGCTCCTTGCTCAAGAGATGATCCACATAACAGACAACTGAGCAAAGAACCAGTTTGAAATTGAATCTTTTGGTTCTTTTTTCTTTATTTACTAGCAGCCTGTAACAAAGATGCATAATTTCCAAATGATTTAAAAACATCAATAAGATATTTTGACAGACAGAAAACAGGATTTTAGCAGCAACAAGGTGATTCCCAAACAGCTGTTAGCTGTAAACTTGGCTTATCTCAGCAGGGTGGCAGAAACTAGACACGTGGAGGACAGAAGAAGAAGAGTCAAGTCTAAATAACTATCTACAGCAGATGAAAAGGATCCATCCATCAAAGATTGGATTCTAGACCTTCCACTGATCCATTTACTTTATCAGAAATGATCTCCATGGAAACATGGCTGTCAAGAAGCCGTTCTTCAGGAAGGGAAACAGGGAGAAAAGGCTGAGGTATGTCACATGACACAAGAACTGGACTGAAAATCAAAGGCAACAGGTCCGATGGAGGGACCGATCTCTCCAGAACCCAGGAAGCCTGACTTTAGAACTGAAAACAAAGCCCAGCAAGCTACACATTGCAATGAAGGTGATGGGGAAGAGGTAGTCTGTTCTCAGGCAGACTCAGAGGACATTGTCGACCCATCACATGTCCTTCAGACAGAATATGAACTTGTACCGACTGGCGGAGGGTCCAGAGCCCCCCAATGTAAACGTAACTGCTTTTTCCATGTGTAATGTGTACGTGGTGTGTGCAATAGTTTCATTTGTGTAAAATGTGTGTTGACAAAGCACTTTTCACGTCAACTAAATGACTTCTTGATCAAATATTGACTAAGTGATACTATGTTGTTGTATTGTGAAGGCATTAATAGGCAAAGCAAGACAAATTTCCCTACCGGGACATTAAAGAATAATGAATCTTATTGGATCTTAACATAATTGAAGCAGTTAAGAAACATCTGGACAGAAGGCAGAAACATCTAAGGAGCTTTGGAAAGTCCTTGAAAAAGTCTGGAGAACTATTCCTGAAGAATACAAAGAAATTGTCTAAGGGTTTAGACCAGAGAAGTCCATGCTCTGGTCCTCAAGGGCCACAATCCTGCAGTTTTAGATGTTTCCCTGCTCCAACACACCTGATTCAAATTAAATGGCTCTCCTCAACAGCTTGTTGTCACGTTCTGTCCAAGCATGTTTATCCACTAATCTGATTCAGGTGTGTTGAAGCAGAAGTCATCCAAAACCTGAAGGACAGCAGCCTTCGAGGACCAACTTTGGACACCCCTGGTTTAGACTAAAGAATAAAGCTGCTCAGACCAGATATTAACTTTCAAACCAGTTAGAACTGGACTTTTTATTTTATTTTGGCTTTAAATACTGAACGTATAATGATGGTTACTTATTTCAGTAAACTGTTGCACTAATTTTAGTTTACCTTATGGACCCTTGCTGATGTAACAGGACAGTTTTTGTTACAGTAACATCTGCTACTGGAGTGCAGTATAACTTATAAAGAAAAACTGCATTGGTGACTGGTCTGAAATAAGTGTTTACTGAATCTACAGTTATGGTTGTAGCCCGGACTGGTATCCAACATTCAGATCTCAAGAATCTTAGCTTCCCAATGATGTCCAACGGTAGGTCTACTACCAACAGGTTAAAAGAAACGAGGGGTCCAAGACTTTTGCACAGTCCTGTATATCTGAGGGGTATTATGAGTAAATTTGCACTTTGCAGCTCGTACGTACTTACCCCTTTTGAGTCAAACGATCCTGGTTTGGCATTAAATTTCACAGTCTTTAGACGAGCCCGTTCTTTCCTCTCCACCCTGTAAAGAACGTTCCTCATTAACGACAGGAGACGTCACACTTTGCTCTGATTGGTTGGATTGTAACATACGTTGTTCACATGGATGTTTGTGGTTGCTAGAAACCAAAACAAAATAATATGACGTGTACCGTCTCTTGCTGGGGATGACGCCCATTTCCTCACTGTCTCCATGTGGGGTGACACGACGGGCCTGCCACCACTCGTCGTCTGAGGCGTTGATGACATGGAGGATGTCCCCGTACTTGAAGCTGAGCCCTTGGCTGGGGAGGCCACTGTCCCTTGACTTCTCATAGTCAAACAGTGCCCTGTGCAGAGAAGAGAATGATTTTAAACACAGTTGTTCTTGTTTCTCTACTGTCTTAACTCTACCGAAGATTTACCAGGTCAGGGAGAATAATGAGTCCATGGGGAGGGGGTGCTAGAATTAGAAATGTGCACGCGTTCATCATTACATTAATTAGGTCCACTTACACATACTGTAAAGAAACAGGAGTTACGCTTACTATAAGAAGCAAACGCTGACCTTTTAATAATTTTTCTGTTTATCCTGCAAGAAATCAGGTCCAGATTGGCTGGACAACAGAAACAAGGTCAATACTCAAAACAGACCTGACATAGAGGGATCGCTTCTGATTGGTGCGCAGAGACCCAGACCCAGAACTCATGCTGTGGTTCATCATCTGTTCCCGGAGATCGTGAATTTTTGCTTCAAAACGTCCATACTCTGCAAGGCAAGAAGCGAATGAGTCTAGGTGGACACAAATGTCTTTATTCAGACTCCAGTAAACTGAGGAACAGAGGTGGTCGGCCTAATGGCGTCTGTAAAAACAAGCATATTATTAGCTGTTACAGAAAATTTTCTCTCCAAATATGCAGCAATATTTAACTTTCACTGAATAAACAACACATAAATAATAATTTTCAATAAGTAGAGGAAGGAAAAGTGTTGCATTAATGGCCTTTCTTTCAACTTCCAATTATTAGAATAATCTTTTCTGATACTGTAGGCGACATGTAGTTTGCACTGCAGACCTTCAACTAAAGTAAGCACACAACCGGTAATTACCCATCATCTGCAGTGACTTAGCAACACATGCCAAACTGCATGTCATAAACAGCTTTGTGACTTCAATCAATACATTTTAATACTGTAAAGTCAACAAAAATCCAGAAATGATATGCAGGAAACAGAATTAAAATCTAGAAGCTTTATTAACAGGTTTAATCTAAGAGTAATAAACCTGAACAGCCAGGCTGCAACTGTGGAAATGACAAATATCTGCTCAAATATACTAAGTACAGTGCAAAACTTACTAAATTATTAAAGGTACAACCACTACAGTTTACAGACTGGGCTTGGCAAATTACAGTCCTTTATTTTTAAAAAATTGAACTTTAAATGTTAATGTTAACTGGGATTAAATATTTAGCTAATGATATAAAAGTTATATAAGAGTTCCTGTCTAGTCTTTCATTATAAAATAATAAAATTAAATATCAAATAAACAGAAACTTTACACCAAGAAAGATGATTCATTCTCTGAGATTACATTTTAAGCTATTTAGGAAACTATGCTACGTTAGCTAAGATTGCTACAAAAAAAAGGAGGATACTAGCTAGCAAGGCAGTCCTGAGAACCATTGCTTGAACGCAGTTTGTATTTTGCATGGTAACCGGTGAACAAGCAAACAGAAAATAAGAAAAATTAACTGAGAAAGCAGCCGTCTTACTTTATGTCAACAACGAATCTGCTGACTCACCTACGAGCTTTTCACTCAGGTGAGATACAAGTCAACATCCCATTTGGCCCCAAAACATCACAGTTTTAATAACAAAGGCTAAAAAACATCACTTGTGTTTCCTCAGGAACTTGAGCCACAATAAAATAATCAAATACATCCTGTGTCTAGAGAAGGGAATTTATTCCTAAACTCTGAAAAACGTTTATTTAGTTAAAGATTAAGGTTATAAACACTTATTATTAAAAACAACAATAATAATATACAACTCATTATTTGTTCCATATTGCACCATTTGTATTTTTCTTTATTTAACCTTTTTTTTGTCTTTTTCTCTTTTACGAGCACCATATTTAAGTGTGGAAAATATTTATGCAACTAATCTTTATATTACATTAAGAATTACTAATAAGATACAGAGCTCAATCAGACCCTGGGGTGGTAAAAGTAAGGTGTGGGGGCCTGGATCGGGAAACCGAGGGTCCAATCTGGCATGTGGGATGATTTTGGCAAATGTTAAAATAACATTGAACACATTAACTGCACATTTTTAATAAAGGTAAATGATATTCCTAATTTATCCACTGGAATTTATATTATGGTTAAATGTAAAAACAAAGCAGGAGGAAAACTACTTTTCTTTCTTTCTTACTGAATAGATCTGAGTTTGCAAGCAGTTTAGGTGGTCAGGATTACTTCACAGATCTAGAAATGTAGATTTTCAGTTCCAAAATCATGCTACATTTTTCAGTTCCAGACACTTCAGTTCCGTTGTACATTCATTGTAATCTGTAGGTTGTGATGCACATGAAAATGTTTAGAAGAAGTATAATATTGTTGAAATTGCAATAAAAAAAACCAACGTTTTTGGTAGATTTTAATGTGTTTTCTAATAGAATAATTACTTAAATGTAAACATGTTAAAAATCTACTTGCTCCGACCAACCTGTTATTTTTGTGTTAACTGTAGAAATTTTAAGAATGAGTTATTTACAGTATCTCACTTACAATGTTTAAAGCAAATCAAGAACCCTTGTCAGGAAACATCCAGGGAGAAAAAAAAAAGATAAAGTTAATTTAATTTACAAGGAATAGAAAGAATTTAAGAATTGATGGTTGTTTCCCAATAAAAGGAATCAATTTATGGAATAATCTGGACAGAGAAATAAAAAAAAGTGAATAATTATGTTTAAAGGAGAAATCAAAGCCATTTTGTTCAGTAAATACAATAAAACATGTAAAATGTGTTCCTTGAATCGAAGGAAAAGATTCCCTGATATAGTAAAACATAAATTGTGTCAAGATGTTAAAAAGGTTGAATTTTGTAGCTGCAACTCATGCATTTGGTTTAAAGTCCACATGTTAATGTTTGCCTTTAGTGTGTACATATATCTGCTGGTTGTTTTGTGAAAAAGGGGCAGATAATAAGACTTTTCATCTCTCTGCTCCTTTTCATTGAAACAAGAAGATTTTATGTTGAGTTATTTTGTTTTACTGAATGAAATAAAAAAATAGAATAAAAATGAAATGTCAGACTTCTTCAGACTTAGCTGTTCGTGGGACAAGTCCTGCCCTCTTTTCAAAAGCCATGAAGCTTTCTGGACGCAGGAACAAAATGTCCCTGCTTACTTCCTGTTTTACTGAAGACCAGTCAGAACAAAGACTACACCTCATAAAAGAGCAGATAAAACCCATCCTCCACGTCTTTGTGAGGTATTCCTCCTCAGGGTTGCTGTGAGCGTTGCTTGGAGCTGACTCACCTTCAGGCCTGTACTGAGCGAAGATGGTGACCACCTGCCCCGCTCCCTTCAGGGCTGCTGCTGCTTGTTCATGTGTGGCTCCTCGTAGGTCCACACCGTTAACCTGTTTCCAGAACGAGAACATTCACTGGATTATTATTTCTGCAAATCCTGCTTGTTAGTTTCTACATGATGGGGAACCTGACTTATGAGGACTTTCTGTAAATGCGGGGGTAAGTTTGTGAGGACTCTCTAGGGTTTACAGACATGGTCTGAAGAAGAGAAGTTATCCAGTGAGCAGCAGTTTCTGGACCAGAATGTCCTGTTGGTGTCAGAGGTCAGAGGAGAATGGGCAGACTGGTTGGAGATCATAAAAGGCAACAGGAAGTCAGATCTGCACTGGTCCCAACCAAGGTCCGCAGAACAGCATCTCTGAACACACAACACGTCCAGCCTTGAAGCTGATGGGCTACAGCAGCAGAAGACCACACCGGGGGCCTCCCGTCAGCTAAGAACAGGAAACGGAGGCTACAATTCACACAGACTCACCAACACTGGACAATAGAAGATGGAGAAACGTTGCAGGTCTGATGAGTCTCCATTTCAGCTCCACATTGAGACGCTAGGCTCAGAATCTGCTGGAAACATCATGAAAACATGGATCCA
>JBAMHW010000017.1:20699903-20715176 GCA_037177495.1 Rhadinocentrus ornatus | reverse complement strand
ATGAGGGTTCCGATGGAACCACGAAAAGACCCTGCCTCGGAGCAGGAGCTAAAATGGTTCTAGGAACGGAGGGTCTTCAGCCCTAGTTCCTATATGTCGGAATGCGCGAATAAACGGCCTGGTTCCAAAAAGGTTATAGGAATTACCATTTATGTTTTACATGTTTCATTTAGTTACTACAGCTTTTCTTGCCCATCCTGCTGGTAACCATGAGAAATACTGTAACGTTTGGTGGAGATGGTGAGGACCCAAACGCAGGCAGAATCAGGCAGGAGGCAGAACAGTGCCGGTGACAAGGTTTATTTCCACAGGAAAGGCAACCACACATGACCGAGGATGAACCACATAAGGATCTGACAAGGGCAAACTGAAAACCATGGGGTTTATATGCACAGAGGGCGTAATAAGGAACAGGGGAAGTGAACGAGTAATGAGACCAGGTGAGCTAACGAGCCAGAAACAGAAACCACAGGAACACAAGAAAACTGAACTAAACGTGACAAAACCCAGAACTATAAACCAAAACTCAAGACAAAAACTAAAACGTGACACAAACAACGATTCCTAACAGAAAACTAAACACAAAAACCAGAACTAGAAACCAAGATCAAAACAGAACATGGCAAACCAAAACCTTAAACCATGATCACCAGAAATAAAACCTGAAAACACCAAACTATAAACCCAAATCAAAATATAACACAAACCAAGGAACAGACCAAAACCCAACACACAAGAAATAAGACGATGAAACATGACAAAACACACAAGAAATTAACAGAAAAAATATGCTGACTGTAGTTTATCTTTTAAACAAGTCACACTCTCAGGCTGCGTGGTGGTGTGGTGGTTGCTGGTTTGAACCTCGGTGGCGGTGGCCTTTTTAGGGGAGTTTGCATGTTCTTCCTGTGTTTGTGTAGGTTCTCGCCGGGTTCTCTGGCTTCTTCCCACCGTCCAAAGACATGCATGTTGGGTTAATTGGTGACTCTAAATTCTCCCTAGGAGTGAGTGTGTGTGAATAGTTGTTTGTCCCTATTTGTGTGATAAACTGGTGACCTGTCCGGGGTGTACCCTGCCTCTCACCTGCTAAAATGGCTGGGACAGGCTCCAGCTTACCAGCCACTAATAGACTAAGCAGTAGAGAATGAATGAATGAATGTAGGTTATCTTTAAAACAATTATAGTCACTAAATAAATAAATGGAGGATGAGCTACTGACCTTAGACGTCCATCTTCTGCTGCGGCTCCTCCAGGGATGATCTTAGTTATGAAGATGCCGGGGTCATCACCGATGTGTGGGTTATCAATCCCACCAGCTATACTAAAGCCCAAACCTGAGTTACCCTGAGGCCAAAAACAGTCAAAAACACCAGGAATCAGATGTCTTCACTCAACAGAAATAATAACAGCTCCCTAAAAGTAAAAACAAAAGTCTAAAAATAGGGTTTACCATCAATTTAGACAGTAGCTGATGAGCTATATACAGTCTGAAAAGATTATCATTGAAGATGTATCGTATCAACCTAATTTTTCACAGTTCTTGTCAATTTTTCTGAGATTAAACACATCGCTATGCAATCTGAGATACTTACCCGTTCAAGAGTGATTTCCTCAAACTCATATTCGATTTCTGTGCCATTTACCTTTACAAACAAGGAGAAAAACAAACAGATTAACCTGATCATTTAAAAAGTTTTCTTAATTAATCCCGTAACGGTGATAACTTAAGTTCATGCATAATGGATGCATGTGGTCAGCTGAACATTTCAAAAGAAAAGCCTCAACTCCAGGCAAACATTTAAGAAAGTGGCAACACCATAAAAACCATATAATTAAAAATATTTAACTGTGAACTTGAACTCGTTAACAAAGAGGATCAATGACTGTAATAAGTTACACTAACAACATGTAGTACACCTCACAAGCTTAGTAGAAAAGCTAGATCTGAAAGTGCAAGCGTTAATCTTGTACTAAAAATCAGAAAAAGACTCACAAAAGGAAGCGACTCCAATGTTTCTGTGTTGACAATGATTGGAGCGGGACTGGCCTGTAAGAGACAGCAGAGAAAGGTTCAGATCATCACATGGTTCAAGGATCATCGACCCAACATCGCCCAGGAGCTTAGCTGAACACCTGAGAAATCTGAGTGGATAGTGTTGGTTTAGCAGCTTTGAAAATGATGATTCACCATTTAAAGCTTTAAAAACAAGGCAATGCAAGGCAAATTTATTTGTATAGCACATTTCATGTACAAGACGATTCAAAGTGCTTTACATAAAACATAAAAACATTACAGCAAGGGGCAGAATTAAATACAAGTGTATCAGAAAAATAAAGATTAAAAACGATAAAATTGATTACATAAAAAATAAAGATAAAAAAATAAGTTAAGATTTCAGCGTAAAAGAACCAGCTGCAGATCTGGACTCCTAGTAAGAACTGTTGAAATGCAGCAGAGAACAGGTGGGTCTTCAACCTGGATTTAAATAAACTGAGTGTTTCAGCTGATCTGAGGCTTTCTGGGAGTTTGTTCCAGACATGTGGAGCATAGAAGCCGAATGCAGCTTCTCCATGTCTGGTTCTGACTCTGGGAACTGATAAGAAACATGATCCAGAACAAGTAAATAAACAAGTAAAATCCTCAACAGGGCCCTGAAATGATCAAGAAGTCAACGAAGAGTAAAAATCACAGGGTTGATGTGATTGTATCATCAATATGCCAACAGCTGCGTTAAGAACAAGCTGTAACCGACAAAGAAACGGCCGGTCTGAAAGATGGTGAGTTACGATTTATTTGAAAGGTAGGGCTTGACCTTTCTGGGAAACCTCAAAAAAAAAAAAAAAGAAAAAAAAGCTGATTGGCTGATCTAGTTATTTTTTAAAATCCTACATTTTTTCTTTATTAATCTCAAATGGGATGCTCTGGATTTGAGCCATGTCTAGATTTACTAGAGAGCAGTGGGCAGTCATGTTTCGCCACCCTGCAGTTGGAGAGTGAAGGACCTTGCTAAGAGGCCCAGCGGTTGACCTCGGGGACTTGAACCTGAGATATAAATTTGCACTTCATCTGCGAAACAGTGGTAGGACCCAAAAAGGAGCGGATGTAAAAATAAATCCCTGTGGGACCCTAAAACTAAATGGACCTGCTGCCCTGGTTAAGATGATCAGAAAAAGTCCCATCGCACATGTAAGACCAAAACCTAGTTTAAAACAATGCCTCTGATGCTCACATACGTCGTCAAACTTGCCAAAATGTCTGGTGGTCAAATGTGTCTATGGTTGCAGTATGCTCTAAAAGCACCAGGACAGCAGTGTTTCCAGAATCAGGAGCATCTGAACTATGTCTGGAGTCCTAAAGTCAAGATGGGAGATGTCATCTAAGGAAGTCGGGAATGATAATGCTTAGATTCTGTGGGACGTCCATCTCCAGACTGATAAACTGGACATTAATGTAGCCGACAAACCACAGAAGAAGGCAGCAGTGATACATGAAGCGGTCCTGAAAGAACATAAGAAGCTTCAAAACGAAAAAAAGAAAAGAAAGAAAGAACAATGCTTCCCTTCCTAACTGTTCCAAAGGGTTAAAGGGAGCAGGTGAAAAGATGTTGGAAGTGAAGTCAACAGTGCAGCCAGTGGTAATCAAAGAACTTGTGGCCATGACCTCCAAACTAAAACAGTGACTCTAAAAGATCCCAGGAACACCAAACAGCACGGCCAAAGATGGAGTTAAGGTATAAGGCAGAATCTGTTTGTTTTAGATCATGTCAACAATGTTTGCACAAACATTATAGAAATGAAAGTTGCACACATTTACATCATAACCCCCAAAATCTCCATCATTAATAGACAGACAATAAAACAGGACAACACACGGTATGTAACACACTATCTACAATACACACTGTGTCAGACGAGAAGAAGATGGCAGAGATGGTGACTCAAGTCTTGGACTCGGACTCAAATCGTACTCGATTCTGGGACTCGACTTGGACTCACGCTTAAAAGACTTGAGACTAATCTCAGACTCTTGATTTGAGACTTGAGAAGAATCTTTTTTTTCTCATGATCTTCTCTCTGTCTGCTGTCATTTCCCCAGATGTAACACTGACATAACGTCACACAGACGCAGTGCACACGCAGTCAATCAAAGCATTGACCGCACCAATCAATCCAGCTGTAGCTGCAGCATCATTGTAACCTTAGAGAATTAAAAACTTAGTAAAAAGGGACTAGTATAACAGCTGCAAACTGGAATGTCTGGTCTAAAAATCCGGGATGCTGGATCAACCATATGCACCTTCTGGAGAGGTTAGTCTCTGTAACATGAAGCTAATGTTAGCATCTATGTTAGTAACAAGCCAAGGTGGCGTAAATGTTAGGTTGTTACCACTTCTGAACCATCAGTTAAGCTCTACTGAACATGTTTAGAAGAAGAACGAGACTTTTGCCATGATGATGTTGGCCTGGGATCAGACCTACTAAACAAGGCCACATTACTGGGTCTGTTTATTAGAAAAGCACAGCTGTTCCTGATTTAGGAATGTATGGAATATTTATTGGGCCTGCAAGTATTGGATATAAATGTATTAAAACATTAAGTTTTTAATAAAATTTTTTAAAGTTTAAAATTAATATGTTCTGTTCTCATCTCACAGTTATTTTAAGCCCTTAAAAAATGATGTAAAATAAGATTTTTCTGATGCACTAGTGCAGGAATCACCAAATGTGGACCTGTTGAGCCACTGTGCTGCAGATTTTACATGTTTATCTGCTGCAATATACCTGAGTCATTTTATTTATGGGTCATTAAGAGATTTGTGCAACAAGCTGTCATGTGAATCAGATGTGTTGCAGCAGGAGAATGTCTAAAACCTGCAGGACAGCTGGAGATCCTGCATTAAAATTTAGTATATTGGCCCTCCTCTCTACATTTCGGGAAAAACATTATATGAACCGCAGTATGGGTCTAAATGGATTTTGTCCAGAGAAGAGGGACAAAGCATTTGTCAGTTTAAGCTACAAATCAGTCCTGTTACTAAATACTGGTAGATAAAGGATGAGTATGGATTTTAAGTTCTTTGGATATTATAATGCATATTCTAAACAAACCAGTTGGCAGGCGTCGCATGGCAGCTAAAGGTGATTTGAGACTTGGACTTGTAAAAAAGGACTTGTGAACATCTCTGGAAGATGATATGTAAAAGCCCCTCAAGGTGTCATTAGGATAATAATGGAAAAATATTTAATAAAGTTCTTTTACTAAAGTAACTAAAAAGTTACTTTTTATAGTAACACACTACTGTTTGGTGTAAGTAATCAATTTTGAATGAAGTAACTAGTAACTAGTTACTTTTTTCAGTAGCTAGCACAACAATGGTAAAACTAAATGTGACAAATCAGCAGCCACCAACTCCATTAACTTAACATGGAAAATCTAACAAGAAATATTGACTAAGTAATGGATTCCAGTGTGTGAGGAGCCTGCTGTAGATGGATTCATCATTTTTGTATATAGCTGGTCTCACTGGTTTAAAAAGAAAAATAAAGAAAATCAACCTTACAAATTACAAAGGCCAAGCTGTAGTTTTATCAGTCTGGGTAGAAAAGAAAGGCACTTTAAAAACATTAAAAATGGAAGGAAAGAAAGAAGTTTCCAGTCCTTCGCCAAGTGCAAGCATCCTAACCTGTGAATGATCCTGAGTGCCACAGTGTCTCTTCTTCAGTTTCCCCATCAGAGTCTGTTTCCACTTGCAGACCGTAGCTGGAGAGGGCCATCTCATTGGGCTCAAATGCCCTGTCCTTATGGTCCCCAGATCCGTGGAAAAACTCTGCAGGATGTCCATGGATAGTCTCTTCTTGAGGGACCCAAATCCCTCAGAGCATGATGGGGACAGGAGGTTTGGTGCACTTCCTCCATGAAGACTACAGCCCAGGAAAGATCTGTGCATCATACTTTCCCACCGCTGCCTCCCTATAAAGCTCATGATGAACCTGGTTGTGTATTCTCTAACGCACCCTTGGTGACAGAGATCACCAACCATGCCAAACAGCTTCTACTAACAATCAGGCTTTCAGTGACAGCAAAGACATCCAAATGAAAAAACAGTTCAGTAAATTCCTACTTCTGTGGAAGTAAAATAATCCATCCATCAACTTTATCAGCTTATGTTCTTTTAAAAAACCGACCCCTTATCCATGAGCAGCAGTTTGGAGTGATTTGATGCTTTATGCCTGGTATTTTAGCCCTCTTTACAGCTGCGTTTTGGTGAAACAAAGCGCAAACAGAAGAACTTTAAAACAATGTATGCAGCACAGCTGTGGAGAACAGATGGGTGATTTTGCTCCAGGGGAGGGGGTTAAAATTTGGGAGAAACACTTGCAAAGCACACTCAATATATCTGATTGGGTAAGAGCTGCAGTAGCTGGCTGCAAACTGAGATTGGATTGGATTAGGAAGGAGAGAGTGCTGGGTGCTGGAGCCCTCTGATATAAATCACATGGGGCCGTAATTAATGCCTGAGGGAAGATGGCTCTGTCAGGCAGCCAAAACTAGATTAGAGACAAATCAATGGAGCATGTCAGGAAAAAAGGGGGAACCACAGTTTTAAGTGCTAATAACAAACATAAATGAGGATTAAAAAAAAACACAGAAACTACAAGTTGATCACATGAATGGGAGTTTAATTAAATACAAATACAGTTAGCAGGCAGCTCTGTGGAAGCAGCTCCCAGTCTGGGTTCGGGAAGCTGACATCCTCTCTACCTTAAAGATTCGGATTCAGACTTCTCTTTTTCATAAAGTTAATAGTCATGATTGGCTTGCTGTAGTTTAAGTCCCCCCAACCCCCAGGCAGAGGGCCCGCACCAAGCCTAGGAGGACCAGCACCCCCACCCCCGCACAATGCTATCTATCCAACCCATATCCCCTCACTCTCAGCCTTCTCTGTGCCATACCCATGAACACTCGCTCTCACACACCTGCATCCCACTCCCTGAGGGAGACACCTCCGGTGGACCAGATGATGGCGAGCCCTAAATTACAGAGTAAAAACCATAAAAACTAAGGGCGCCCAATTCTTAGCGTAGGAACCTTTTGTTGTGTTTGTCACTTGCATTTTTCTTGTTTTGTGTTATTACAGTGTGTGGCGGTAAAGATGGGCACCTGTGTATTAAATTGCAGCCACCGGTGATGTGGGGCATTTTAATTATCTTGGGTGCGGGAGAATGACAGTTTTCACCGCTATCCCTTTTTTTTTTGTTATTTGCACCTTTTATTTTGATTAGAAATGTGCCCTGTCATCAGTACATACCACAAGACCATTGAAAATAAACGGGAACTTCTCCCAACGTGGATGCTGGTGTTTAAATGGATTTTTAAGTGGGTTATAAGCAGATCTCTCCCCTTACCAAGCCGAGTGCGTAAATGCCGTAGTCACTACACTTAGTCATCAGTTCTTCTCATTTGCTTGTTCATCTTGGTGTGACCACCTCCCACACACCGGCCCTCGACTCATCCTCCTTGTGTGTGTAAATGCAAAACTTCTCAGGCCTTGGTTGCCAAGCAGCAACATTTTTTGCTTCATAATTGTAAAATTCTGCTGGATGACCCCGATTACCAGCCTCACATAACCATTGCTGAGGGTTTGGCAGCACTTAAAAACTGCACATACCTCAGAGGAGATCAGCTGAAAGGCTTGAAAACAAACATCAAGAGTCAAACAGAAAACCCTGGTGCATACACACACGTGACAGGGGCCCTCTTAAAAACACACTTGGCTGCTGTAGTGCAGGTCCATTATGAAAATGATGTTTCCCACACACCAAAAGGCTGCTTCTCCCACCAGGGAATCAGAAAAGTAATAACCATAGAGAAGTAAACAGGAATAGAGAGGAGGGGGACAAAAGAAGAAGCACAAAAAATACAACAGAAAGGAGAGAGAATGTAGCTTCTTGTATATACCCCAAAAAATCCGTTAAAACCAAGAAAAAGAAGCAAATACGAATCGTTCGTGAAGCAGCAACTAAGCAGTGTTTTACAGTTAGTTTATGTTTGTGTGAATTAAGTTCAATGAAAATTCAGTTTGAAATAAAAAAGGTGCACAATTTTACCAATGATACTGTCACTGTTGTTTTAGCTGTGTGCAAACTCACATTATTGATTGTTTAAATGACCTCACAAAACCAAGAAACACTATACATTAGCTGAATACATACAGCAGAAGCCACTTGCTGCACATGAGCACATAATTTCTTTCTAGGCACCCTGCAGCATAAGATAGCTATGTGGGCTATGGGGTTATTGTGCTAGCTGGGAATAAACCCGCAGCACCTTCTAAATGGTTTTTGTTCGCTCAATACTGATGTGGGTGAAATGACTGCAATATCCAGGATATGTTGAAAACTTGTCACTGTAAAACACAGCTTCCCAACTACCATGTTTTATCACCTGCAAACCGACCACAGAGTGCGAAGGGGGAAAAAGCATGCTGACTCAGCAGAGTATACTTACACAACACACTCAACAAACCTTAACCGAAGCATTAAGCAGATGAGCACCGTAAGACAGTCAACAAAAAGGAGATTTAAAGCCTGGTTACCACCCAGGCACCTGGCTTTTTTATTTGTTTCTAAAAAGACAAAAACTGGGAAAGGTGCCAGAATATCCTACTTTTTTGGGACTCTTCCATTGTGCTCCCAGTCTTACCGATCCAATCCTAACGGATGGAGCTTAACACTCCAATTAACTAACTGGTTGAAAGAGTCGTCTCTCCCTGTGCGATTCAACAATAAGAACAAAGCAGGAACATTTTCAAATTTAAGTAAACTATGGATATCTTGTTGTTTAAAGTAGGGCTGCAACGATTAGTTGATGTTGTCGACTATAGTTGACAATAAAAAGAGTCGACAACAAATTTACCCGTCGGCAAAAAACAAAACAAAAAACAACTACAGAGTGAGACATCGGCTTTGTCCGAATGTGCACCCTACTCCCTACAAAGTGCCCTATATAGGGGTCACGCCAATTTGTAGGGGTGTCCGACTGTCCAGAGAGGAAAAAGTAGGGCACTCAAAATTACCCACAAAGCATCTTGAAAAGTAGTGAGCATAGATGGTCACTAGACGGATCAATATAGACCACAATGCATTGTGGGCAGAAGCTCAACATGGAGCAAGGAGAAGTAAAAACATTTTTTATTGAATATATATACAACAAAGAATAAAATGCAACATAAGGAATAAAAATAAAAATATTTAAAAACAACTTTGGATTTGATTTGGAATGACATCTTGACGCGCGTTGTGGTTGCCGTGGTGACGGCTGGTAGTCACATGGTCCGCGGCGAGGGAAAAACAGGCAGCTTCGTGTCTGAATCGGCAAGAGAATGTAGTGTGCTATATAGTGCAGCCCTATGTAGAGAACAAGGGGTTAGGGAGTAGGGTGGACATTCGGACACAGCCATCGTCTTTTTCCTCCATCTCTGCTGAGATTTGCGCATGCACAATAAAGTCCGCCAGGGGAAAATATGGTGGCCGACCGCGGAACAAAACGGCGGCAGAGGACGTCAAAAGTCTGGAATAACTTCACGTTAATATTACAAAATAAATTAAATCCATGTGAGATTTGTAAAGCGGACCTTGCGTACCACGGAAGTACGTCTGCAATGCTCGAACATTTAAAGAGGAGGCACGTCGGACTTGCATAACAACCTCATGCAAGATTTCAAAGCCCCCTAATAATTATAAGATACATAATCCGATTGGTCGACTAGTCGTTTTAATAGTCGGTGACTAATCGACTATCAGAATAGTCATTAGTTGCAGCCCTAGTTTAAAGCCACATGCCAAGAAGAAAGAACACAAACTACTGGATATCCACCATTCTCATCCTTTGTTTCCATGTCATGTTGCTATGATGTCAAGCTGCTATGTAGCTGATGCATCTACCAGCTTATACCCCGCCCACCAGGTAGGAGTTCGGATCACGGTTTACTGAATTGCCCCACCATGAGCCGGATCCCTTAGTGAAAATGGGGCTTAAGAAATAATATCACCATTTCCAACACCAAAAACAAGAGCAAATTTATGTGGACACAAGATATCCAGTGCCTATTCAGAAATATTTTAGCTAAGCTGCTATGTCCAACTTATATCATTCAGGTTGCTAAACTAAGACTGTAAAAGGTGAACAATTGTGGATTAATGGTCAAGCAGATCCGTGCCATACCTTCTCTTTGCTGTGCATTTCACTGATGAATCATGGCAACTTTAGTGCTACTGTTTACAAGTATAGTCGTTCCTGAATGACCTAGGACTGTCAAAAATAACACGTTAATGGCGTTAATTTATGTAATTAACAAATTACATAAACAGGGTTCCTACAGGTTTTTACAAGTTAAATTTAAGACTTTTAAAGACCCTGCGAGAACCCTGATAAATTACATAAATTAACATGTGTTAAAAGCTGTGATTATTCATGATTAATTCATTTAAAAGCTGTGATTAATCCGATTAAAAAATGTAATCATTTGACAGCTCTTGAATGACCAAACAGACCATAACCATTGCCTTTGATCCAAAAGATGCCCACACGATAGCTGATAGTAGATTATATGGTTTGCTAAGTGAATGTCTGTATCTGGTTCTACCTCATATGAAATCTTATTTTTGTTCAGACAAAGAAGCTTTTGTTGCCATTTACAGACCAAGCCCTCGAACTTAATAAACATATTATTTGAGGGACTGGATAAAGTAAAGCTGTGTTTGCTCTCATCTCTCTTCACTCAGCTAATGATGCAGCATAATCTGACTTCCAGCTTATGCAGACTTACATGGGTCATCTCTGTCTGGCTGAGCTGAGGGTCAGAGCGGAAACGTACAGCTTCAACAACTCTGTAATAAAAAGAGGGCATTGTCCACGCTGAGCCTTAGATGAACTTACAATCATGACGTGTTACATCATTTTACCATCTATTAAAAAAAACATTTGCTTCTGCACAGCTGTCTATCAGAATCAGGTTGAGGTCTCTACTCTGGAACATTGAAACCAACTAGTATTCTGAAAATTCATAATAAAAAAACAGCATTAATTGAACCATTATAGGATTTCAATGACCTGAACAGCCACATTGTACAGTTTAGTTATTGAAGAAGTTAAATGTTAATAGACAGGGAAACATTTTCAAAGCTGAAACTTTTTAAATACTTCACATCTTCATGTCACCGGGCAGAATATGTTGACTCAGCCTTCAATGAACAGAACAAGCTGCGTCCCACCCGCATGGGTTTTATAGTGCTGTATACAGTTTTGTGTCAAGGATGGTGACTGAATAAGTCGAACTCAGTCCACCTCTTTTGTTCAGTTTGCTGTACAAACCCAGGATCTGACAATTCACATAACCTACCCACAGCTAATTCCGCATCCATCTTGGATCCTGTCTCTTCTCTGAGCTCTCTTTATGCAGAAAGTCAGTCTGATTTACTTTCGTTTAATCTCTTGCTTTGTGTCTTTGTCTTTCTTTTCTTCTCTTGCTTCAATGATGTCCTCTTGTGTTTCTTTAATTAATCAGCCATGTTATGACTTTTAAACAGCCAGTGTGTTGCTATCCAGTTGCTGGTGTATAATGCGATGCATAAAGCTAAGCTCAACTGTAACGTCAAGCAGTATCCCAGGAAAAAAAACAGTTGTGCGGTGCAGTTTTTTCAGCCTTGGCACAACAGCTCCAGGAATGTACCGGTACATAACGGATGCCAGCTTTTTTTCCAAAAAGTTAGATAGTGCTACTTTGAATTGTGTTGTCCAGTTAAATTGTATTTTATATACGAATGTGGTTCCTTCTGGTTAATTTCTGTGTATCCTGCTAGTTTTCCAGGTGTTCCTCCTGCTAAAGGTGGTGGTCTCTTCCAGCCAATCAATGCCTGGGAGTGGTCTTTAAAAGGACTCGGGATCTGTACATCGTTTGGTTACTTTCGCCATCACACCATGTTTCTTTGGTGTGGGCCATGTTGCTGGTCAGGGTTTTGTTGTGTTACTACTTATTGAAGAGGTTGTGTTCATTTCCATACTTATACTATCTTTAGTTTTCCAGATTGGCCTTGTAGGAGGAGAGCTGCCATTTTGTTTGCTTGTGTGAGTTAAGGTAGGTTTGATATCCTTTTGTTTTTGTGGTTAGGTAAATTGTCCTTTTTATATGTAGTTAAGGGTGTTTTGTTTGTTGTGTTGGCCTTGGTTCTTCCTAAAGCTTTCATGTCTTTCTGTGTTTAAACTGACCCAAGCTGGAATTAAAATGAAGACTTAAGACTCTCTCCTCATTGGCATCTTCTAGTTGTGTTACTCCCTGCCTCCCTCCACTTTCCTTTGGGACGCAATAGTAATAACTCTAAAACTTTAAAGTAATTGAATTGTAAGATATAGAAAAGTTTCAACTCAATGGTTGAATAATTTTTAGAGCTTTTTTGTTACCGTTTAGGAACAAATAAACAACTAAAATACAAAATGCATCAAATTAAAGACATGATGGGAATGAAAGAGTTTTGAATCTATTTAAATTTAAAGGCTATAATAATATAATAATAATAATAAAAACCTACTTTCAGTCTGACATAATTAAGTGAAACTTTCAGCTTTTGCTGTAAATCACTGAGTTTGCCCTTATGTTTATGAATATTGAATTAAAAATAAAAGTTCTTGCTGTTAATTAGAGTAGTTTGAAAGGTTAAAGCAGGAATGTGTTGCACAAGGTCTAAATTTATGTAATCTTTTCATGTTTAGAATCACATTCTCTCATGCACACATAATCATACCGCGCTTTTCACTCAATGCATGCAGCTGCTTTTTTTTATTGTAAACACAAAAACACAACGATCAATGCCTCAAGTAAACTTGGGGTTTAACATTTTACCCAATGACACTTTCACACATGAAGGCTGGGAGCCGGAGGATTTCTGATCCTCTAATTTGAAGAAGATTGCTGTTTCTCCTGAGCCACAGCAAAACAATACGTAGGGAATAATGATTACAAATGTACTGCACAAGGGTTATTTGTACAGAATAACTTGAATAGCTTTATACCCAGCTCGGGTTTTTGCTAAAACATAAGCTGTCCTTTACAAATAAAAACACAAATATTCATTTACTACGCCCACAAACATTAGCTGAAAAGGGTTGTTTTGCTTTTTGTTCACAAAAATCTGACCGATTTAAACACCACAAGCATTCACAGATTACATGCAGCACTGCTACTAATAAAAAAAAAACTTCACCCTGTGCTTATTTCTCTCCACTTTGCTCCAAGCATCAAGACTTGGTTGTAATCTTTTAAAATGATCCTGAGTAAAAGTTCCCTCGGGATATATAAAATGAGGGCTGTCTGAAGAATTTAGCGCAGTTCTGTACATGACTACAATATAATCAGCAGGATTGATGCTGTAATTACTGGTGAGCCAGACCACAAGAACAAAAGCAGGAGGGGTGTGTTCAAGTGTGACAAAACAGCAACTGAAGGAGCCAAAGGCCTCCAGATGGTGGAAATGTTACAACAAGGATTGTGTCCAAGAACACGTTTCATTAAGTTAAAAAGGAACAAAACAACAGCTGTGAAAGAAGACTTCCTCTAATGATGCTCAGCAGTGACAGATGAAAAGTGTCCCAACACAAACAGAGGTATGCTAACATTTAGGTGTGCAGCCAAAACTCTGACTAATATAAATACATGTAGACAAGTCTGGATTCTACACAAGCAGGGAGGATGCTAGAACAGGGGTGGAAATCACAAGTTTCATAGTGATACATTATATGGACTCAAGTGGATAACGATTCAGTGTTTCCTGATATCACAAATTCTTTGTTCCTGAGCTGAACCAGACATTTTAATCAAATTTAATCTGTTCTTTAAAGGAAATAAGACTTTACCACAGCTTTAGAATAATGTAAAAGAAAACTGAAAGAATAAATTTCTGTCTATAAACACAAGATATAGTATAAAGGCGGATTTTTGCTTGCGCGGTGTCTGCGTGCAGCCGGCTACGACGTAGCTGATGCTGGTGAGGTTGCTTTCGCACTCAACCTTAGGGGGTGCGCGTCGTTTTGGTGTCTGTTGCAGTTTCTCCTCCTAACCTGAAGGTGGCAGCAGGGGTGATAGCAGCCGGTAAACTCACCAGGTCGAAGTTATTTTGATGATTAACTTCAGTTCGGTAGGTATTTTCTGTTTTAAAACAACAATGACGTCCAGTATGGTTCAGTGTCTTTATTAGTTTGTGGAAGAAAATGAATAAATAATTCGATCAGCCTCTCATCAACTTGATCCACTGGTTATTGTTTTAGAAACAAATTCAGCTACAAGATCCAGATATCTGGCAACACGTGATCCCAAACTGACCAATCACAAGGGGGTACTAGCATAAATCCGCTTTAAAGGTCACTCCTATTCAGAGACTTAAAGCAAATATTCTCAGAAAGTAATTATAATAACCACGGAAGTACAGTCTGACTTTATCATAGTTACAAACATCTTTGTTTGGCATTCAAGGATCTAAAATAACACCCACCAAGCCATCAAAGGCAGGAAAAAAATAATTTTGGTGAAAATGTACTGAATGCATCACATTGTAGGTCTCTCTCCCTACATTTCCCATTAACATGACTGAATGTGTTATTTATTGTGACATGTGCTGCTGAACTCTTGGCCAGGTCACCCTTAAAACTGAGAGAAAGGTTCATAAAAATAAAAAAACAATACAGCCTGTATGAAGCGAAGCGGAATAAGAAGCAAAATATCAAGTAAATAACTGATGGTTGAATGGTGGTGTCACGCCCTCACCTGGTCCAGCCAGGCACCACAGCAGCCACACCCTGAACCCATCTCCTGTCACACCTGTTCCTGCTAATCACTGCCCGGATCCCAAACCAGTCACGCCCGTTTCCCATTCACCTGTCCCTCCACATATACCCCAGCTCCACACTCACTCTGGGTCGGACCTTGTTTGGACACACATTCCCCTTCCTGGTCTCATCTCCCCTGGCTGACCACAGTGCTCCAGTATCCCTGCTCGTTATAGTAAGAAGATTACGGAAACCATTGGTGTGAATAAACCCTTGTCTAAATGCGATCTGTCTCCGTGAGGTCCATTCCTAACAGGTGGAAAGGAGGAGGAGGTAGGGGAGGATGCTGACGATGAAAGATGAGGTGAGACAGTTAAAACATTTGGGTAGTAATTCTATATATATATATGCATATATATGTGTGTAAGTATGTATGTATGTATATGTGTGTATAA
>JBAMHW010000017.1:20665526-20687314 GCA_037177495.1 Rhadinocentrus ornatus | reverse complement strand
TATCTATCTATCTATCTATCTATCTATCTATCTATCTATCTATCTATCTATCTATCTATCTATCTATCTATCTAATCATGAAATGTTTTGCATTAAACATGGATCTGTAAACATTATATTTGGTTCAAAATGGATCACAAGTTGAATCTATGGCCAAAGGTTTATTCCTTGACCTGCCTTCCAGTTTGACCTGTTTGCTAAATCTCTGACCCATTCTGCTTACACCTTCCTGGAGCCTGATCCACAATAACATTTTCCAGTCGCTATATAATAGCTCAGCACCCACAACAAAATTTCTAAAACAATAGAGACCTCTGTCCAGGACAGTTCAGTCCAAGGAAGAGCCAACAGACAACAGGACCCTCAGATATTCAGTGCGCTAGTTCAGTTTTAACATTTTTTGTTATATACTCCACATTGTTCCCTGTGTGAACTGTAGCCCACCCAATCTCTGTTAGGACTGCAGCATTTTAAACTTACTGATTTTAAATTAGGAGATAAAATAGTATGAAGACACCACAGAAGAAGTAAGAAGTTTTAACCAAGAAAAAACTGTAAATATTATAAAGTATTGCCATGGTTACGAATGTGACCCTTTTATATGTTGACAGGCTAGCTAGTCCTCCTGTGTCAGTATCCCCAGAACTTCTATCCAACCGGGCCTGTAATGAGTTTGCTTCTTTCTTTACTGACAAAATATCTTGGGTGTCCTCCCACAGACCCTAAAAACAGCCGTCATCAAGCCACTACTAAAAATCTAGACTCGTCCATCATGAGCAGCTACAGGCCGATATCAAACCTACCCTTTTTTAGTAAGATTATAGAAGAAGCTCTTTCAACGGCTACACAACTTACTGACACAAAATAACGGTTTTGGTGTTTACCAGTCAGGTTTTCGGCCACACCACAGCACTGAGACTGCTCTAGTTAGGGTCTTTAATGACATTTGCTTGAGCACAGATAGCAGAAACATTTCAGTCCTGGTACTGCTAGATCTCAGTGCTGCGTTTGACACGGTCGACCAAAAGATCTTTCTAGACCGGCTGAAAAACTGGGTTATATTAAGACAGTCAGCCTGTTATTACTTAAAGAACATATTAAGGATTAAAGGACTGATGACTCAGCAGTATTTGGAAAAACATGTCCATGCAATTTATCTTAGACTAGACTACAGTAACGTTGTTCTCACAGGTCTCCCTAAAATGTCCATCAGACAGCTGCAGTTAGTCCAGAACGCTGCCGCTCTAGTCCTCACTAAGACCAAGAAAGTGGATCATATAATTCCAGTCCTCAGATCTTTACACTGGCTTCTTGTCTCTCAAAGAATTGACTTCACAATCCTGCTTTTTGTTTACAAAGACCTGAATGGTTTAGGACCAAAATACATTCAGGTTCTTCTGGTTTGTTAAGAACCAACCAGATCTCTCTGGTCATCGGGGTCAGGTCTACTTTCTGTTCCCAGAGTCAGAACTAAATGTGGAGAGGCAGCGTTCAGCTTTTATGCTCCTCGCATGTGGAACAAAATCCCAGAAAACTGCAGGTGTGCTGACTCAGCAGTTTTAAATCAGAGTTAAAAACTTTTCTATTTGCTTCCCTTTATTAATACAACTTTTAAATTCCCCACATTGGAACTTTATTTCTTGCATTTTATTTAAGCTTTTTTCTTTCTGTTTTTATTTAATTTCTTAAAGCTGGTTTTTAATGCACTTGCTAAATGCTTTTAATGTTTTATGTAAAGCACTTTGAATTGTGTTGTACACGAAATGTGCTATACAAATAAACTTGCCTTGCCTTGAATAAAATGAAAATACTCAGTTAAACTAACAATGACAAGCACTGAAAAAAATTGCCTGCTCTAATTACTTATCATACTTTAAAACCATTCAGGTAAAATGCAATAACTGAATTTTGGAGGACAGTAAATAACGTAACACACAGGAAAATGGAATAAGGGAAGCCCAAAGAGGCTCAATTTGCCAACAGTAATAATTAAGTAATTTAATTGCTTCTTAAAAACAACAGCTGCAGGGATTAAAATAACTCAAATTTAGAAGACAACTACATGTTGACTACATTTTCATTCAATAAACCAGGTTCAATTAAAAGGAGAAAAAGGGACAAAATAAAATGACTTTTGAGGGAACAATACAAAGCTAGGTGGGGAGGATGAGGATGTGGAGGTAGAGAAAACTAATGGTGGTCTTGTATTAATTATGACAGAAGTCTTAACTGATCATGTATGCTGTGTTTTTTTTCCTGTTTTGGAGTAAATGTGTGCTGTGATGATCCTGTTTTCACATTCTGACCATTACATGGGGTCAAATAATAAGATTCTCCTCATCTATGTATATAAATCCTGCTGTGCAGAAAAATGCTTCGTCTTTACTTTTGTAGACGACTCATGGATGCAAATTAATTTCATGTTCCATGTGTCTCTATTTTGCAAAATTCTCACCACACAGGTGTGAAAAAAACTTTGGAACTATACTATTAATCCTACAGCAGAGGGAGCTGGAGTAACAAGCAGAGGATGAAAAAGTCACTGAAGATGAGGATGTATAAATATTTAGTCACATGGATGATTTAAACCACATGCTGTACATTTCATTATTGACCCTGGTTTGCTTCATATATGTACCTCATACACTTTAACCACAGCTGAAATAGAGTTTTTCCTTAAATTCAGATGATACATGAAAAATTTTTGTTTCAATGACTGCATGCTTTGTGGAGATCTCAGAGGATGGACTCCAAATCCACAGACACTCCATAAACTAAGAAAATGTAGAGGGAAACATATGCAGGTAAAGACAGAAGGAGGACCATGTGGAAAAGGAGGTGTTTTATTAATTCTTCTCTTAAAAATGGCATCTATATCTGCGTATAATACAAAAGGCAGTGGATAAAATGTGGTGTAATGGTGCAGAGTCAGAATAAAGGTGAGAAAAGTGTGGTTTTAATGCCTAACGAGTATTGTTTTTAATATTCCTATATACATTTTTAATACATTTACTAACATATTATTTACTAACCTTAAGAGGAGAGATGTGGGAGTGGGACACGTAGCCGTGCACATTCTCAATCTCAGACAGGTTCTTCTCCGATACGTGCACAAGCTCAGGAGCGTGCACTTCATTGATAAGCCGCGGGAATCCCTGGTCAAAAGGCGGCGAGTCGTCTTCTTGGTAGTGGAATTGCTGTAGAAGAGAGACAGAAAAAAATTCTAAATTCTGGCACCAACAATGTGGATTTCATAATTTTTATCTGCTAAAAATAGTTTGAAAGTTCATTGAGACTTTCAAAATAAACTTTATTTAAACATTTTGAAAAAAATATCTATACATATTATTATACATACATGTATTTCTGTTAATGCTGCCTTCAAAGATTTGCAGGTTGCTCATTCCAGGAAAGATGGAGGCTTTTTAAACTGTGCTTATCAAGACAGATGACATGATATCCAATATTGACCATAATTTAGTCACAGCAGACACTAAATCAACTTAAATCTATTTTAATGACAGAGCACAAGTAGAACTTATTAAGAAGTGCAGATGAATCCAGGTTAGGTAGGAGTCTTTAGACATAATTTTTCCCACTTTGCCTATGTCTCTCTTAAAATATCTTAAATTAGGTGTGGCTCAGAAAATCCTGAAGCTCTGGAACATAAATCAATGTACAATAATTAGTATTGTAACTAATTTTTGTAATTAATATTTTTAACACAATAATGTATGCACAGCACAACAAGCCCAACACATCTGTCATTTCTCTGTTATGAGAGCAGGACTTGAAGGGGTCTAGAGGCAAGATAGAAAAGACTGACTCTATGGATGGATTTGAGAATAAATAGAACATTAATGAAACAAAACATGGGCGTCGGCCGTTGAGGGTGATGGTGTTTTAACACCCACACTTTTTGTGTTAAGGGGGTTCCCACCGCACTTTTTTTCTCTTCTTATCTGTGTTGTGCACAAATGTGGCAGTCTAGTGGCTCCCTGCTCCTCCTCTCCATCTCCCATTGTTCCATGAATCATGACGGCGGACAGTGATCAGCTGATTGACTTTTCAGTTGTCGTTCAGGTGAGAAGGAAGAATCTAGAGGTTCGTGTCAGCACATATTTACCCCAAAATATTGTTTATAGCAGGAATCTTGTCTAACACAGTAGCTGACAGGTGGTGGAAAGGATTTATACTTCAACTATGCAGGGGTGGGTCTAGAAAAGTTTTGAAGGAGGGCCAGGCAGGAGCACTGACCTGGAAAAAGGGGGCACAAAAAAGACCTTTGTGTTTTTAGCCAGATCATTAGTTTTATCAGAGTTTATTTATCAATGTCAGTTTAACTTCATTTGTCAACATCTGGTGGTTTTTTGAAAGATATAATCGCCATGTGATAATGTTTATATAGTAGGTGAGATGCTGCTGGATGAATTCTGCATTATGATCTAGAGCAGTGGTTCCCAACCTTTTTTCCTCAGGGACCCCTTCACGCATATACTAAAATGCTGTGGACCCTCTGCTCCTACCTGTGTTAAAACCATGCTGGTTTTAGGCTTTCAAAAGTGAGATTCTCAACATAAATAATGTGTTCTGGTTGAGTCCTGTCCTTTGATAACCCCAAAGTCAAATAAACAACATAAAATAGGGACAATTTGTGGACATTAATAAAAATGGTTTAATGTCCAAAGCCTCGGGGACCCCTTGGGGGGTCCCAGACCCCAGGTTAGGAACCACTAATCTAGAACATGGTAGAGAAGGTGCATGCTGCCTTTACTGACCCTTGGGCATCTGTTGTTTACCCAAGGTAATGTCAGTTAACACTAAATATTTGTATGCACTGGCTTGCAGTAAAAACAGGCTAATTTCAGGCATAGTCGCAAATAGTAATTAACCATGATTATTAATTTGAAAGCTGTGATTAATCTAGTTAAAGATTTTTAATTTTATTATTTGTCAAACACAAGAAAACTTTACTACATCCTTGAGTAGAAAGCCGCATGCGTAGTCAGTAATGTGAAATATATGTTAGGTGATGTTAAACCATAAAAAAAAACAAAAAAAAAACAATATTTACAACAGATACGGATGTCAAAGTCAGCGGTGGCGGAGTTTAAAAAAAAAAAAGAAAAGAAAAAACGTAAAACCTGAACAAAACCCTAATTTGCAAACAATAATTCTTTAAGTTGAGATCAAATCACAATGGATATTTTTTTCTTTTAATATCACAATTGTCAACCCCTGTTTATGATGACATCCCTGGTTGCTACACAAGTGTAAATAAGGATTTAGTTGTGTGGTAAAAACCAGTTTGCCCCTCCTCCCCTCTCTCACCCAGGGAGTGTTCATCAAGGCAGGGTTCATGCAGGGTTGATGCTGGCCGTTGTGGGGTGACCCCTGTACTGCTGGTGGCCTGTTCTGGAGAGAGCAACCGGACATCATGTGACCACCAGGAGCAAACGTGTGACTTAGACCTTGTTTCAACATACATGTGTTTGTTATTAGGTTCAGAAATTGCTGTAGGACTGTGCCTCAAAGAGCTCAAAATAAGCAAATAATAACACTGCAGGGATGGAAAAGACTAGCAGTTTTCCATTCCATTGTGTGAAATATGAGAATTTAAATTACTGAAATAAAAAATCTAAAGTGGCTGTTGCTGTTGAAACACATATCAACCAATATATATGTTCTCTATAATACTCAGCTTCATTTCAAGGGCCATGATGTCCTAGTAGGAATTTTTCACTTGAGCATGCTCCAAACCATCAATTTGACCCTTAAACTAGTACTTTGTTAGCCCAGTTTGCAGGAGGCAGAGTATCACACACTTTCTGAAGATTACAAGATTCCCATAACAATAAATGGACTTTTCAGTTGGCTACCAAATGAACACATGTATGAAGAAAAGAGGCATTATTAGCAGTCAATCACACTCAAGATACCAGCATTGAGGCAGAAGCACAACAAGAGGCTGAGCAGGTCGTTCCCAGGCAGCGGTACATACAGTAGTGTAACACAACAGATGCCAACGTACACAGATCACATGTGGTTAAAAACATGAACACACAGGTGTTTAAAGATGGGTAGAATCTCACGGCACAGTTCCACTCAAGTCAAGACCTGAAAATCTGCAATACAACTTTCAACTTTTGTCGTGCAACTTTATACTTCAAGCAGCAATAAGATTTTCCAACAAAAGATGATGTTAAAGCAACATAGTATGATCACACCATGCAACACAAGAGACGGTTTGTTTCCTAAGCACTGATAATGACCAAACAATACCCTATATTTCAGAAATGTTTATTGATTGTAATGTCACAGTTAAGACAAGACATTCAGGTTGGTTATATAAGGCAGCAGAAACAAGGCAGACAAGCTCCGCTGCTTCTTATTCTGAGCTGAAAAAGCTATTAACTCCTTTAAAAATATACATTTTGATGCAATATAAATAACAAGCCACAAAAACCAACAGCAACATGAGCAATTTAAAAGAGGAAAATGGATCCTTTCAAGCAACGACAAACATCGCTACCAAGCAACGCAGGTGAAACAACCAAAAATGAATTTGGGATATCTGTGATTTTAGGCACTCAGGCAGCTCCGCATTTAAGATGCATTAATTTTTCATGGAAATTGCTGCGTTGGTTGAGGAAGAACTCTATGAATCACTGTGTAGAACAAATGAAGGTTAAAGCTCTATCATGCAAAAGATAAGCTAGATGTGAACACGAACCAAAAACTCAGCTAATTTAAAATAAACCGAGGCAAACTGGAAAACTGTTCCTTAGTCAAATTGTTCCTCTCTCCTTTGGTCAGGTTCTTTATCAACTCTCGGTTCTAAAGCTCCCATTTCTGATCGTATAAATAGCGCAATTTGCACATGGAGAAAGGCTGAAAGATCCTCCCACCCACAGTGTCTTTTCATTAAAAGTCCTTGCATATTTCAGCAACACAATGCTAATCCACAAAGATGTACTGGATCTATAACCACAGCACGACTTTGTGCTAGAAGAATCCATGTGCTGGAATTACCTATCTGTAGTTTAGAGCCTTCACCAGCTTGAATACACTTGAAACATCATGAAATACGACATCATGAAATATGACAATTACAAGACACAACCCAGCTAAAAGGACACCGTGAATCAACTATTGGGACAGAACATTCCTCTTCCAAAGGTCCAGCAGCGATTCTCCTCAGTTTCCAGATGTTTATCAAGGAGATGCTAAAAAGTGGTATAAAATTAACCATGTCCAACTTTTCTGAGGCATATTGCAGTCAAATTTAAGATGAGAAAAGACCCATTTTTGCTCTCTTTATGCATGTAAATATGCAAATCCGTTTCAAAAGTCACTGCTCTCATACTTCCATGCTTTATTTATGTTGTCATGGTTGTTAGCTTATACATCCACCAGGGGGCAGTGCAGAGTTCAGAGTTAACCTCTGAGTTCCCCACAATAATAAACATGGCGACCGTGGCGGAGAGTATGATGATGTACAATCTCAGAAAAAGAAAATAGGGCAAGGTGGTAGGTGGCGGTGGTCTGTGCGGCTGTTAAATACGTTGCGGCTTCCTCTTCTTCTTTGTTTCTTTCGCCGGTCACATGTCAGCTAATGGTTTCTGGTGGCACTGATTTGTATGCTGCATCAGGGGACACCTCTGCAAGCTCACTGCCAACAGACCAAATTTCACATGTAAAGGACACAGAAGACAGATGAAATGCTCTGTATCTGTCCTTAGCGTAGAGAATAAATGGGCCTTTAATGTCTCAAAAAACAGAATATTCTGTTTCCTGTGTTCCATTATAAATAAAATACTTGTTTATAAAATCTGCTAATAATTTCATTCTGTTTTGATTTAAATTTTGCAACTCCAGGATTTGGAACAACCGGGTTTAGACAATAGATAGATGAGTCCATGGAGTCCCAGTATTTTGGAGTGGTCTTAAGTGTAATTAATTCACCTATGACACTACTGTGATGAGAAACAAACAATGGAACCTCTATAAGAGAGTTGCTTTACTATCCTGTGATCATTTAGCCTCAAGGCGGAAAGAAGCCCAATGACCTACAATGCACAGCGTGAGAGACCTACTATGACACGGGAGTAAAACATCACCCAGAATACACAACATTAGTAGTATAACTAGTTGTGTAAGGACTCTGAACCGTTTAGAAGATATTATTTTTCTGTTTATTTTTATTAGTTTTTATTTAGGTTTGCTCAGGGTATAAACAAAGTCTGAAGGAAATGGTTCAATTGTTACCGTGTTTCATATAATGTTTTGTTCGTATGTGCATTTGTTTCCAATTTGACCTGAGGGAGTCAGCAGAACATTATCACTGCACACACCCCTGAGATGTGATGGCTCACAACGGCCTATAATGTACTGTAGCTGCGGTAAAATTGAGCTGAGTGCAAGATATAAATGCTCACGTGTGTGGTTTTTATGCATCACTGGAAGGATCGCTCCTCTTTGATGTTCAGTTAAGCCCTAACCAGCACAATCACAATGAGATGGAAATGTGGAGTGGCATGGCCATAGGCTGACTCAAAGCCGCTGTGCAGATAGTTCAGTATCTCCTAGCGGTTGAGCTCACTGAACTTGTTTTGTGGCAAACATGAGAACACTCACCAAACAGGAAAATTAAATATTTTGCTATGGTCAGTCAAAGCATCTTACTCTTGATGCTCAGAAGACTACAGGATAATGTCTTCAGGACAGGTTTAGAAACAACCCAAGCTTGGAATTACAACTTCACAATGGTTAAAAAAAAATATAGGCTATATATATTTTTTATCTTTATGTATACAGGTCATCCCATTGAGACACGCAGTCTCTTTTACAAGAGAGACCTGTTAACCGAACATGCATGTCTTTGGATGGTGGGGGAAGCCGGAGTAACCGAAGAGAACCCACGCATACACGGGGACAACGTACAAACTTCACACAGAAAATGTGTTTGGAGAAGATGTCAAAACAAAAAATATACTTACTTTTAATTACGTGTATGTATGAAAATCACGGCTGCCTCAGGTCATTTGTGCTTGTAAGAAGTGTTGCTTGTGCATGTCCTCAGAAATGAAAACTGTGATCAAAAGTTGCAGTATGCAAGCAAATACT
Source organism: Rhadinocentrus ornatus (assembly GCA_037177495.1). Classification (NCBI taxonomy): domain Eukaryota; kingdom Metazoa; phylum Chordata; class Actinopteri; order Atheriniformes; family Melanotaeniidae; genus Rhadinocentrus; species Rhadinocentrus ornatus. Next base: position 20,678,188 of record JBAMHW010000017.1, on the reverse strand, counting down.
AGGGGCAGTGCTAGGACTAATTTGACTGAAAGTCAGGTATGTGGCACTAAAGCTGTAAAGGTTTAAAAGAAAAGACATGGCACCTGACATGTTTGAGCCAAATCAAGGTTACTTGTGGCACTTATGGCTCAGTCACTGGTGGACCTGATGTCAGGTGTTGGCCTGCAAGTTGATTGTGACAAGTATTTTGTGGGCCAGAATAGGGGCAAATATGGGAAGCCAGCCTTATGGCAGTTTCCTTGTGGCTGAGTTTTGGCAGCCGTAATCTCATTTAGTCAAAGCAATGAGTCATGGTCAAGTTTAGGCCAAAAAAAACAATGCACACTTAGGCCGAACATGTTTTGTTATCTGGGCATACTTGGTTTAGAGGCCTTTCATCTATTATACCACTGCTATAGTTTTTTTCTGCCATGACCTAACTAAATACTAACTTCTTCTATTGTTGCCATGTATATAATTTTGTTTACACCCTAAAAATTTGGCAACTCAGTCTGGTCTGAGTTTTATTAAATTCCCCCTAGTGGAATCTTCCAGAAACAATCAACTTAAAGCGTAATACAAAAACAAGTACAACTGAGCTCATGATGAAGTTGTTGGCTATGTGAACGGTTAAAAAGCAAATATGACCCCAATTTCCACTGGGTCCGTGTGCGCCATGTTTTCATTCCGACTTCCGTGGCAACTCGCTACGAGCACGCCACCATTATTTAAATTGAATGATAATTACATACCAACAAGGTAAAAAATGCTTATACCACTAACGGTTAAAAACAGGTCCATCCTTATACTGTGACCAAATCACAAAGTACTTCTTTAGAGTTTCCAAACATCATTGCCTTGTCTTGCATAAATATAATATTTTCTTACCGTCCATCCACTTTTTAATTTTTGTTTATTATTATTTATTGTTTACCGTGGTTACAAGTTGAATATAGTTATTACTACTAAAGAAATAGTTGGTGTCATCTTGGAAGAGTACAAGTTTTAGCGATTGAGATACATCAATGATGTAATTGATGTAAACATTGAACAGTTTAGTTCCCAAAACAGACCCTTGAGGGACACCACAAGAAATGGCAAGATTTGTTTCATGTAAAATCTCCCATTTCAACGTATTGCAACCTTCCTGTTAGGTTACTTCTCAACCACTCCTCAGCAACCTCCCTAATACCTTATAGTTTAAGTTTGTTGAGTAGGATTGAGTAATTAATTGTAACAAATGCTTTTTTCAGATCAATAAAGATTCCATCTGCTTGTTTTTTCTGAGCCAACGGATTAGTGATTTTTTCTATTGCTTCAGTTGTTGTCTTTGAGGTGGTTGACTTTGATTAATTATCTGATGTTAGTCAAGAAACATTTCTAGTCGGGAAAGCTTTGGGAAATTTGTGGTAGTAGAGATATTGGTCTATGATTTGTGTAGCTGTTTACTCTCATTTTTGTGTAATGGAATTACCTTTGCTATTTTCATTTTATTTGGAAAAAAACAGCTTGGAATGATAAGTATATGAGTTAGAGGTTTTCCAAGGTTATTTACAACTTTCTTATCAATGGTCATGTCAATTTCATGGCAATCAGTGGATAGCGGGCAATATTTATCCACTCCTGCTTATTCGTTGGAGAGAGAAAACGTGAATTTGGATTCCTTTTAATAGTTTTACATTGATCAATGCCCTGGTCTGAAATTTCTGCAGCCAGCTCTGGCCCGACATTTGTGACGCGCCTGACAGAAGTCGTGAAAAAAACGAAAAATGTCTTTTCAGAAAAATTTGTGATTTTAACTTTTTCAAAATATGCTAGTTGAATATATAAAGAAGGCACTCCATGCTTCAAATAACAGTATGGGGGGGTTTAAAATCGTAAACTTTGTGTTTGATTTTGGGTTGTTTTAGACGGCAATCCCCCGTCACCCCCGAACTGCTTCCTGGTTTCGGGGGTGGGCATACCACAGTAGATTAACATATCGTCTTTCTACGGCCAATCAAATTTTAAAATCCCCCACACTCCCTCCCCACTGCCCCACACCCCCTTTTAAAAAAAAATTATGACACAATTAGCACACCCAACCTTACTGGTGGCTCATTTGTGACCTCAGTAAAATACTTTTATACGTACTATCGATCACTGGTTAATTATGCATTAGTGGTAGCTCATGAAAGCATCACTACGCTCTGACAAGCACAGATGTGTTAAATACCAGACATAAGATTTATAGCCAATGAACCTTCTTCTCCTGCACTTGACTCCAACATTATTTGGGTTTCAGCATAATTAGAGGTGACAAGTGTAACATAATCCAGCAAAAAAAGAAATAGTAAAAAGCGAGTACTTAACTTGAATTATAGAGCATTAAAAGCAGAGAAGCAATTCTGACCTTTCATGTTCATGAAAGAAGGGTGACAGTACATTGATGCAGAAATATCACAGTACCTAAAAATATGCCCTCATTAAGCCTCAATGAGCATTAATACAGCTTTGAGGACTGCAGATGGAAAAACAGAACTATGGTTGCACTGCTTTGCAACTAAACACTGAAGCAGCTGCTTTCATTGTTAGCATGTTAACATAGTGCAAGGACAAAATACAGACAATACTGCAGACTAATTTTCAAAAGTCAAGCACTAGAAACACCTTTGCTGATGAAAACAAGGAACTGAAAATAATCTGAAACAGGTCTGCAACCTACCTTGCATCCAAACATCAATGACAATGTGTTGTTGGTGCAGGCAACTTTGCAGTGGCACAGCACTGGGGTGCATTCTGGGTTTTTGATTATTGGAGACATTCCTGTTAAAAAAAAAAGACTGTCTGAAGCAGCTGAGGTTGCGCCAAGCTTCAACACAAAGACCAGAGGCTTCAGCAGAGCACAACCACTCGGCCAGAAAGAGCTCTATCTCTCTCACAAGTGTGCCTTGATCACCCTAACCACCCTCCTCCTCGTGCTACAGTAGATCTAATTCTTCAGGATTAACTCACTATTAAATCCCCATAGCCCTTTTCCTCAACTAGTGTCAATTTGCATTTTAAACACACGCACACACTTTGTGTTTTATAAGTAATTTTTGCTGAGCAAACAGTTATCTGTACAGATGAAGATAATCTTGTTCCCTCTTCAAGTTAGACTAACCCTCAGCTTGTCTAGATTTAATCTGGTTTTAATCACAAAAAATATCTTTATAAATATATGTAATCATAACATTTTCATTTCAAAAGCTTGTTGAAAGCTTTGTTTTAAAAGCTTTATTTATACATGTGTAGCTTGTAGTGGCACTTTGTTCCCTTTGTCTTCTGTACGCACGCTTTGAAGTCAGTCTAGCAACAAGTATTTAAAACGCGAGTGAGACAAGCTCTTCGTTTAAAAGGTTTAATATGAAATCATCACAGAATCACACGATCATAAAACTGTCGCTTCCAATATCTCCAGCTTCAATCGGACTAATTAAGCCTCAGCAGCAGCATCACAGTGATGCAGCCTTAAACGGAAGCCCAAACTCAAACCTGTTTTATACTAACATTACTAAATTATGCTTTTTATCAAATAGACGTCTTCAGAACCATAATAAAATTATCCATCTTTAATGTTATTACTTTTACTTTCAATTAAATTATCAAACATAAAATAATAAATTTGGCTAGAACAGAATTTTTTATATTTTACGTAAAGTAAATACTATTTACCCCACAACAAATATCTCGTATGTGCAAACATACATCAAGTCTCATTCTGATTATGATTGCACTGGAGATGAAGAAGCCTCTGGCTGATTGTTTGACCAATGTGATCTAGAGCAGTGGTTCCCAACCTTTATTCCTCCAGGACCCCCTTCATGCATATACTAAAATGCTGTGGACCCCCTGCTCCACCCTGTGCTGAAACCATGCTGCTTTTAGGCTTTCGAAAGTGAGATTCTCACCATAAATAATGTGTTCTGGTTGAGTCCTGTCCTTTGATGAAGCCAAAGTTTCATGAAAAACATATAGCCTTACTTTTTTTTTTTTTCTTAAAATAGGGACAATTTGTGGACATTAATCACAACGATTCTAATGTTCAAAGCCTCAGGGACCCCCTGTACTCTTTGAGGGACCCCCAGGTTGGGAACCACTGATCTAGCGGGTTACCATTTCCTGTTCTTAAGAATGGCTTCTTGACAGCCACATTTCCATGGAGACCATTTCTGATGAGGCCAACAGTAGATGGATCAACTGCAGGTCCAGATGCATATTTCATGTCCTGTTTCAGGACTTTGCTGGATATGTTCCAGGACATCTTTTTCAGATCCTGTTTAACTGCTCTAGATAGTTTTCTTTTAGTCCTCTGACATTTATTTTGTCCTCCACTTGTGGGTGGCTGTAGCTGTTTACAAACTGGTTGGTGGATTGATTCCTGGTTTTCCAACAATATGCCGAAGCGTTCCTGGGTAAGACACAACACTTACAAGTGCTGCATGAGTGTGTGTGTAATGGGGTGTGTGGCATGTAGCGTTAAATCACTTTCAGTGATCAGATTAGAAGAGAAATGTTGTACAAATATATTTACCAACTGTCCTATTTCCTCAAATACAGACAAATTAGAACACATTACTCACCATGCTGAGTTATACCAATGTCTTTGTACACAGACTGCCCCCTCCCCCAAGGAAAAACAAACAAAACAACAATCTCTTGACAATGATCGGATACGAGTGAAAAGCCAATAAGTATAAAAAGAAAGTTTGGCGAATAATTGCTCTACACTATTTAGAAATCTAAGAAAATCTGGCTGCTTGACATCAAAATATAAAGAAATGAGGACTGGATCAGGACTTTTGCACAGTTTTGTACATCAGCAAACAGTAAAGTTAAGTATAAAGCGAACCACTAGATGGAACTGTAATACTGAGGATTAACAGTAAGATACAGTAACAGAAAATCTGGTTTTAGCTCACTTTAATAAACCCAAACTGAGGTTGTTGGGAATTAACCTCAGATGAACAACTTGAGAAAAGTTCCTCTGATGAATTTCTAGACTAAACTCCTCCCTCACATCAGGTTAATGATCAAATCTCAAATATGCTCATTAAAATGGGAATATTAACACTGTCACAAGAGGATATATCAACAAAAAGCAGCCATGCTCATTCACTGTTTTCACATGAATTAAAAGCGTCTTCCTAATATGCTAATCACAGGAAAAAACAAAACACAACTGTTTTAATATATTTGTGTGCAGTTGATATGAGAAACTGCAGTACAGTAAACATATTGCTTTAGTCATCATGTCTAATAGAAAACATGTGATTCTTTGTTTATATTTTATCTTTTGTGCACAAATTAAACATGCAAAAAACAATAAAAATGAGCAAATTCACTGTATATCTTGAAGAATTAATTATTATCTGAGGAACCATTCCTCAGAATAAAGATAATAACCTTTAAAAAATGCTTTGGTAAAGTTCTACAAGCAGGCGAGAGTTAAGTTTTCCTTTGAAGACTTGAAGTCTTACATATTCCTTTCTCAACTGGCTTTCTATTGCAAAACTACCACCTGCTCCTTTAATACCAGTGAGACAGAGGAGCTTGTTGTTGACTTCCGCAGGAAACCTTCCCCTCACACACCGATGAAGATCCAGGGCTTAGACATTAAGACAGTGGACTCTTTTAAATACCTGGGTGTTCTTCTAAACACAAAACTCTCTTTTCTTGCTGACGTGGCACATAAATTTCTCCAGTGTGACATCAATAAAGTCTCATCTTATCTTAAGAACAAAAAGAGATTATCTAGTCTCTTCACATATCCTGATATATAAAATCTTAGTTTGACCCTGGTGGAATATGAATATGATGGAGAATATGAGCATGATGGAGAAATCCCACTTTTACAGTCATGTGGAAATTATTTATAAGCTTAAGTCCCATTTATAAAGATTCGGGCTGATTTAAACTACAGAGCAGGCTTTAGGTAAAAAGAAATACCTCTTACAAACACTGCATACCTGTTACTGGTACTTTGTTAATCTAAAAGCATGTATTATCGGTTGCATAAAATATGCTACATTTAATCTGAAAATCCAAGGTAGAGAAATTTAAAAGTCTCTCTCTACTGGATGTATTTCACATTTACAATCAACTAACAAAAAAATAAGCAATGTTAAAATGTTTCTCAGCTCCAGAAAACGATCATCCAGCTAAATGTTGGGAAAATACCTTCCTCATGCTTCCCTTCTGCTAGCTTTCTCTTTCTTTCTGTCTCCTAAATTTACCCAAATTGAGTCTGGATAATGGAGGAAGGTTTTCCCTCCAAACAATGACTGCATTCTGGCAACAGCGAGGATGAGCGAGAGCAAGAGAGAGGAGACAGAGAAGCAGCCAGAGACAGAAGGCATGAATAGGCTCTGACAAAAAGAGGCTGCGGGACACAAACAAGTGGAGTCAACATGCTTTTTACTTGTTTTCAAAGCAGTTTCCTAGAAGATATTAACTCCGTCTGGCCAGGAAAAATACAACACCAAGCTGATCAGGATGAAAACATACTGTAAAGCTCTGAGGGATGCACTTAATAACACGAACTGGGAGCTATTTCCTAGAATTTATAGACGGTCTGACTGTCTGAGTCACTGTACTTCATCAGCTTCTGTGTACACAACACTATCCTTACGAACCTTGTTTGCTGTTTTCCCATCAACAAACTGTGAAGAATCAGCCAAATGAGGGCTCTGTGGGAAAAGGAGACTTTGCAGGGTGCAAACCAAACCCACGCTTACAATGACTCAGTCTTATTTGTTGAGCCCCTCTTCATAATCCACTATTCCTCGCTGGTTTCAGGTGTCCTTGTATCTGAAACATGAGACATGACTCGTGTCGTGATCAGCAGAGAAAAAACTGCTGTAACTACCATGAATTCTTTCCTTGGGATGCCTCATTGTCACAAGTTAGGAAGGCTCGCTCAGTCCACTGCAGCAAATACCTTATCTCCGGGGGTGGGGGTGCGACTAAGTTTGGGATCTGCAGCTTCGGGAAATACATAGAATATCAAAATAAGGTCATTTTAAATGGTTTAGGATATCTGTGGCATCTCCACAGTATTTCATCTCCTTATTGGTCTTAATGACTCTAGATGCCTATAATTAAACTTGACAGTACAGCTCCCATAATGTTGATTCAGCTGAGGTCTGACATGTCCACAACCTGCACTATTCCAGCTTATCATCGTCAGTGTGAACACCTCTATAACACAATGCCAAGGAGGAAAGACAGAGGACCAAGGGGTTTGGTGCTGTTTGGTTACATAAATCCTGATCTCTGTTGTGTTTCCACAGCCAGCCATCCCTCTACCTGGTAGGCAGCGTATCAGCTTGATAGGTTCCAAAAACATCAGACCTTACCAGTTTTTGCACGTGTAAACGCATAAGATACACGCCGACACGTACCCATGGGTGGAAAACGGGGCTATGGCAATTCTACAGTGACAAAAGATTATTTACAAGTGGAAAACATTCAAGACAGCTGCCAGTTCTCCCAGGAGTGGATGTCCTAAAACGCTCATCTCAAAGTTAGACCATGTAATGCTCTGAGGAACTGCATAAACCAAAGAGCTACATCTCAGACTCTCCAGGCCTCAGGTAGCATGGTAAATGTTAAAGTTGATGACAGAACAATTAGAAAAAGACTGAACAAGTATGGCTTGTTGGTAACAGATGCGGGAGAAAGTCTCTTCTCTCTAAAAAAAAAAGGTTTTCAAAGTCGCATCTGAACAAACTACAAGACTTCTGGAACAACATCCTCTGGACAGACCAGAGCAATGTGGAGATGTTTGGTTAGAATGTGGAAAACCAAACACAGCATTTCAGTACAAACACCTCAAACCAACTGTCAAGCACGGTGGTGGAGGGATGGTGATATAGGCTTGTTCTACTGCTACAGTAGAGTGGACCATGACTTTTTTTTGATACCAAAGTATTCCATCATGAAATGTGAGACCCTCTCTCTAACAGGGCTGTATTCACCTAATTTTAGGACTTTGAATTTACCAGATAAATCGTTAAACGATCTCGATTCACATATACACGTGATCTCATCTTTTTATCACGAGCTGCATCGCAAACAATTTATTCCCAAATTTTTCAAGTGTCCCCAAACGCAGCACTGCCGTTGCCTCCTCTGTCAACCAATGGTAAAGGAGCATTAAAACACGTAATTCAGTGGAGGAAGCCCGCCTGCAGTCTGCTGTTTGAGAAAAGAGAAGAGTTAAAGCGGAAGAAAGTAAGGTAAGGAGGTTTTAATGCATAGCGACAAAAACCCAAGAGCTAGTGGCAAAAGTCACCCCCTCACCCAAACCAAACTCGTATTTAAAAAATGTTTGCATTCGGCAAGGGTTAACCCTAACCCTAACCCTAAGTATTTTGGATTTAAACCAAATAATAAACACCACAAATCCCTAAAATTACATTAAAACGCCACCACAAAGTAAAGCATGATGAAGCCGTACGAAGCAGGAAACACAGACAGATGTCAACCGGACTGATATCACAGATATGTGTAATACATATCAGTAGAAAACTGACTTTAAGGGCATTTTTTTGTATTCTTTCTCTTGCTATAACAGTATTTGATTTTCTCAAATGAGGAAATAAATTTAGTCTGTTTTCCTGTAGAAAATGTTTTCAATTGAAATTACTCTGGAAAAAATTTAATATAGAGCCATATGAAATAAATGCAACAAATTTTTAAAAATTTTATTAAATGAATAATGTTTTTAATAGGCTAGAACTAACAGGCACTGTTAGCTCCAGGTTCAATGTGTAAAATAAGGTAATTTTAAAAAGGGGTTTTAATAAACATTGAACCAGTCCGGACCTCCGTTTTTTCTTTTTGGCCCGCTGTGTATTTGAGTTTGATACCCCTGCTCTACCTGAAAGACATTTTAAATGTCTTTTTTTGTTTTGTTAAAGTTTAGTGCAAAAAATAAATTTTGTGAAAAACTCGCGCCAGAGAATCGTGATCTCAATTCCAAGCAAAAAAATTATGATTCACATTTGTTTTAGAATCCTGCAGCCCTAATACCAGATGATTTTTTTTTCCTGTGTACTCATGAGAGTAAGTGTTAAAATCACAGTATAATAGTGTGGATGTCAATATACAACATTAAATGGTATGTTATACAAATGGAACATAAAATAGATAAATGGAAACTTATGACATCTATAACACTTTTATTTAAACTTTGTAATTCACATATTATTCTGTCCACACTTTCCCTTTCTGTTCAATAAACATGTTCTGTGCAAATAAAAACAATATAAACAGGAATTTCAGCTGCATAATATACATGAACATGTTCTTAAAAAATGGATGTCATTAAAAATATTAAATGATAGAACTTCTAATAATAAAATGTAAAATATAAAAAAAGTCAACTTCCGCAACTACAGCACAAAACCCCCCAAAACAAAACAAAATCAAAGATGCTTAGATACTAGCTTTGAGATCTTGTTTGTAAGTACAGCTCAGCTTGTTGCAGACAAATACACAGTACAAGGTTAGGCAGGGCTACGCTGGGTGAGGAGCAGGAGAAACTAGTTTGGATTAAAGGGTGAAACAGTGTCAGATTAAAACTGGATTAACAGTTGTTCCTAATTTCATACCTTGTTAAAAAACAAACAAACACCAGTATAAATTAAAATATACATGAAACAATCAAACTTTTTCCCCCCATAAATGTACCTTTAACAGCTTCAGAGGCTGCTCTTCTTCATTTTGGCTTATATTTTGAGTAATGCCGTCTATCTTCAATACACCAAACAGATGTCATGTTTCTCTCATTGTCTAGTCTGGAGACGATGATGTTCCAGTTGACACCACTACCCAGAAAGCATTGCAACACATACAATGGCAGGCTGCAGGAAATTAGTATTTTGCTATTATAAAACAGAGGTAATACAAATTTTTTCATGTTACATTTGTATAGCATTACCAGTAGAACGGTATTGTATGGCATTACAATAGAAAGTTAAAAACTGAGATTATTTAATCTTGATCAAAGAGAATCTACAGTGAACTTTTTTTTTTTATTAAGTTAATCATTAATTTATATAACACAAAATGTTTTCAAACAAAAAGGATTTTAGTTGGAATTAGAAATTAACTATATTATTGATTTCATTTTTTAATGTCTCCTGTTTACGGTGAGTAACACTAAGTTATTCAGGAAAAATATAATTAAAAATGCTTTTTATGTCACCCTTAATAACTTCCAAAGCTCCATCTGTGAGGAAAGCAGTTTCCATCAAAACAGAATATAGTTTTTGGTCACCCTAATGACCTCACATCAGCAATAATCCACCTTTTACCATAGTTTCAGTTACAGACATAAACAGTTTACCCGTTTTAATGTTGATTAATAATCAAAATGAATGATTTATAAGTAATTTTAGCCGAGCTGTGTGACTACTCTGAAGTTACTGCTGAGTAGGCCTGTCGCGATAAGCAATAAGACAATCAATTGCACAATAAGAAAAAATTAAGTTTTTGCCGGCCGCGATAATTTTTATTAGTTTTTTTTTTTTCTGTCTTACTTTACCATAGACTGTGTACAGGTTTCACTATGGAGTATCTCGACTGAACGCTCTGGTTTCTTGCGAAGTGATCTCTCTAGTCTAGTGTCATACTTGACAGCAGCATGTTGCAGAACGAGACCGTGTTGAAGCACCTGTATCGGCCAGGAGACTCGTTCATTTGAGCGGCTTCTCACAATCTTGCGCTAAACCTCAAATTCTTACGCTGAATCATGTAAATAAGGTCGAAAGCAGAAAATAACTGAGCACTTTCTCATTTATTACATCGCTGCTGCCCACATGTAGGCAGAACACACACACGTAGCCTTAAACGTCTGTACAAAGCTCCACTTCCTGGTCTACCGTAATAACCCCCGTAATGCGCAGGCACATTACACAGATAGAGTCACATCAAGAGCAATGCCGGCTAATCGAGAGGTTCGGGAGGATTCCCAGTGGGCCGCATTACTTGTGGGCCGGTGTCCCGGCAGGTGTGGAAAAGCGTCGCGACGCAGCAGCGGTTCATACATCAGTCTGACACGCAGTGATGAGGGGAGATGTTTCAGCTTCACTAACGATGCACAGCCGATTTTTATCTAGTTTTTGATTAATACAACTGACAGTTTTACCAGTATTTCCTGTCTGAGTCCCATGTTTAATATTTTTTTATATATTCTTTGAAGGGCAATTTTCTTTATTTTCCATCATACGTATTGTTTTTGGTTGTTTGGTTGTAATTCATTGTTAATGAGAGTGAGAGTCTGTTCTATTTATTGCTTTTTTATTTAAAATTTCTTCCATTTTCAGTGTAAAATGTTCTTTAAAAATGAAAGTTTATTGATCTTTGAAAGGGTGTACTTGCATTATTGTGGCATTATCGTTATATTAGTTGAAAATGGTCTCAAAATGACAACATTATCACTTTGCGCAATATTATCGCTTATCGAGATCATTTCTGAGAAAATTTATCACACAGCAAAATTTGTTATCGTGACAGGCCTACTGCTAAGTAACTTTTATGCTTTACTTTTCAAGTTTGACTATTAGTTACACAGAACAGCGTATCATGGTCATTTTAAACATCCCTGTGTTTAAAACAAGATTTTGTGAAGCATTACCTCTAATTTACATAGATCTGATCATATTACGTTTCTTGTACAACCTCATGTACTTATAGTATACTCAGTTTTATTCTACAAAGATCTACAAACTGGATATATGAGGCAACTCCACCTTTAAAATTCATTCCAGGAGGTTTATAATCCAGCTGTAAAATGTTGTGTTTATTCAGAGACTCTATATCATATGTATCAAACTCAAGGCTTGCAGGCCACATCCAGCCCGCGAATGAATAATTTTTGGCCCGCATGATCATCTAATCACTATTAGAGCTGGCCCATTGATGGAATGCACGCCATCATAATACATAATAAGTCCCACAATGCACTGCCAGTGCACGTACATTGCTCATTCTCTAGCAGCCTGACGAAGCTACTCCCTTTTGTCAACAACCCCTCTCTCCAAAAAAACGGCTAAAGGAAAAGTGGGCTTTGAAAACAGTTTATGTTTGTGGATGTAAAAGATAAAGCTGTGTGTGTTCTGTGTGGAGACAGTGTGGCTGCGATAAAGAATACAACATAAGAAAACACTGAAACGAAGCACCATGACAGATACAAGCATCTGGACAGGAAACAAAGGTTCCGAAATGTAGAAAACATATTAACCCTTTCGACGCCAGGTATTTGCAACAAGGTTATTTTAATACGTTTTCAATAAAAATTTAACCAGTTCGGTCCTCAACTTGCTGCAATTTTTTTTTCATTTTGGCCTGCTGTGTATTTAACTTTGACATCCCTGGTCTATAATGTAAATCCACAATGAGTGATTGAGATGGAAATTTGCATGAGTGTTGTTTTGAACCCCATATTATGTCCTTGTAAGACCCATGTATTAAAACAAGCAGCTGCCAAACTGCCAAAATAATTGCTGAGAGTCATACTATCCTGTCTTTCTCATGCTTTGGAACCATTGAAACTGTCCAAATACTATCTTGTTTTTCTCATGCTTTGAAAACATGGCATAACCGCCCTTCTGGACGCCAGGTTGTTAAGATCTGCTCTGTGTGTGTGTGTGCGA
>JBAMHW010000017.1:20641105-20659633 GCA_037177495.1 Rhadinocentrus ornatus | reverse complement strand
TTGATGTTGTGACATCATCTTAAATTAATAACAAAGATGTCAACAGCATCACAAAAACCAAAAAATTTTATACTTCACTGGCGAAACCCATTTTTTTCTGCCGCCAGTTGGTAAAGCTCCTTCCTGAAGTGTTGACTGCAAACCAACATGTGGTTTGTTAAAATTAAGATGACATCCATTGCTCTCTCACAGCAAAGTTTTTTGGTAAATAGTGAAAGCTAACCTGATTAGCTTTTATCTTAACCCACTTCTGCACATAACGTGTGGATCCACCATCTCTTCATCCTCATGGGCGGAGAGGGCGGGGCAAGAGCTTGTGGCCCCGCCCTGTGGGGTTATTACGTGTAAATGAGGGTCTGTCTGAGCATAGCACTGCTTGACTGTAAGCAAACATGCATTTAATTTGTTTTCTTTTCTTTGGGATCATGTTTGTATGTGTAGGTTATTCTGCTGTTAAGTAGATATTAGTGGTTCTTAGAAACAGGGTCTTGCATGCAGATTTGAAAAACTCCTCTACTTCTACCAGGATTTTAAGTGTCACCGGCTTGGTGCTGTGGAAAGGATTTTTGTAAGTACAACCTAACACCACATGGGACATCAACGTCCCACTCTTTATATAAGCCTCTGTTCTCTTATACCACATTTATTGATGTCATTTGATTCTCTTAGCCTAGCAAAGACCACAGGGCTAAATGGTGCAATTCTGGTAGGAAGTGGAGTCAGAGTCAGGCTTTACCTGTAGGCTAAAACCAGTTTCTAAAGTAAAAAGAAGTTAAAAAGCTCAAAAATGGTGATTTTCAGTAGGGCTGGGCTAATAATTAAATTTTAATCACAATTACGTAAACGTGCACACTGGGGCTTACAACGCGACACAAGGAAATAGAAAAATGTTCAATTTTAGTGAGTCGAGACTAAAATATCCACCAGCTCCCAGAGACACAGAGAGAGACAAACGTTATAAACAAACATAACTTGTTTTCTCGCCAAAGACTAGTGTTCAATTAACACAGTGAACATCCCGGGATTTAAAAGACTCATCAACACTTTGGACAAACGGTATCACTGCCATCTCGTCACTATTTTAATCGCGTGTCTCTCTCTGCCCTGTCGTGAAGATGTTGTAAAGGACGTGGCTACAGTCCGATATTTTGCCACTCATACAGACCTGTGGTCAAGCCGCTACCATAGAGCCAGATATGACACGGATTTCAACGTGAAAACGAAATGTCTCCAGTCTCATTTCAGATCATACCTGGCAGAACTATAGCTACTGGGACCTGGTGGAAAGAAACTAGTCTGTATTACCACGGACAACCCCCCCCCCCCGATCCTTTTCTTTATCTAATCGTGTTAGATAATCTAGATCTCAATTTCAATCAAAATAATTGTGATTATCATTTTTGCCATAATTGAGCCGCCCTAATTTTCAGTTACTCAGTATGATATGGTGCCACTTGATATGTTTTTCCCCTGCTTGGTTTTCCATTACATACAGTACAGTCTCACTGAGATCAGCATGTGTGAAGTTGCGGCGACACAAACAAGTGTGTCGCTGTGTGTGTGTTTATTACATAACACTGATTCAGCAGGGGCTTTCATCCAAAGTGAGTTACAAGTGAGGAGTAAGGACTGATCTGCAGAGCTCAGCTCCATCAGCAGAGAAATAAATTGGTCTTGCTCACAGTCCGTGATCTGTACACAAATAGATCCGTAATTAATAATGTAAATTCTGTGCTGATTTCATGGTACAAGAAGTGTGTTGGTGTGTGTGTGCAGCTGTATATCACTGTTTGTGCTCAGAGAGGATTCTCTGATCAATTACTGCTCTGCAAAATCGATTCTTTGATTCTGAATTGATTGTCATTTGATTCCTAAGGATCAATTGTTACATCAAAAGATCGATTTGTTTAATACCATTTCCCTCGTTGAACTTTTAACCCCACTGTTCATGCACGTATGGTAGGTGTGAAGAAATTAAAACAAATAGCATGGCGTCAGACACTAGCAGTAACGTTAGCCAAGCCACGGCTTAAAAAACACCCAAAACGCTTAAAGCTGCCATCTTGAAACATTTCGGGTTCATAACATTCAGAAAGATGAGCTTGACAAGATCACCAAGATCTCATCTCCATGTCGTCCACTGGGCCGCAACAGACGAAACTCAACCAAACTCTAGAACTACCAGCCAATTCTGCACGTTTTTTCAAAATAACTGAGGCGATCGCTATATTTGCAAGGACATTCACCCATATTTTGTTGTTGAAAACAAGACTTCAGGCGGCTAATTAATGAAACCGCACTACGTTACGGTGTCTTACAAACGTCTTTCTGAAGAAGTCATCCCAACATGTAGCAGTCAGTAAAAGGAAATGGGAAGGTAAGCGTCAGTCAGCAGAGAGGGCGGGCATAGTGAAACCTGGACATCCTTGGGTACGGAATCTTACATGAGTGTGACAGCACACTACATAGACGAGGAGTGGAACCTCTTTTCAAGCACACAAGCTCACGACTGATGCCGTGACCCACGGTGGAACAGCAGCTTGGAAATGCTATCTGGAGCAGCAACCTGCAATCTATGCCGCTCTGCTACAACCTGAAGTCCGCAGAAATTAAAAGGATCTGTGCAGCCTGAAAGATGACGACATTACGGATGCAGAAGATGTGGTCAAAGCTCTGAAGCCAATGAAGACAGCCACTCGAGTCATGTCAGAAGAAAAGTAACCAACTCTCTGAGTAATCACACCCCTGCATCCCTTCTGGTGGAGGAGATGATCATCCTCCCAGAAGACTCTAGAGTTGTTAAAGATCACAAGGACAAGATCAAGAAAAACCTGAGCACAAGGTAGGCCTATTCTGTGTGTGTGTGTGTGTTTGTCTCTGTGAGAGGGGGAGAAAAAGAGTGGAGAATATAGAAAAGTATTTTAAAGGAAACATAATTAAAGAAAATATTACTGAGACACTTATGTTTGCAAAGGTATTAAACCTTTGATTTTTATTTGCATACAGTAAAATGACCATTAGGTTGCTTTAAAGCCAGTAACCAGCATTCTGTTTACTGGCTGAGAATGTCTTTGTTTTTCATATTGGTAATTTAAATAAAACTGCATTTGAATTCAACAGAAACACCTTCTGGATTAATTCTAAAAATCATATTTTTAATAAAGCACCAGGTTAGTGTCCTAATAGCAGCTCATTGCTGCAGGTACACCGCTGGTGTCCTCTGTTGGTTGCCCTGGATCTGTTCAGTAATTCTGCCCCACAGCATGTTTGTAAAAGCAATCATGATTCAGGGAGGAGGATTGGTCCTTACAGCCATCTTAAAATACCAATATGTCATTAAATTGCAATTGAATGTCAATATAATACTAGTATTATTATGTAGCATAACTAGCAGTTTAAATAAACTGTTATATTAACACCAACCCAAATCGAGATGGGATCAGAACAGATTGTATCGAATCAAGATATTGGATTCTCAATCTTGAGAATCGGATCGATTCTTGAAATTTGAATTGATACCCAGCCTTAGCCACTAGCTACCTTTGCATGGACAAATATTTTACCTGTCCGAATTAAATCAATCTGATTAGAGATTCCAGCTGACATGTTTACATGGACGCTGGAAAAAATTATCCACTCATTTGTATTTACACAATGGACAGATTTAATACAATCGTTTAAGGTTTTGACATGCGCATGCCTACTACCTCGGAGGAAGAAGGGTTTTCTTTTTTTTTATTTCTTACCTATTGACTGCTAAAATGCTCAAAAATCCTCAACTCTTTCAGTTTCTAACAAAAAGGTATTCGCAACAGTCCCGTTTTGTTTTGTTCTCTGAAACTCATTACGTGACGTAACCCTCACATGGTTCAAGCATGTGCAGAGACAACATAAATCACAACACAATCGTGTATACATGGTTATTTTATCAGGAAAAAGTTGAAACTACCCCTCCCGATCGGATTAAAAATTCTTTTCAATCGAGGCCGATCAGATCAGCGGACGTTTTTATTCTAATTGGACATTCGCCCTCTGGTGAATGTACTGGCTTACAACCATACCAACATGAAGAACACATAAAAGCACGAGGGCAGTGATGTTTAAAATGTCTGTAAAGGGAGCGAAAACGAGCCTTTACAGAAAACAAGGAATAATTTGACTTTTAGTGCCGTTTTGTGGTTGCAAAGTAAATAAATCATTTTCAGTCTATTTGCTATGACACATCTTTACGGCTTTTAAAGATACTTTATTAAACTTCTCTGTGGTCTTCAGTCCAGACAGCAGCTTCAGCCAGTGTCAGGCTACCCACTCCTGGGCAGCAGTGAAAAAGTACCCCCCTGAAACTGAATGAACTGGTAAATTACCTAAGAACTAAATGTAAGTGCCAGATCATCCAGTCACATTTGGGTACAGCTGATGGAACATATTTAACCCGGCTCACTGGGATATCATTGGTTTACAAAGGTGAACTGGGTTAAAATTGACTGGGATGGCAATTTATTTTAAATGAATTCCATCTGTTTGTGTTCATAAGTGTCGTCAGATCACTTGTAGAACTTTTCTTTTTAAGCTGCGGCTTCATGCTAAATTTCCCTGTTTAGTAAATCTGGCCCAAGACTTTTTGATCTCTGGTGTATTCATCAATATTGTATCCTATTTGGGTAAATGTTGTTTAAGCGAAGAAGGCCCAGTCTGCAGAATGAATCTTAGTGGAGACATAATAGATGTACAGAATATATTTTTGGTACCAACCTAACTGTTGCCATGGTAACAGCTCATTGATTCTGCAGTATATGAACATGAAAACGGATCTCCTGCCCCCTAGATTCCTTTATTTATTTATTTATTCCTTCCTCTCAGAGAGTGAAGTTGAGCTTGGGGAGGAAGAGGAGGAAAGAGTGTGGGAATGGAATAATGAGCAGAAAGAAAAGGCGAGGGAGGAAATCTGGGGGCGGATGAGCTTGAATGCAAATCAAACAGCTCAAAAATGACTGAACTTGGCATCGTGAGCGCAGGAAATAATCTGGCCATGCTGACACTGTAGGAAAGCGCAACGTATGTGACGAGACCTTCATGAAGCACCAACTCAGATGGGAAAGGATGTCATCGCTCCTCAGCTTGAATCTGGATTACAGGCTCGAGTTAGAGCCTGTAAATCCCTCACAACTGCAGAGGTGATTATGATGATTTACACTTGAGATGGGTGTCAAGAATCTGCAGTATAGTGGTACTGGGCCCTGACTTGATCCATGCTCAAATATTATCTGGATATTGGACATAACAAGGGCAGGAGTGGGACCAGTTTTCAACCCAGGAGCTGTTTATCGAAGACTAACAATTCATTTTTTCAATAAAGAGAAGATTTTATTTATATTATCCTTCTATTGTCAGTAAAACTACTTTGTATTATCTTTCTCTAGTCAAGACAAAGCTGCTTTCTTCATCTTTACCGTCTCATAGGGTTTTCTTTTTCAAACCCCATCAGCAAGAAGCTGTCCAAGAACTTCTTAAAGCTACTCCCACAGACCTGAGTTAGTAGTTGAGCAACTTAAATCCTTTGCTTCTGAATAAAACAATGAAGCAAAGCTTCTGTGTGACTAAATTGATCAAATTCTGTGTTCAAATGATTTCTGACCTACAAAAACTTAGCCCCTTTCATCCTCTCTGCAGTCAGATTAATCGTGGCTAATTTTGGCTCATCGTTCTCAGGGATTTGGTTTCTTCTTTAAAAGCTACAGATGTATTTGATGAAGATGTATTTTTAGTGCATGCTTAAATTTTCAAGCTCGTTTCAATTTTTTTTTTCAAATTATATTCGACACAATTCTGTGACTGATAATTTAACATTTTGATTGGCAGCATACAATGTGACATTTTATATGTAAAACTCAGGAAATAACAATATGTCTATACATCATTCAATAATCAAGCCAACATTTACATTATAGACAGCTTAATGTCTACAAACAGTATTATTTTAGTTTTCTTTTATTCTATATGCAATTTTAAAGCTCAATTTACAGAATGTGGTACTGTTTGTTTTTGTTAAAAATTTGTTATTTTTAATTGAAATGTCTGATTAAGTTCAAGAAAAATAATATAATATATATAATACTTGATTTTTTAGTGTTTGTGCTTTGATGTGAAGTAATTGTGTTGAATTAGCAGGTGAAGCTGTCTCGTATCGATCGCTGGATTCTGAATCAAATCAGACAAATCGTAATGTGGCAGAATTTGTGATCTAGATTAATATCCATTAAAATGAAATAAAATTGTAATGCGGTAAAACTTGTGATTTACACCCCTAATACAGGGCTCCAGACTTTTTTACGAGGAGCACAGTGGCCCCCAACTTAAAAGAGCGCAAGCAGAAAAATTAGGGGCACACACTGAAATCGTCTTGCATAGCAAATATTCACATTTCCTCTCATTTTGACTGTATTAGTGATAAATACTTGAACAATAAATTCAGAAATTACAATGTTTACAATTTACATTTTTTGTGCACCAGTTGACATAACATAAAAAAAAAAAAACTGGATCGTCGCACTAATTCAAAACAAGTTGACGTAGAACTTGTCACATCAAATCAGATTTGATATTTACTTTGTAGTCGAAGCAGAACGGCAACTTTGTCACCATCACCCCCCATAGGGCATGGTATGACTTGTCCATGTAGTTCCTGGCAATAAACAGCTTCAGGGACTGATACTCCTCTCCAGCCACCACTGCCAACTCCTCAGTAAGAAAAACGGCTATTGGCTGTCCTAATAGTTGCTAGTTAACATCTCTCAGCCTAGTACTTATAGTTGTAATGGATGCTGCCATAAAGAGGGATGTCGTGGGAAAGGAAAATATTGATAAAAAGACAACCATAAAATGTTTAGAACAGCAAAAAATAAATAAATAAATAATTGTGTCAATATTTTCTTTATTTTTAGTTCAGTTTTTTTTAAGTGTATTTGTTTTTTTAATTAGGGCTCTACAACATGTCACAACACTTTTAATTTTTTTAATATTTTTGTCCACACTCTTTATCAATAGACATTACTCTGAGGGTAAGCGAGGACGGGATCATCCAGCAGCAGTTTTGTAAGTTTCATTTTCAGCCTGGCCATGAAAAAGAGGTGAACGTCGTCGGCTCTGAATACAGCTGGTAAACCTGCAAGACCTCGTATGAGTGCTTTTGGACGAGGGAGGGGTCTTCGCAGCACCCGCTTCTCATTGGGAGGAGTAACTACATTCATTCATGCAGTCTCCAATAATATCATTAAAGGTTTGTCGTTAGTCGTGGTTTTTTTTTGTTTGTTTTTTTTTAAGTCGCTAGAGGGGTCTGAAAACTTGATAAATATAGCGACTAAGTTGCTTAATTGGCAACACTGAAAATTCTACCCAGACTCGTCTTTTTCACACATAAGCCAGTAACAGTGGCCGTCTTCCCCGCACACACTCACATTGGCTGTCGTCTTCTTTGTTGGTGTTCGTCTCCTTTTCTCGTATTGAAGTTAGTTTGAGTCGGCAAACCAGCAGCTAATTTGCGCATTACTGTGAACTACTGGGCAAAAAAGGGGAGCAGAATTTGTTAGCGACAAAGTGAATTCAATTATAACTACTACAAGAAAAAGACTGGCAAATGTATTGGTGACCATTGCGCGATGAGATGAAAAATTCACTCGCACTGTCTCACATGTTAGTCGCAGAATGCGACCATTAGATCGCAGTCTGTGGCCCTGCTAATATTTACCAGTCTCATTATTATCTTTCTCAGAAATAAGTTAGTATACTTATTGCACGTGTTGTGGTTGTTGTTCATGTTTTTCCAAAGTCTGTCTTCCAATAGGTGCTCCCAATGATTGTCCGCTGTGTTTTCTTACAGAGACCTTAGGATGTTTTCTCACATCTTCTTTACAGATGTAGTAGCTGGTTGTCTTGTTTTTCTGTTTGGGTTTGACTGTAGAGATCTTCTTTACTATCTTGTGCATCTTTGCTGGCTATCTCTGCCAGAGGTCCAGCCCTAACACTGCACGTAAATTCAGCAATAAACAAATTATTAAAATGATCAGATTAAGTATCAAAGAGAGCCATGTAGCCATAAATCTTCATTAACTTTAGTTACCAACATCTTCCAATCCAGCATCTGATCTTTTCAGCCCCTCCTCACATCATTCATAATCTACTTCCTGCATTTTAAAACACTTCATATCTTCACATCAACAGGTGAAGAAAAACTTTTTGCAAAACTAGAGTTATGCTCAACAAGGTCTCCATCACTTTGACAAATTGTGAGGAGCAAATGTTTTAGGTTGTCCAATCATAAGAAGTTGAAATCACAAGCACTTAATTTCACAACTGTCTGGGTATAAAACGCCACAATTAATTAATTAAATTAATTAATAATTTTGTTGTCTATGCAATCAAGATACACTACTTTTGCCATTTTCTCAGTGACGCACCCCTTATCGACAGTAAAAGGCGTCTGCATGGGGCCGGCTACAGGTGTAGCTGACGCAGGCGAGTTTGCTCTCGCACTCGAGCGTTGGGGGTACCAGTCTTTTTGTTGTTGTTGCAGTTTCTTCTCCTAATCTGATGGTGGCAGCGGGGGTGGTATTGGCAGGTCAGAGTTCTTTTGATGGTTCAAAGTTCTGGTACATATTTTCTGTTTTAAAATTCAGTTTCTTTATTAGCTTGATGAAGAAGACAAACAATTTGATCAGCGTCTCATCAACTTGATCCATTGTGTGTTGTTTTAATAAACGGCAGTTACTGCACATATTCAACGAGAAGATCCAGACATCCGGAAACTCGTAATCCCAAATTGATCAATCATAGGGGAGTACTTCCTCGCAACAATGCGCGTAGAAGGGGTCCACGTCAGGTCTGGAAAAGGTGCGCGTCGGGCCTCTGCGAAGCCTTATAGAGTCTTATTAAAACTTTGGTCTCATTACTTGACCTGTCTCTGGGTCTCTTTTGTTTCCTCTTTCACGATAAAAAACGTTTATTTGCTGAATCAGCCACTATGCCTGCTAACGTGTGCAAAGCGAAACTCAGCTGTAACGTCACGCAGCATCCCGGATGACAAAGTTGTATAGTGCGATTTCCCAGCCACAGGATGCAGCTCGGGAGCGACGGCTTCAGAAATGCACATATTAGATGTCAATGTGTCCTCAAACGTATCCAGAATACAGAGTTCTAATGTTGAAAAGGTACAGAGTTGGTCTTTAATGCATTAAATAAATGACTAAATAACGTGTTAATTCCATAGATTTATCTCTTTGCATTAACACGTATATTTTGACACACCTAATTAAAACATTAAAGAACTATAAGGAGTGTACATGTGATTTGGCAGATTTATAGATTTGGGAAATTTAATATTTAATAATAACAGTGATACTAGTAAAATTGCTGCGATGGACTGGTGACCCTGCCTTTCACCTGAAACACTGCTGGGATAGGCTCCAGCTCAACCCGCGACCCCTAATGGGAACAAGCGGTACAGATAATGACTGACTGACTGACTAGTAAAATTGTGATTTTTTTTTTATCATACCAAGAAAATCTGTTATTGTCACATCCCTCATGATGAGTGTTCAAAGTGAAACAGACTCACCACAGCAAGCTCGCAACAGCAAGAAAAGCGCAACAATCAGCAGCAGAGTTTGGTTTCTGGGTCATCTGCTGCTACAAACAAACTATTCTGAGCTTCTTTGCTCATTTATGTCGACAGATCACACAAGTTCAACACGGTACAAATGGCTGCACCACTTCAAGCCATTTTACTCATAACTGGGCAGACAACTCTGCCCAGTTAGTTGAAAAAAGGTGCCAGGTGTAAACAGTACATATTGGGAACTTAAAAAAACAAAAACAAACAGGTTATATATATATATATATACATATATATACATTATTAGTATTAGAAAACATATTGTCACAGAGTAAACACTGGCTGCAGTTCTCCTAGTGGATTGTCTACATAAAAAAAAAAACAACTTAAACAAAACTAATCTGACAATTGTTGACCCTGGATGCTCTCCTACATACTACGCTCCAGACATCTGGACAGAAATGTATATGTTTCATGGTGAGACTGGGCAAGAAAAAGTGAAAATGGCTTAAAATAAGATAAATACAAGCTTTAAAAAAGGAAAGCAGAAAATATGTTTGATTCATGCTTCTCTCTCTGAACAGCAGCCCAACTGTAAAGCAGCCCACAGGGAAAATGTGCAATACAACACAGCACAGCACCAGCTTAGATTAGTCATCCCTCAAGATTTAATCCAGATATAGATAAATGCAGTTAGTCTAAAAAAGGGTTGCTGTATATAGACTGGGTAACCTCGTCAAGTACTAACAAATACGTTTTATAATTCTAAAGCAGTGCAGTGGGAAAGTGGGTTTGAAAAAGCCAGGACACCAGAATTTAAAACCAACAGATGACTGAAACTTACGCAACTATTATAATGTTTTTACAGAATTACATGGTACAACTTTTCTGAAGCATTTTCAACTGTGAGACAAATGTTTGAGACTCAAAAATAAAAAAAAATAAAAAATAAAGGAGCATGAAATGAAATTAAATTAAACGTTTCCTCCCTCTGGCTTTCTTCTCAGATGTTAACACATCTGAAATTAAATTAAACGGAAAATTGATTCAGCCACAAAGGGAAATTAAAAAAAGGTTTTTATCAGTGGAAGTAATTAGATAATCACTCCACAACTGGAGAGAAGAAAGCAATCAGAAAGCCATAAACAGAGTAGTCACAGAGAATTTATCTTAAAGTAACAAAGCTGTCCCCATCCCACTTTTTCTCTTCCGATACCAATTCCAAGAGTCGAGTATCGGCTGATGCCCGATATCGATATTTAGCTGTGTTTTGAGCCAAAGATTATGCTTATTGACCTGATAATTGACTTTATTCTTGGTTTATGTTAGATATGTCAGTTTTGTCAAACCTCACCTCTAAAAGCCTTGTTTTAATAAGTCAATAAAAAAAAAGGCCACACCAGTAAGCATGAGGAAAAACTGACCCATTTATTATTTACATATTAATATATACATCATATTAAATAAAATAATTTAAAATAAATTATGACAGCATTTCTCTAGGAAGGAGATAACAACCTGAGTAAACACAGTAACAAACTAGGTATACTCTGTTACGCACTAACTATGGTATTGATGGACAAAAACAAATCACACATTTATTGTCACACTGTTGAAAGAATGGGTCCAATTTTACTCGCTGTTCCCAAAAAAAGGTCCTCGTTACTCTGAAATAAAACAAGAGCGTAAAACAAATAACTACCACTCGCAAAATAACAGCACAAAACAAATTATCAGTAAAGTGAACTGACTGCTACCCTTCCTAATCCTTCATGACCATTTTCTGCTGCCCAAGCATGATGGGGGGATTTCTTTTTAAGAATATGAGCATTTCAGCATGTTCAGCTGTCAGACAGCTCCTGTCAATGATTATTGACGCTGTGCTAAAGAGTCTCTCGCTCTCGACACTTGTACAGGGAGCACAGAGGAACTTGGCTGCTGCTGCCAAAGTAGGGAGTCGAGCTTGGTTGATCTAAAGGACTGCTCTCACGTCCAAGAGGTGCCTCGCTAAGATAGCTTTCCATTTCAATGACAGCTCCTGGGGTGATCTGCCCAGAAGGACCAGAAGCTGTTGTCCTGCCCTCCACCAATATCCAAGGCTGCTGCCTGCACCCTCCATCCGTCGAGACTTCTCTGCTGGCTTAGACACACTTTCATGAGATGGGAGCACAGTCTTCAGCTCTTCTTCTGTTTTTAACAACTCTGCCTTTAATATCACTTTTGCTTGTTCCAATTTGTTGGCAACGTCACGTACCTGGCATAAATAGAAAATTTATGAAATAATGTAATAAAGCATCTGTATATTCTAGAGCGTTTTTCATCCACTCTCCTGTATTTTGACAATAAAGCCATCTGATCTTATGCAGTCACAAGACCCAGCCTTTGGAACAAACTCTTATGAACAGCAACTTACATATTTTAACACATTAGGCTAAATAAATGTCAATGTATTATAAATTCTCTTACTTGTCCTTATACCGTGGATCCAGCAGTGTGGCCACAGCATATAGGGGCTGAGATTCCACATGGCTGAAACGTCTGGCGACTGCGTCCAGAAGGGTAGCTTTCATAGTTTGGATCCCCTGGTCATCTTCACTTTCCTTACTGAGGAACCGTGTGAGGACATGGACAGAGGTAACAACATCAGCTACGGTGGCAGATGATGGACGTTTGCTGTCAGCTCCTCAAAAGGGGTCAAAACTTTTGATGTCTTCTCCAACAGTCCCCACTGATTGGCTGTTAGAATGACTGGCAAGGTGTTGTTTTCTTCAGCTGCGTAGGCATGCAGTGCCCTTATCTGATGAATGAGGCTGTCAATCCTATATTTGGTACTACTCCATCGTGTTTGCACATCCTGCTGGAGACGTCTGGGTCTGATGTTTAGCTCTTCTTGTAAGTCTTCAAGGTTTGAATAAGCCTTGGGAGAGTGTTTGAAGTGGGTCACTATTCTTCTCCCGTTGGCTAGTGCATCACTTACAGCTCGCTGTGACAAAACTCCTTCAAGGACTACCAGCTGTAGACTGTGTGCAAAACATCCAAACTTGACACACTAAGTTGATCCATAGTCTTTTTCATATTGGTTGCATTGTCTCTCAAAACAACGTGGACCTTGTGTTTGTCTATCTTCCAGTCACGCAGCATGTCTTCAGTGGCGTTCATGATGGCATTAGCTGTATGTGAGCCTCTGAACTCGCGTGCATGTAACATCGCTCTTTTCAGTGTAAAGTCGGGGCTGACCCAATGCACGGTCAGACTCAACAACGATAGCAGACGGTGGTCTGAGCTCCAAACGTAGCGAGGTTTGAGATGCTCAATTAAACGCTGAAATCCAAAATTACTCACCACTGACATTGGCTGGTTATCAAGCACAATAAACTCTGCAATCTTTCGGCTTATCCCTAATGCTCTTTTACTGTCTCGTGGAAGTTTTTCATTTCTTGCAAATGACTCCGACAATGTTGGTTGTTTGAGTGAGCTAGCGGTCGGTTCTTTCTTCGCTTTGGAGGCGTGAAGAAAACACTCGTGTAGCTCTGCATGATGCGTTTTCAAGTGCTTAATGAGGTTAGTCGTGTTATATCTTCTGGCCTCCGTGCCACCACGTGAAACTTGTGCATTACACGTTTTGCATTCCGCTGTTGTGTCTTTCTCAGATTTCAGATAAAAATATTCCCACGCGGCTGACATAATCTAAGTTTTTCCGTCCTTAACGCCCACTCTGTTGTGATCCCGTGGGCTATGCATGCAGCGTGGCCCTGACAGGAAGCAGTGCTTGAAAGAAAAGCTGGAATGGATTTCCACGCATGGATCGTCAAATTTTAACGCACTCCGAAATGATCCGATCCACATTTTTTAACTGACATCGGCCAGATATCCGATACTAGTAAAATTAATATCAACAGTCTGACGTTATTTATCTGCTTTATATGATGGCATGTCCAAGTTCACGCGTCAGAAAACACGTCGGGTGAAGATGGACGCACTCTCGGTCCAGTGAGGAGCAGATGGAGGATTTCTCCTGCTCCAATGATACGCTGATAGCATCACGGTCATTACAGGAACGCACACATCTGAACAAGCGGAATTTCCGTCATTGTAGGAATTTCTGAGTCCTGCTTTAAATGGACCCAATATTTTCTGGAGGTTTTATTAACACCAAAACGTTATCTGAGATCTGAACTTTAAGAATATTAAGAGCGACTCCACTGAATGAAACTGTTTCATCAGGACATGTAAGAAGTTTTTCTGTCCTGAGGGATTTTTTCTTCACAGCATTTCTGGCTGTGAATCGGGGGAAACACTGTGTTGCTGTGGTTTTTCAGATGCATCAGATCAGATTATTACAGTAATCTGATTACTCCCAGATAACTGATTTTGATGATACCCAGCCCTATCTTAGAATATGTTCAAAACTCTTCAGTTTAATTAAGCTGTACAGTTTTAGGTCCTGTTGTTAAGTGTTCCAGGTATAATTAAAAGAAATTGCCTTTTTCCCAAGTTCTGCATGTACTGAAGGAATGGTAAGTGTAATAAAAGCTCGTAAGTGGAGACTGTAGGTGCCTAGTTTAGGTGACATATAGGAAGCTAGACACGCTGGTGGTAAGCCAATAACTGATTTATAAATTTATAAATCTGCATGTGGACAGTGAAGGCCAGTTACCAAAAAAATGGAGTATAATGGTGGGTGCGAGTATTACATCCTGCGATAAATCTCAGTGTTCCATGAAAAACAGCATCTAACATCGTAAAGAGCTAACAGGAGCGTTAAAAATAATGTCACCATAATCAATACGAGGTAAGAAGGTGGCTGCGTTGCTTATTATTGGTTTTAAATGTTTCTCCATACAAACAGAATAATGTCATTGATCGACTTCACTATGATCAGGGCAATTGCATCATGCATTAAACTTTCAGCGTTAGTCAAGTGCGCTCCACAACTTTCAGAAGTGCCCATGTGTTGGATAGGGCTGCAGTCGACCCGCAAACTGAGACAAGTTCAGCTCAATTTCTGCTGTCAAATCTTAACAGACAGCCACACAAACTGAATGAAGTGACCTGAAGTTTTACATAAAACATTTTTATACATATAAAAATTCACTACACAAAGACTACACATGACAATTCACTCCTTTGTGAAAAAAGCTACAAGCATCCAGAACACTTTAGCTATGACAAGATAATGAAAACCATCAAGAGTGGAAGTGAAGACAACAACATGCATGCTCATGCAAACATTAATAAATAACCAACATCCACAAAGAGCCTCTGTCTCACTGCCTCATGCTCTATGTTTCAGCCTATTTCTACCTCCCATCCCATCTTTGGTAAAAGTAAATTATTCATTAGTGTTGCTTCTCTTACCTTAGTGGTTACAATGCAAAGACAATCCATGGTGACCAGACAAAAACCAGCGTTCAACTTTTGCTAGAAATCATCACCAGTAATACCACCTCTGGATCAAAAAAGATGGAGAATAAAAACCAGCATGAAGAAAGGAGAAAAGAAGAAGAGGAGGGGGAGGATAACAGAATGCATACACACTCACAAACACTCCCCCGCCAAGAGAGAAAAGCCACAGTGGACGCACATTACTGCATGGGGGGCCCCTTTTTAATGACTTGGGGTGCCTCCGCCACAGCGCTGAAGACTATCAACCATTTCAGAGGATGCAGCGCGTTGTCAGCCAACACACGAGAATAAAATGCATCGCAGCTATTTTCCTCTACTCCTCAGAATAATCCCTTAGTAGCTTCCCTGTGTCTCCTGCTCCCAGTTCCTCCTCGCCTCCTCTGTACCTCCTCTGTCTCTGGGCTGAGTGACTAAGCAGCATCATGGGATGAGAGCGTGAGGTAAGTGCGAGAACGAGGAGTGCGTCAGCTCAGCTGTATGAATTCGTTCCTACGCTCTCTGTTTTCACTGTTATCTGCTGGGGCAGTCAGCAGGAAAGTGTTTTTTCCAGCAGAGTAAAGGCAGCCCTGCCTTCCACAACGGCTATTTAGTTTGTGTGTGATGCTTTTACCAGTTTGGTATTTACACAATGCAGAGACCATCATTCTGTGCCAAAGATATTAGTTACGATAACTAGGTTACTGGTTATCCAACATAAAACTGCAGGCTCTATATGTATTCAAAGTGCACCAGCTAAAGCAGACTTAAAATGTGGGTTTTTGTCTGTTGAATGAAGAAAAAAAAAAAAAAAAAAAATCCTTAACTTTTAACATTTTTACTCCAGTTCCAGGAGCTATTAAAGTATATTAGGTTATTTGCCCCAGAAACCGGAAAACTAATGGCTTAAAATGCCTTGAGGCTATAACTCACATTTTTACTTATTCAGTAAAAGGGACATATAACCATATCGTGCACTTTTTAGTGTTGACTTGCGACTCCATAATGGGAAGAGACAACTGCAGATGGATTTCAGACACGACTTGAAGGCAACAGATTTATAATTATGCGCTGAGTATTCACAGCTACTCGTCACATCAGCAGAAGATGAGAAGACACCAAAGCTGAAGTAACAGACAGCACAATGTGTTGTTTCTGGTTGAGAACATGTTGTAAGTGACATCCTCCACATAACAGACACAGAACTGCGTGACAGTGATAAACTTCGCATTGGTAATCAATTTTTCATTGCACTGAATTGATCTACACAAGCACTGAAAGCAGAAAAATCTATACAATTATTATTATTAATATTTTTATTGTATTGAGATAATTTGTGACAAACCGCTTCTGGTTTTACTTTATTTCTTTTTATCCATTTAATTTCCTCTGTTTATTTATTGGCTTCTAATCACTGTCATCATTGTATTAATTTTCATATTATTTGATTCTTATTTTTCTTAATTATTATAAATTAATTTAATATATAATTTTATTTTATTCGTGTCTTTTTATTTGATATTTTTCCTGATTTTTTTTCTGTATTCATTTTGTTTTCATATAATTGTAAATAAAGTCAGATGTTAAGGTGTTGACACTTAAAATATACCAAATTTTGACCAAAAGAAAGCATTTCAATTATAAATAAATCATTAAATCACACCACAAATATCACAAGTCAGAAAATGCCACAATAAAGAACTAAACAAAGAATGACCTTTTTGATCTACAGCTCACAAATAGTTATATACTGCTTTTTGTATGATGCCATAATGCACGTACTTACTGAAGAACCTTTTGTTTTCTAACAAGGTGATTAACCACAAAATAAATCCAAAACAAGTGTTTGAATAATGAATTAAACAGTTCTCTTCATTGTAACATCACCAGACCAAGACGATAACTAACATATGCAGGGTTTCCCCACATAGACCAATGTGTAGCACAGCGCCACCAAATTAGCTCTAAGCGCCACAGATTCCACTGGTATTAGACTACAATTTTCATGCATAGCACTTTAATGTTATTTGCATTAGCCTATTTTATCCCACTTCAAAATTCATGCAAAACTGATTAATAATGCCTTAACATTCACAATTAATAAGGATTTTCTACTAGCCAACATAAAATGTTGTTTGAGCAGTTACTCATGGGGATGCCTAATTAACGCCGTCTGAATACTTAAGGAAACGTCTTTATTGGCGACTTGCAACCGCTCAGTATGGATCAACCTGCGCTGATGCATGCAAACAACGTGACAGCTGATTTGCCTTATCCTCTTCTCCACGCACATAGCACGAGGCCTTTACAAAAGAAAACCTAAAGCTTGGCACAAAGAAGACGAACAACAACATCCGGAGTTTACCAAAGAAACTGTGCTTAAACACACCTGCCAAAAAATTATTGTAACTTGGAAAAGGTAATGATAGCCTTATAAATTAATAGTTATTATTACTGAACATCCTGCACCAGTCAGCATATACAGTAATGTTGGTAACAGCAAACTATGCAATTGGGATAAAATGTGGGTATTATTGTTGTTATTATTATTATTTAATTGAATATATGATATATTATATATTATATTATAGTTTTAAATGTTCCCGGGCATCAAACAGTGCTGCTCAGGCAGGTGATGAAACAACAGGTGAGGTGGAAACAGATTAGCTCTCTTACTTCTTTCTTCTCTTAAAGAACTTACTTTAAATAATTAAGATTGAGCTAAATAATTTCAAATGCTTCTTGTAGCTTTAAAACTGTCTTAGCAAGTGACTGAAGAACAATAGATAAGCATCCCGGTGTATATTTAATATGGCAGCTCAGAAAATCTGTGTTTGAACGCTGCCTGCTGCAAACACTTTGGAAAACACCCCAGGTTCTCCACAGACCCCCGCAACACTCGATTGCCTCAGTGGCACCAGAGGAGCGCCACAAACGGCCGCCTGGTCAGTGGAAAACATTTCAAGACATGACTTGGACACTGATATTTTATGTTTTCGTACACTCACTGCTGTAGTTATTTTTTTCTTTCAAAACATCTTAAAAATGAAGTAATTAACACTGCATGATTCTATTTAAATGTCCTACATTCATGATATAAGTGTAGCATCAAGTCTTTACATTTTCCAGA
Source organism: Rhadinocentrus ornatus (assembly GCA_037177495.1). Taxonomy (NCBI): domain Eukaryota; kingdom Metazoa; phylum Chordata; class Actinopteri; order Atheriniformes; family Melanotaeniidae; genus Rhadinocentrus; species Rhadinocentrus ornatus. Next base: position 20,641,514 of record JBAMHW010000017.1, on the reverse strand, counting down.
AATGTCATTCCTAGCTTTTAGTTAGAAGTGCATATTTAATGTAATACATATAAAAATAAAATTAATAAGGCCAAATTAAACAAGGGTAAGAAAAGAAAAAAAACTTTTAGAGCCCTAATGTATTTAGAGAATTGAAAGAACTTCGTGTCAATAGGTAATTTTACATCTGAGCAGACAAGAATTACATGTGGCGTTCCCCAGGGTTCCATCCTGGGGCCTCTTCTGTTTAACATTTACATGCTCCCTCTGGCTCAGACCATAAATAACAATAAAAACTAGTTACCATAGCTACGCAGATGACACACATATATATTACAAGGTCACCAGGAGACCGAGGCCCTGTAGAGGCTCTTGGGAAATGCATTGAAGAGATTAATGACTGGATGTGCATGAACTTTCTCCAGTTAAA
>JBAMHW010000017.1:20607138-20624748 GCA_037177495.1 Rhadinocentrus ornatus | reverse complement strand
CATATATACATATATATATATATATATACATATATACATACTTTATGTTTTTAATACTGTAAATAAATTTACTTTTTGCTTTCCAAATTTGGCGCATAGACAAAATTCTGTCTTTGTGCCAAGAAGATGTTGCTTCCCTAATCTGGTTATAGCTTTGCTTTTCTATTCACAATCCAACCCTACACTCCCATGTGTCTATTTTGAGACAAGGACAGTGCTCCGACTGCATGGTCAGGTTGACTTTAAACCATAGTTCAACTCAACTGTGTATGAAGCAGATTAATTTATTAACTTGAGGCCTAAAAAGAAAAAGAAAAGCCATGCTAAACACTTGTCACACCACAATTCTGTTGCAATGAAGCAATGATGTACTAAAGAATAGAAGCGGAAATAAAGCAGGATGCGTCATGAAGAGTCTAAATCCCAACCCATCCACACGAAGAAGATGACTGAGAAAACAATGACTATCTTAGTAATTTTGGTTTGTGTGAGCACCACTTTGTTCAGAAGTACGTGAGTCTGCAAAGGTCCTACAACTGAATACAAGCAATTTAAGGAAGATGTGAACGTGATCTTTGTGCTCAGCCCTGTTGGGTTTGTAATTATGGAAGTTTTCCATTAAAATCATAAGTTGTCATTTAAAATCAAAACAAAATTAAAGGAGGAGAAAAATAAAAGTAGTCACAGGATGGTTTGTTTGACCACTACTCTATGAGAGAGAATATCAGCAATGAGCATGATGAATTTCCTTGATCCATTTAGAAAATCAGACTTCTGTGCCGATGTTCGATGGTGGAGGACAGAAAGATTCTCTGATTTCAATCACCAGCAGATCAAAAATTTTAGGAAAATAAAATGAACAACAATCAGAGACAACCACCAGCCAGATGATTCATTTACACCATAATCTGAACTGATTCAGAAACAACATATGCTCTCCTGCTGAACATCAAAGAACTATTAAAACCAAACGGTAAAAAGATGAACACTTTAAAATCGAAAAGTAAAACTAGGTAGCTTTATCATCAGGACATAAGAAAATACTTTAAATTCGTTTTTATTTATTTTATCCTAAAACACTTAATAAAATAACATGAATAAAGTAGAACAAATCAGTATCAGTTCTAGTAATTGCACCAGTCACGGTACTGAACACGGCTCCGAACTGGTGGGAATATTGTGTAACGAATGATATCAAGATTCCTCCTTGCTGTGCAATAAAAACCTAAACCTCATCTAAAATATCCAGGACTTGCTGAGCAGGCATGTACAACAGCTGTAGGATGAGCAGCCATTTCTGAGAGCCGATCCGACAGCAGTTCTGCAGCAGGGAGGGGTATCACCACGGTGTCAATGCGAGGAACATGCCCTCTCAGGGCTTTCTGGGAACAAACATCGCTTTGTCATGATTGTTTGCTTTTTTATTGTCAGTATTGAAACTGATGTGTTTTGTGCCAGTTATAGAACTACCAGACTGAGTCAACATTATGAAGCAGGATTAGTCCTTCATTGAGGTGCCTTCAGGTACCGCTCATCACAAAGTTAGTTCACTTCCAACTGGGACGCATCACCATGGTAACTCATATTAAAGCTGCTCCAGGGCAGGTTGGGCTCCAAGATATGAGATCAACACGTATACAAGCCGCCTCTCCAACAAACTTACAAATCTTAGAAAAGCCCTCTGAGTCTGGACCGCAACAGTCACAACTAAGACAGATGTGCCCTGAAACGGACTCGCACCTTCACCTGATTACACTGATCTGTAAAAGTTCTGTCCTACAGTGAGAGTGCAGCTTTTAACCCCTTGATGTCTGGTGTCACAAATTTGTGACAAATTTTGATTTCTGTTTATTAATAAAAAAAAATTTAATCAAATTAATTTCCTTATTTAGGTTTTTATTATTATTTATTCTTTTGTTATATATAAGATTGATTTATTATTTATCTTTATTAATTGTTATTAATTTATTTACTATCTAATAGTACATTTGATTTTAACCTTTGTATTTTATTTTATTCTTTCTGTTTTTTCCCCAGATTTTATCCCATATTGATTTTGTTTTTATGTAATAATTAATAAATTCATGCGTTAAGGGGTAAAACATGGGTATTCATATATTCACATCAATCTTATGAAATGGCTTAAAATTGGATTTTAATACACAACATAAATGAAGTATATCTTCACAACTACAAGATCTGCATGTATAATGGGCTCGATGCGGGAGACGACCAATGACATCGCCACCCAGGTGAAACCCGACACACGGGACGTGACAAGGGGCGACGGCGGCAGTGGCAGCGTCATGGATCGCTTTTGTCCAAGAAATTTGGTTGGTAATGATATTGGAGGGAATTTTGACCTTTTCAAAGCAGTCCGTGACAGACAAGGCATGAAGGAAGAGTCAGGAGATTTTGCTTGAATTGACAGAAATCTTGCAGTTTACTGTACAAAAGAGAAAGTCAAACCTCATTCTATTTAACAAGCAAGGAAACAGCATGGTGAACATCATCATCTGATGGCGGACCTCCAGGCTGATCCTAGGGCTGAGCGATTAATTGATAAAATCGATAAATCGGATTTTCTATTTCTGGCGATATATTTTTATGAAAATCTGGATTTTTTTCCTTAGTTAGCAGCGAGCTAAGCCCTCCCTCCACACTAGAACGGCGTTTGTCTGACAGATTTACAGCGAAGTGAGCCGTCACTCACACCTGGGATTTAGCTGTTTTTAATAAGTTTAATTGTGTTTTTTTTAAAAAGAAAAGAAAAAAAATCGATTAAAATCGGAAAACGGATTTGGTTAGAAAAAAATCTGAGATTTTGTTTTTAGGCCATATCGTCCAGCTCTAGCTGATACAGATAAATCCAGGACCTACGTTTGGACAAATTCACTCCGTCAGACACAGCTAAAATGATCTGTTCCTCCATGTTGAAAGTGTCTGCACACTGCACTGTCTAGCCTGCTCTCAATGCTCAGTCAATAAAGTCCCTCGCTGGTTGGTTGTGGTGCCATGCAACAGCGACAAAAGTGGAACATTTTTCTATTTTCTTGTGTCATGCCACAAGCCCCCGTGTGCACGTCTACGTAAACGAGCGCAATATTTCACAAGCACGAAGGTCGCCTGTTGTTTGGGTGGAGGAGGGCAGCGATTTTCGCTTCACTGCGCAAGTTCTACAGCAAATTAATAGAGAAGGAACGACATTGCCTCCCGTGTGTCGAGCCTATAATCCTGGTCTCAACATAAAGCTGAGACACGTAAGATTTATAACAGAAGTGCCAGAATCAAGAAATGTGTTACTGTTAGAGTAAATTGAACTGAGGATACCAGAGGATGGCAGCCAAATTCAGCTAGGAATGAGTAAAGTAACGTCTGATGAGGAACTGTGCTACAGTAGAAAGTGGCAAAGCCCTGAATCAACTTTGGAAACACCTTGAGGATCCAGAAAGTAGAGAAGCCAAAGATTGTCTATGAAGAGTGAATACTTCACTATAAAACCTCCTTCATCTCCATGGAAACCAGCAGGACCTTCATGTTCATTTCAAACAAAGGCAGAGTCATAGGAGAACACATTAGCTGAGTTTTTAGAGCTGGAATCAAACTTTTCATCAAAAAACAGCAAATGTAACACATGATTTCTGGGTCTGGCTACTAGCTCCCAGAGTTTCTGTCTTTCTCTGTAATCAGCACAGTCTCTGCTTTCATATGACACATTGCTTATGTTTCATTTAGATGCCAATGTTTGGAATAGACTTTTAGCTGAGTTTCTTATTGTCATTTTGGTATGCTACACGTTAGGATTACTGCTTCCTAGCACGTGCAAAGATCTTTTGTACTGCATGTATCTCATGCTACCCCCTGTACAGGGGAATCTTGTCAATAAGAGGTTAAAAACAGCCAGTGTTCATCAGACAGAATAAGGCAAAAACGTCCTCACATGACAAGAAAAATAACAAATTACAGTAAATAATCAGCTCCACTTGTGCTTTTAAACCATGACTGTAATATTAATCATATCCACATTTAAAAAGTCGTCATTATTTCTCTTTTTGTCATCTCTCCTTCCTGATTTGGCTGCTGCAGCTGTGTAGTTTTCTGCCGGCGACAAATACATGATTCTGATCGGTCATCTGATGCCAACTCCACCAGTTTTACATGAATACTCACATTTCTAGAGCAGGAAAATATGAGCTGATTTACTAAGCGGATAACCAGCATCGTATAACAGCTTAGCGAGTGTGGAGTTTGTGGAGCCAGATGACCAGATGATACGCTGGATGTGTTGAAAAAGCTTCGTAGTGCAGACAACTGCTTTAGTTTCCACAAATAGCTGCCAATGTGAGAAACGCCGGTAAGAAGTGAACCAGTTTTATGATGGAAAACACAGTTAATCTTGGAGTTACCTCTTTCAGACACTAATCCTGCTCCGTGTACCATAAAAGCCAGATGACTTTTTTATTTTTTATTATGCGACATGTGAAACCTTAGAATTAAAAGAAAGGTTTCCATATTTTCCTTTATTTTTATTTAATATCATTTATTCATTGTCTGTACTGCTTAATCCCGGGGTGTCAAACTCTGGTCTTCGAGGGCCGGTATCCAGCGGGTTTTCATTGTTTCCCTGATCTAACACATCTGACTGAGATTAGTGGGTTATTGTGAAGAAGTTGACAAGAAGCTGTTGGATTCATTTGGTTTTATTCAGGTGTGTTGGAGCAAGGAAATAACTAACACCTGCAGGATAGCGGCCCTTGAGGACCGGAGTTTGACACCCCTGGCTTAATCCATTAAGGGTCGCGAGGAAGCTGGAGCCTATCCCAGCATTGTATCAGGTGAGAGGCAGGGTACACCCTGGACAGGTCACCAGTCCATCGCAGATTTAATATAAAATGAAATAAAATAAATAATAATCACTGGAAACAAAATAGCAATAATGTGTTTAAAATTCATATTTAAATAATAAATAGTACAATAAAATAATAAAGAATAAATACATTTATAAGTTTTAAATATATATTTATTTAAATAAAGATTATATATTAACTACAAAGACTATTAAAGTTTTATCTGGTTGTGTGCAGGTGTTGCGTAAAGTGTTCACAGGTCACTAAACTCAAAAGCGAACCTTGCTTTGAGTTTTTTTTTTTTTTTTGGGTTTTATGGAAAATGATTTGACAGAAAACAGCGGTTGTGAGATGGACTGGTTTTGCTCCATTGACTTACCAAGAAGAGCTTCAAAGAGGTTGCTTTTGAAAACCCCCAACACTCTCTGAATGGCAGTTTTAAGCAGCTGCTCCTCAGGCCTCCTCAGTTTAGTGCAATAGTCCTCCAGAAGCCCCAGGGCTCGAGCTGTATCTGCAGAGGAGGAGGCAGAAAAGGCTCAGGGAGGGACTGGATTGTGTTCTTTAAATACCCATTCTTTCATATAACAGTATGTGGTTTAACTGTAGAGTACAAAAGTCCTGATCCAATCCGTTTGTTTACATTTCGCTAACAAGGAATCAAGTGTTTTTTTGGAATGTTTTCTGTAAGATTCTCCAGACAAAGTTTTAATTAGGACATTGGCTGCTTTTTCACTCATTTTGAGCCCAGTCTGCACCTTAACATTTATACGCACAACACTATTTTTTTTTATAAAAAGGCTCCTAACTCAAGGGATGAATCAGTGCTGTGTCGACACATAACAGGCAACTTCACAAAGAAGCCTTTTTAAATTGGATCTTTATTCTCCTTGATACAAGCACCCTGCCACATGCTCCAATTTCTTTAACTGCATCTCTGAAAAACAGCAAACACAGTTTGACTGACAGAAAGTCAGACCTCTGCAACAACAAGGTGATCCGTTAGTTGAAGACTTGTCATATGTACTCTCAGCCTGGTGCACAGTGCGTCTTTAAGACATTTGAAGAAAGTGTGCAAAAGAAGAAGTGTCAAGCCTAAAAGACTATATACTAACAAAAGTCCTGAGAGTTACATCTGGACCTTCAGCTGATCGATCTACGAAGGCTCATCAGAATGGGTCTGCATGGAAATGTGACTGTCAAGAAGACATTCATAAGGAAGGGAAACAGGGAGAAAAGGACACAGAACTGGCTAGAGGTCTGATGGAGGGATGGATCTTCCCCAGAACTGGACCTCAACAATTATTAAAGCAGTGTGGGACCATCTGGACAGAGAACGGAACAGAAGGCAAAAACATCCAAAGAAGAGCTTTGAAAAGTCCTTCAAGTAGCCTGGAGAACTACTCCTGCAGATTACATTAAGAAATAACAAGAAATCTTGTCTAAGAGGGTTCAGACTGTGTTGAGTAAAGCTCCTAAAGCCTAATTCTGTTTTTCCTTTTTATAATTTAATAACATTTATGTTTACTATGTAAAAAAAGTAAGAGGTAGATAAAGGCTAGTGCGAGCTTGTTAATAGGAAAAGCAGCATCTCATAATGAATCATAAAAGATCAAAATTCCTTCTTTTATAAAGTCACTCACCTTTTTTCCTGATCGTCATTTCTCTGTAACTCTTTGTAAACTTGACTCTGGCTTTTGGTAAACTTTTATCTGCACCAAATACTCTTGATTAAGGAGAAAAAGTAGACTAGCGGACAAAGTGAAATGCAAGCACCAATGCAGGGCCACTGAGGAGGAATCCAAATAAACATAAGAAAAAAAAAATCTAACAAAAAACTAATGCTGCACACTAGATTTGAGCATATTTGAAGTAACGTGATCACAGAAGCAACCAACTTCTGTCCTTGGATTAGAGTTTTTCTAAAGCTCTGGGTGTGAACCAGCAGTTTTAACTAATTCTGCTTATGGTAATGTCCAAAATCTCTGTGGATCCATGGCAGGAAAACATCCACTGAAGTGGGAGAGTACAGAAGTGCTTTGTCATGACTGGGTCACTACTGGTCCAAACAGTCTCTCACAGACAAATGGTTCACATTACAGTACAGTAGAAGCAGACGGCTGGACACCAAGCCGGGAAGTCCACACGGTTGTAGTAAGTGTGAGCTGAAAAGCTGGTTCACTGTCCCATGGTGAAGACCGTCTGTTGGGTGTAAGGAGTGGTCCTTCCAAAGCAACTCAGGGCCGATGTGGTGGGACATTTCTGGGTAGTTCCTCAGTAGGGTCAGTTATTCCACATCATCCTGCCTGGATGTCTGAGAGAAAAGATAATTTTACCTGTATGCAAGTAAAAAAAAAAACAACTTGATAAATATGTCCGTTATCCTCGCTTGTCTTTTCACATCGTCAGGAAAATGTCAGCAAACATCAGTGTTAATGCCTGGAGATTTAGACTTGGCGTGCACCCGCACCAATGAGGCGGGTGAAGATAATTTATATGTTTAAAAAATATATATATATAAAAATAAAATAATAATAAAAACCCTCTATGACTGCCTCTTCATTTTGTTTCAACGAGCAAAGGTTAAACATGCGTTTTGTCAGTTTGTTGGCTAGCATTCATGCAAAAATGAACTGCCAGCGGCGGCAAGTTGAGTGATTCTGCGACGCCAGACTGAAGAAAAATACCTGCCTGCCAACTGGGGAGAAAAACGCATGGCATTCAAATGTTTCCATGTATTTTCCTACTCCCCAAAACTCTGTCCGCGCAGAGCCCAAAAATTTCCACTGACAACACACATTCCACGTCCTGCCACATCTGTAATCTTAACGCTAGTACAGAACCGAACCGTTGGATGTATGAACTGACAGCGTCGCCCACTGGTTTAAGTAGCAGAACAAGCTAGCTATAATGAACACAGGAAGCTGGGCCTTAAACTTTCAACTTAACAATATAAGTTAAAATGGATTTTTAAAGTCGCGCTTTTCTATGTACTTTAAGCGATTTTTATTTTAAAGAAAAACATAATTAAACAATTAACTTTATACAAACGTGTTTGGTTGCATAAATTTACCATAAAAAACTTTTGCCCTTTTAAATATAATAGCTTGCTCACGACATACTTTTATTTTGAAGGCAAACTCACTCTAGCTTTTGGTACATTTAACGTAGCTGTTGAACTCACCTTAGCAACGCAGAGGCTCTTCTGTGGTTAGCTTGCCCACTTGTTGATTGATAGAATTAACAACCAATAGAATTGCGGAAAGTCTTGTCGCATCAGGACGGGCAAACCAATCAGAATAATCTAGACCCATGAGAACTTGAGGCTTCAAATATTGCTGCATTGAATGTACGTATAGATTTTTCTGACTTTCATAAATAGGTATTATTATTATTATTATTATTATTATTATTATTATTATTATTATTATTATTATTATTATTATTATTATTATTATTATCTCATAATAATGATGATCGTGTATAAAATTTCTGTACCACTTAGTCCAATTCAGGGCCGCGGGGAAGCTGGAGCCCTATCCCAGCAATTAGCAGACGAGAGGCAGGCTACATCCTGGACAGGTCGCCAGTCCATCGCAAGGCCAACACAGAAAAATCTGTCACACTCATATTCATAATGACAACCATTATTATGTAATTGTTTTTATATTAGATTTTCACAAATTATAATGCAATATTGTACAACAAGTTGAATAAAGAGCAAAAACTATGAATGGTTCGTCTCAACAGTGCATAATAGGGGATTGTAGTTAATTGCAAGGTGCTGCAATGAGGCTTGAGACGTTTCTGTTCAAATCTATGGGAATGTGTGGCTCAACACCTACCTCTGGTGGTCAAAATATGATACATCCCATATCAGTGCAGCTGCTGGAAAATAGTACTACTCATCAAAAAAGAACAAACGGAGATTAGTAATAAAGATAAAGGCTTCAGAATATATATATTCTCAATAGTTCATTGCTGTATTTTTTTGGGGGGGGGGTTTCATTCATTCATTCATTCATTGTCCAGCTTAGTTTTTGTTTTTCCAAACTTATTCTGACCGAACAGAACCTTTATCATTGCCTCACACTAGAAACACTGACATTGGCAGGTACCAGCCTTCAAGTGGGTTTCAACTTCATATATATGTATATATTACAGATAAACTACAACAACACACAGTAAAGTGGGCTCAGTAAAGTATCCTTCCCCACACATTCTTTTTTTTTTGTTTGATGCAGTTAAGTTTGTTCATCTTATCTGCCACAAATATGATTTAATACAGTCCCAGCATAAGAACAGTATTGATATTAAGGACACTTGATAATAAATTAAATAAATAATTCAATAAATTTTTGATAGAGTCACATCCTTTCAGGGTAAAAGCGGTAACAATCATGATCACTCTACAACAGAAATTTAACCCTTGCAGAGTTTTCCCGCTCTAAAGTCCACATGTTACTTCATTTTGACTATCTCTTGGTGGGAGACACTTTCTTTTGACCGAAGCCTTTGATACAGGGGTGGAGCTAAAGGGGTGGCCAGGGTGGCACGGCCACTTCTGAAATGTGGTTTGACTACCCAGGTCCCACCTCAGGTGATTGACAGGAGAAGGACAAAAGGTCTTTCTAGACCTGCATGGATCACAAGTATCACTACATAAGTCTGAAGTCAATTTTAAAGTAGTTTTTCAGTCATCCTTTAAAAATATTTACATTTGGCTGCACATTTCGTCCCTGTGCAAGTTACAACTATAGATCTTATGTAAGGCCAGTAACCTGATGTTAGCATGATGCTACATAACATGCTAATTTAGTTATATGCTAGCACTAGATAAATTTTGAGATAATGTGGGGAAACTAAGTCATATTTAGTATTCAGTGAGTATATTTAAGGGCATCGTACTCAGTTAACCAAGATTTTCTTACTGGAACTGAAAATAAACAATAAAGATATTGAAAGAGTACCTCAACGTGCAAGTTACTTAGTGCTTACTAAGCTAGCGCTAGATGATCCAGGAGGCTAGCATGACAGCTAGTTGACTTTACAGCATGAAAGTGTGAAAAAATATGTCCTGTTATCAGTCTGATTTTGTATAGAGAAAGGACACAGATCAGGCTGAGACACAGCCCAGTTCCCATGTCAGCAGCCCAACAGCTACAAACGTGGAGCTACACTTACGTTATGGTGGTCAGATACATAGCTCTAGTCTACCACCACCACTTTTACTTGTATTGTTAATTATACAAGGATCATTTTGAGTGTTGTTTTCCTTTTAATTTAATTTTTAGTAAATCCAAGCATTTGACCCCATTTCTACCACATACTGCACCTCAAAATAACTAACGCACCTTTCTATGGACCTTTTTAAACTTGTAAATATTTCTACAATGTGATCAAGATTATTAATGTAAAGATGTTTTATTTCTCAACATGACCACATTTATCACAGCAGTATAAGTGTGTGTTAGAGAGACATGAGAAACAATAATTTCTTAGTATATAGTCCCCTTTGATGAAATCTTGGCCACCCCATGTATAAAAATCTAGCTCCGCCACTGCTTTGATATTCTGCAGGGAAAAGTAAACTCCAGTCAGAAGTTGTAGCTTCTCTCTGCTCTCCCCTGTGCAGCTCCTCCCACCTGCATCAGCTCCATATTCATTTGTAGTTTAGTTTTCATTCAGTAAGGAGCAACAGAGCGAGGTGAGCCAACAGCCTTCTTACCTTACACTCATCTGTTCAGTACACAATCTACTGCTCTTTCTCCTGTATGCAATGATGTTGCTGTGATTCTCTTGAAACTGACAACTGTATTAAGTGAATTTAGTTTACCAAACTAGAATTTAAAATGCTTGAGGGTAATTATTTATTAGAAAAGTGTGTCTAAACTACAGCTCTCTTTATATGACAGTTAGACGCGTTAATTAAAAGAAAACTTGGAGGTGTTGCCTTTAACAAAGAGCTGAAGCTGATGGACATAAACTGGCTTCAGTGGCTTTCCAACATTACATTTTTAGATTACTGCTTCTTTTCAACAATTCATTTAATTCCATTTTGATAAATAAATGAAGTAGAATGCTATCTTTTTTGTCATGTAAATTAGAATGACTTTAAACAGGTAAACCCACATTAAGAAGAGCTTATTAAAAATTACTTTGCAACCTTATACAAGAAAAAGAGGTGATCACAACCTTCCTTTGATGTAAGTGGACTTTAAAGTTAATACTTGCAGCCATTCCTAAGAAAGATTTAGTTTTCTCTTCAAGTGAAAACAACAGCTCTGCAGAAGATTAAAATATTTTTAATGCAATACTGACTAAAGTTCACACACTTGCAGTAAAATATAAGATTTTTAAAACTTTTTACAGCCATTTTTGTTGCATGAATGGGCATCTCTTCCTAAAAATAATATCGTTTTTGTGTTAAATTATGCTGATGAAGATTGAGAGACACAGGCGGAAGGAAGGTAAGAAAGATTTCAGTTTTTAATGAGAACAGTTTGGGAATTGCATGTCAAGGCAGAGGAGTTTTAAACTAAACTTTTCTGGTGTACATGAAGCCATAAACGTGTCTGTACAAGTTTTGTTGTTTTTTTTTCTTCTGTGTTCTCATAAAGAGAAAACATCTGTGTCACATTTCATGAGGGGGAATTCATAAAAATCTAACCTTGGCCTCTTTCATGTATCCCAAAAACATTAGAGATTCCTTTTTTCTCTGGTTTTCTGTAAACACTGAAAAGGGAATAAACAAAGATGAGGAAAAACATGGAAACCAAGACTCCTGAATGAAACGGGAATGTCTCCATGTCATTTTCCATCTTAAACAGAGGATTCACTTGGAAGGGGCGATCATGTCAAGCTAATAGGCTGAAAGCAGTGTGGACGGTGCAGTGTGGGACAGCAGTCACCATGATCGACCTGAGTTTCCTGACAGATGAGGAGCAGGAAGCCATCCTGACTGTTTTAAGACGAGATGCTGAGCTAAAGAAGACTGAGGAGCAGCGGGTTCTGTGAGTCCCTCAAGCTGCTTTATTTATTTCAGCTGATCATTCACATTTATATGCCACAGATTAGACCTTTAATTTTCATTTTATTTAATCAAGATATGCCTTGTTAATTAAATAAAAAATTTCAAAAGTTTCCTGGCAAAGACTGTTGCAAACAGACAATCAACATCTTACAAACCTGCCTATAAGTTCTCCAGCATTCTCTAAAAAGGTCCCATTTTATGCAAAATTCACTTTCTAAAGGTTTTCTAACAGTCATATGTTTCCTCACAGCCTATGTATGAGGCCCAAGACTGATAAAATTCTGTCTACTTTCTCACTTTTTAGCAAATATGTTCTCAAACAGGTGAGTCTGAGATCTTTCCCTTTATGACCTCACAAAGGGAAATAACCACTCTCCCCAGTAGTGGATACTGTCATTGGCCCACCCCCCTGGCTAGCTTAGCCGGCCTTCTAAAATCACAGAGCAGGCGCCAGAAAAAGCTGGATATTCTCCCAGAGAGGAGTGTGGACAGGCACCAATTATGAACATTTAAAGGTTCAGAAACAGAAACAGCCTGTTCTCAGTAGAACTCACTAGAGCCACATTTGGAATGGCTGAAATTAAGGACCAAGTCTGAATTTGGGGTAATACACTTTGAAAACAATGTTGTTGGACTTCTCACACCCCTATGAAATTGTTAAAAAAATGTAAAATATGGGACCTTTAAAACAGGGGTGTCAAACTCATTTTAGTTTAGGGGCCACATGCAGCACAATCTGATCTCAAGTGGGCCGGACCAGTAATATAACAGCATAATAACCTATAAATAATAAAAATGGCACGTTTTCCCTTCCGTTTGCATACTGATGAACACAGAGAGCCAACATGAGGCCTTGGATCTTGCTCAAGTAGACATTAACTCTTGGTAAGGCTGGGGTACGATATGTTAACCATCCAGTCATTGTTAACTTTTGCTCACTAAAAAAAATATGTTGTAGCTATGAGGAAGATATTGAAAATGCTCCAATTTTCTTTGGCACCGTTTTCTCTCAGGAACCTGCAGAGGAGCGTGGCAGATAAAAGCCAGCTGAAATACCTGACTGGAGAATGGTTCTACGAGACCAAGCAGCTTCGCCATCAAGATCGCATCCATGGCTCCGACATCATCAGGGCTGCCATGCAACACGCGCTCAAACCGCTAACTATACGTAAGTCTTGTGCATCCTGCTTAGCTTCCTTTTCTTCTGTTAACAGTGCAACATGAATCTTTTCTTGTCTGATTCAACTTCATTTTTGTTGGTTGAAATATATCTAGCTGGACCATTTTCTTCCAGCTGCTGCAGTCTGTTCCAACAAAACAGAATCTTGTAAATACCTTTTTTGTCAGAATATTTAATTACATAATAAAATTTTAACAATAGCAATCTCTGCAAAATAGTTATATAAAATACAATTTTCCCTATGTATGTGGAGATTTCTTTAGTCAGTGAGTTGACCTGTGACAGAGCTTAACAGATGATTCAGTTTTAATGAAAACAGTCAGCGTGTTGATGCACTTTCTTTAACACCAGCTGTGTGTTGTGTGCTGCAGTGGAGATCGCTCACATATTACCTGAGAGGTCCAGTTTTATAAGCAGTGAAAATAAAGAAGTGTTTGTTCCACCTGAGCTTCGTGGACTCCTTCATGAACCCAACGTGCTGCTGGGTGATGGGTGAGTATCTTCACCGGTTTGTGGGGAGAGAAATTTGGCATCAGTCTTGTGATATGTGGGAATCGATAACAGATAAAAACTAGCATACATACAGAAAACGTTTAATTTATAAAGCAAGCTTTTGAAGGTTTGGTCTTTGATGATATATCATTTCATAGATTTTTCTCATACTTTAACAAGTTCTGACCTGCTGTGAACGTCGCTGTGTGTAAATGGTGATATCCAGCTGCTACTGAGGGAGAATATAACACTGAATTACACTACTTTTAACAACATTATTATCTGTAACAAAAATTAAATGATTATTTAATGAAAAAGCTCCATAAAATCCACTTCTCACAACTTTCCCAGCAGCAAAAAGCTGTTCCAGTAAGGCTAGTTGATAGATTTTGCAGGGCTACAGTGAGAAGTATAGAAAAAGTAAATAATATTAATTAATAATATTTAAGTCTTGCGTCACTCATGAACAAGAATTTCATTTAATCACGTTTAATCTCATAAAGTACAACTGTTCAGACTTTCTTAAGGTCTTTTAAAGCTTTACTTTTTTAGAAGAAACCTAATATTTGAAGAAACTGGACACGTGGAGGATAAAAGAAGAAGAGTTAGGACTAAAAATACTATGTACAGCAGATGAAGAGGATCTGAAACCCAGCAAAGTCCTGAACCAGGACCTGAGTGATCAGTTGATCCATCTACTTGTTGGCTAAAGCCTCATCAGAAATGGTTTCTATGGAAACGTGGCTGTCAGGAAGACATTCTTAAGGAAGGGAAACCGGGAGAAAAGGCACGGTATGTCACATGACACAAGAACTGGACTGAAGATCAGTGGAAACAGGTCTGATGGAGGATGGATCCTCCCCAGAACCCGGTCTTCAACATTGCTGAGGCAATGTGAGATTATCTGGACAAGTTGGTTTCAAACATTTTGAGCCACGACCCCCAAGATAGGATGTTTTGGTTTTAAAGACCCCCACCATGGACGACTTAGTGATTAATTGCGTCATGTATCAAATAGTTCATCTTGCAGCCATCTAAATTTGAGGCAGGAAAAAAAAATTATGTGCTAATTTTAATGATATATCACTTGCTTAATGGTTTAATTTTGAAAGTCCTGGAAAAAAAAATCCCAAAATAATTTGATAAACATAGGCTACATAATGATTTTTTTAATGATCTAGTGGCCCCCTGAAATTATCTCACGACCCCAGTTGAGGTCCCGACCCCCAGTTTGAAAATCGCTGATCTGGACAGAAAACAGAACAAAAGGCAGAAACATCCAAAGAAGAGTTTTGGAAAGTCCTTTAAGAAGTCTGTAGAACAATTCCTGAAGATCTTTTAAAGAAATTACAAGGAATCTTGTTTTAAAGGG
The DNA here is from genome assembly GCA_037177495.1 of Rhadinocentrus ornatus. Taxonomy (NCBI): domain Eukaryota; kingdom Metazoa; phylum Chordata; class Actinopteri; order Atheriniformes; family Melanotaeniidae; genus Rhadinocentrus; species Rhadinocentrus ornatus. The sequence continues at coordinate 20,609,827 of JBAMHW010000017.1, read as the reverse complement.
TTCAGGCTGCATAAAGAAAAAAACTGCTGAAATATTCACTTTTTGCCTTAAATGACCATATTATGTCTGTGTTTTGCACATGCTTCTTTAAATTGCTGCATCTATTTTTTTTTATGTCTTGGAAATATGTAAAGTAATAATGGGTGGCATTAGAGTTTTACATAAGTCTGTAAAGGAGGTTCAGTTTTTAAAAAAGGTTGTGTCAGTTTTAGTTTTTGAAACAAAAATCTCACATACAGGTGCTCGTCATAAAAGTTGATTTATTTCAGTAATTCTATTCAGAAAGGGAAATTTTCATAATGTAGACATATTTCAAATGTTTATTTCTTTCATTATGATGATTATAACTGACAACTTATGAAAATCCCAAATTTAATGTCCCAGAAAATTACAATATTACTTAAGACTGATACAAAAAAAGGATGTCTAGGAATGTTGGCCATCTGAAAAGTATGGACATGAAAAGTATGAGCATGTACAGCACTCAATACTTAGTTGGGGCTCCTTTTGTCTGAATTCCTGCATTCCTGAATTCGCAGCGCGGTTTGGTATGGAGTCCATCAGTCTGTGGACCTGTTTAGGTGTTATGAGAGTCCAGGTTGCTCTGATAGTGGTCTTTAGCTCTTCTGCATTTTTGGGTCAGGTGTATCGCATCTTCCTCTTCACAATACCCCATAGGTTTTCTACAGGGTTAAGGTCAGGCCAGTTTGCTGGCCAGTTAAGAACAGGGATACCATGGTCCTTAAACCAGGTACTGGTAGCTTTGGTACTGTGTGCAGGTGCCAAGTCCTGTTGGAAAATGAAATCTGCATGTCCATAAAGTTGGTCAGCGGCAGGAAGCATGAAGTGCTCTAAAACATCCTGGTAGACGGCTGCGTTGATCGTGGACCTAAGAAAACACAGTGGAGCAACACCAGCCGATGACATGGCACCCAGAACATATCTTTGGACCACTCAGCAGCAGTCTAGTCCTTTTAGTCTTTAGCCCAGCGAGACGCTTCTTATGCCGTCTCTTGTTCCAGAGTGGTTTGACACAAGGAAAGCTACAGCTGAAACCCTGGTCTTGCAAATGTCTGTGCGTGGTGGTTCCTGGAGCACTGACTCCAGCTGCAGTCCACTCCTTGTGAATCTCCCCCACATTTGTGAATGGGTTTTGTTTCACAATCCTCTCCAGGATGCGGTTATCCCTTTTGCTTGTACACTTTTTTCTACCACATCTTTTCCTTCCCTTCGCATCTTAATGTGCTTGGACACAGAGCTCTGTGAACAGCCAGCCTCGTTAGCAATGACCTTTTGTGTCTTGTCCTCCTTGTCTTGTCTTTTGGACAACTATCAGGTCAGCAGTCTTCCCCATGACTGTGTAGCCAACAGAACTAGACTGAGAGACCATTTAAAGGCCTTTGTAGCTGATTAGAGTGTGGCAATATTGAACCTTTCCACAATATTCTAATTTTCTGAGATACTCAATTTGGGGTTTTCATTAGTTGTCAGTTATAATCATCAATATTAAAAGAAATAAACAGTTGCAATATGTCAGTCTGTGAGGAATGAACGTCTACATTATACAAGTTTCACTTTTTTATTTTGAATTACTGAAATAAATAAATTTTTTTATGATATTCTAATTTTATGACGAGCACCTGTATATATATTATATCATTTGCACATCTGAAACTAAAATGGACATTCCTGATTATGGTCTCCACTTGGAGTTTTTTAACAATGGAATATTATCCATCTTTAAAAGTAGAATTTTAAACAACTTGGAATGCAAAAGAGATTTTCTACGATTTAGTGGAATTTAAGCTTTTGTTAGTAAGGCCATAAATAGATATTTGTGAATGAATATGACATTTCTTTAGAAAATAGTAATTTTCACATAGAAATGATAGAATCGTGTTTCATCAGTGGAGCAGATTACTTTGGCGTACTTGCTTGTGAGTGCGTTTAATTGCTTGTGTGTGAGCGCACACGGTAAAGGGATATTTTGACCCCGTAGTTCTTTCTAATCTTCTTACATGTATCACATGTTCATGTTTTTCCTCTGCTTCTGAGGGGTGAATTTAAGCCCCTTTCAGACAGTAACACTGCTTTCCAATAATCTGCTGTAAACTAAACATGTTTAAATCAGCACTGTGATGCTTTATCATTGCATTTCTGCAACAGAAACATGATTAAATCAGACCAAGTGATATCCACTATGTCAGTTTTAACACAGCACATGTCTGAACTGCAACAGTCATGGTTAAACTTGTGCCGCAGAATTAGATAAATGTGGCTTATGATAAATTGTTTATCTTCATCATTAGAAATCAGCACTGTCCCAAGCTTTTCTACTTCCTGGTATCACCTGTTAAGCAATCATTTCAACTATTTGCAGTTTTTAAAACAAAAATTATCTCATTAATTTAGAAAAACAGGTTTTTCTTTCGGTTTTTTTTTCAAAGTGAAGCAAAATTTTTTGCAGCCTTATGTGCATGTGTGGTGACTTTGTCAAAGCTGAATTTCTCACAGAGGCAATCTTTTTACAGAAAACTGGATCATTTCCTTCACTAAGGAAAAAGCTTAAAATTTACAAAAGTTTTTCTTATATTTATAAAACTTGACCACAAGTGTAACTGAGGCTGGTTTTCAGCTTTTAGGGTTCTCATGATAATTTAAGGATGTTTTTTTAAATGTAATATTTGTT
>JBAMHW010000017.1:20587150-20603753 GCA_037177495.1 Rhadinocentrus ornatus | reverse complement strand
CAGCTGTTTTCAGCCTCAGCACACTTTCCTCGTGTTGATTAATCTTAAAAAAGAATCTTGATTGGACTACCAACCATCATTAAAACATTTAAAACGCCCAAGAATCAGACATTTGCTAATTGCATATAAGACTGATCAATATACGGTTAGATCAAAGTTTTACAGATGAGTGATCTGCTGGCTGTACGCTCACAGTTCTCACAGACTGTCAAATGGAGGGGAAACCTGAGGTTGGCAGGCTTGCAAAAGAATTACACAGAAATACCAAATTCCACAGCCTTAATCTCTAGTGCATGACTCGTGGCCCCCTGGAAATAATTCACAGGATCTAAATGGGAGAAATTATACAAGCGGAAGGAAACAGCCAACACAATAATAACATTAAAGACAAAGTCCAGTAGACCAAATATTTACTTGTGCCAGTAGGGATATACTTATGAGCATTATGTTTATGATTATCCAATATTGTCTTGAAAGCTTTTGTTTTTCATTATTTGGTTCAAGAGATTACGAGTAATAGTCCTATTTATGAGTAAGAAACGTTCATGATGAAAATGGTTGCTGTGTAAGGTATGTTTTAGATGCTCAGAGATAATTTATGGAAGCTCTTCAGAGAACATTTCATTAATGTGAATTAGAGCAATCACAATATCTTGATTTATACAATATATAATGTTTTTGTGGCCCGATGATAAAAAAAAAAGCCAAGAAAATGAACAAATCTTCTCAAAATTTCTTTACAACATCTCAATGTCAATACAATTTTCCTAACTAAAAATGTTTCACAGTAACATTTTTGCAATTTTAATTAAAATTGAAATCAGATTAATTAAATTCAGTTTTAAAGCAACAATTTTGTAATATAAATAAAAAAACATTTTATGACATTTTTGTGATATAAAACAGTTGTCAATAGATTAACTGATCTTTGGGGTTTTCACAGTAAAATATTATCACTATATCAATAGAAAGATGACCATCAGAATAATGAGAGTTTCAGGGTTTTCAACCCTCAAAGACTCATTATTTAGCGTTTAAGTAATGGATAATGCCCAACGAGGTGTCCATTATTATAAATTAATGGACGATGCGGATGCTTGTACCTCTGTGAACCTTCTTCCGCGAGGTCCATTAATTTATGATAACAGACACCTCGAAGGGCACTATCCCGCTTATATCATGGTCACTTACAAGAAAAAGAAATATTAAATTATTAATACGTTAATGTTGTATTTCACCATTAAAATTGTACGTTTTTCCCAAGAACCGGCGGAGTGGACTATTTAATATCTCTTGTTGTGACGGGTTGCCAAGGTAACCGGCTCTGACACAGAACGTGCAGCTCGGTCGGCCACAGTTATGTTACGTGACACAAAGTATCATTTCAGAGAAAACGCAGCTTTTATGTGTCCAAATGACGTGAAATTTTTTTCAAACAGTTAAAGTCCACAGATAGTCTCCTAAATTGTTCAATAGGCCTGCAGGCTGCTTAACAGCGATGCCCAGTCACAGACATGATCTGACTTGTCTCCAGCGGCGACTCTTAACCGGTTCTGACACAGAACCTGCAGCTTGGTCGGCTGCAGCTGGGCTTATGTCCCAAACTCCCGACAGGGAACTATACATGACAGGGATAAAACCATAAACGACAGAGATGAACCAAAAGGACCCGACATTGAGTAACAGGGCTTAAAAACAGACTGACAAGTTAACCACAGGTGACATGAATGAGCAATCAGACAAGGTGCACAATGAACAGAAACCAAAGAAAACACTAAAACTAAGCCCTGAAAACCAAAACAAAACTGGAAACATGACTGTTATGACCCCTGAGATGTCCAGGGGGAAAAAGGGGTGGCAACACAAACAGTCAGAGTCAAAAATGCACAATAAAAAAAAACTTATTTACAATAAGTTAAAATATATACGAAAAACCATTCATCTAGCACAAAGACAAGCAATATCATTTATCTAAAAACAAACACCAAAACCAAACAATAAACCAACTCAAAGCCCACAATGGCTGATATCAATAACAGAAGAAATCACCAAAGCAAACAAAAGGACTAGCAGGTCACCAGCAAAGGACAAACTATTACAACACAGTACTTAAAGTGACCAGTTAACCATTCACTGACAGCAATCCCAAGTCATCTGTAGCAAGCGGCGCTGCAATCACACTCAAACACTTTACCACAATGCTACACTGTGCACCGATCTGACACAGCTGCCCAGAATAAAGATCAGGATTATTTAAGGTGGAGGAGACTTCCTGATTGGCTGGCCAGAAGGAAGTTGGAGCAGTCGGCGGCCAATCCTGGAGATGGAGGATGGCTCCCAGGTGCAGGGACAGCAGCGAATCACCTACAAGCACTCACACAGTTCTATTTACATAGCAGGCCACACAGCTGAGAACCCCAGGGCCGTCACAAAACTAAACACATGAAATCAGAACAGAACTAAATGAGACAAAACCAAAACCATGAACCTAAGAACTATAAACCGAAATAATAACTAACAAAATGACAAACATGATCATGACAGAACTACAAAACATAAACAGCCCTTGATCGTTACACCCTACAGCCAATCAGAATCGAGTATTCATCCAGACCATGGTATAACTAAAGTTAAATGCTTTCAATACTTATATTTTAAGTTTAACGTCATGTACAATTTGATAGTTTTGTGTAGTGGTTTCCAACTTAGAGACCCAAAGATGAACCTTAGAGGCGGTGAGATTGATGGCGTGAGAGGCACATTGTTGGATTTCAGAGGAAAGGCTGGTTGAATGTATGACCAGTTAATCTGATCTACATTAATCTTGGTTTCTTTCAGAGACTGCACCATCACCTGACAGCAGCTTCTCCACCACTGCTAAACAAAATGCCAAAAGGAACATACTCTCTCAGGATGCATCGGTTCCAGGTCCAGTGCCTGGAAACAGCAACGTCAGCATTAGTTCTCAGGATGTTTTTGCTAAGGTAGATGTGTCACATGTTAGACAGACTAGTTCAGCTGACCTCTCGGCCATCATCAAGAACAAGTCAGCCTCCAGCTCCACACGGTCTCCTCTTTTTTACCTGGTCTCGCAGGGTCCAACGGAGACTTGGACGGCTCGGAAGCAGGAGAACTTCAGCTTGGCCAGTTGGATTTCTGTAGAGCGGCAGGATGGGAAGCAACTCGGAGAGCAAAGCAAACCATTGGCTACTGACTTTGAAAGCATCAGAAGTGCCAGTGATGACACACAAAGACCTTTTATCCAACAGCGTAGAGTGGATTCAAGGGAAGAATTCATGTGCAAAACTGAGGCAAACTTTCAAGAGCATGAAGCTGGCAAACACCAGGTCATTGATGGTAAGAGTTTTTTTTTATAACCACTGAGTCGACTTAACAGCTAATCAGGAAGTCAAAATAACAACCACTCACAACATCTATACAGTTACTCTACAAAAGTCTGAAATCACTACTTGTTTCTTTACATATTATCAGGAAACTGGTGCAGTGGTTTATGGAACATAAATGGAAATATGGAATACTGTAAAAACTAAAGTTTATTTCTAACAATATTTAAAATGAATATTTGGTTTGAGCAGCTTTTTTCTTCAACTCAGTTTGAACCATCTTAGATAAGATTTATTGTAATTCCTTCAGCAGTCTTAATGAATAGTTCTCCAGACTTCTGGAAGGACTTTCCAAAGCTCTTCTTTGGATGTTTCTGCTTCTTTTTTTTTCTGTTCTCTGTCCAGATGATCCCACACTGCTTCAATTATGTTCAGGTCCAGGCTCTGGCGAGGATCCATCCCTCCACCAGACCTGTTACCACTGATTTTCAGTCCAGTTCTGTGTCACGTAGCATACCTAAGCCTTTTCTCCCTGTTTCCATTCCATAAGAATGGCTATTTGACAGACACGTTTCCATGGAGACCATTTCTGATGAGGCTTCAGCCAACAGTAAATTATTACCTAAAGGTCCAAATGCATCTTGCATCTCTCAGGCTTTGCTGAATTTGTTCCCATTTCTTCAGGGCATCACTTTCAGATCCTGTTCATCTGCTTTAGATGGTTTGTTGTTCCTCCTCTTGTCCAGTTCCCTCAGACGTTTTAAGGACACAGTGCACACCATGCTGAGATATGCCAAGTTTTTTAGCTAGTAGATGTTTGGGAATCACCTTGTTGCTTCAAAAATCCTATTTTCTGTCAGTCAAACTGTGTTACCTTTGCTGCTTTTCAGCAATGCATCAAAAGAAATTGCAATAAATTGAAAACAGCTCTGCTCAAAGATCTCGTTTAAAATACATTATTTGCTAAATTGTTTGTAATATGTCAACACAGCACTGGTTTAACCCTTGACGTAGTTTCTTTCCCATTCCCCTGAAAATCACAATCCTCTGAAAACCTAATCCTCAGGTATAAAAGCTGGACTCTTGAAACCTTTGAAAGACCTTCAGAAAGCCTAGAAAACTATTGCTCAAAGATAATCTGGCTGCTTGGAAAGACGTTTTAAAGAAAAGTGAAGTGGCTCAAGACTTTGCACAATTATATAGATTTCAGACAGCTGATCTTACATGTGCACATTCTGTTACAGAAGTCCAGGCTTTACTTAACTTTGTACTGGTACTCTTGTTCTAAAAAAACTTATTTTTGATAGGTGTATAATATGATTGAAATGTCACTCTCAAAGTATGAGTGCAGCTGTAATATTTTCCACACTGTTACCTCACAGTGAGAAGGTTTCTGGTTTAAATCTCAGGAGAAACCTTTCATCCAAGGCTGGGTTCTCTCCAGCTTCCTTCTGCAGTCCAAAAACATGCACAGTAGAGTAACTGCAGTTAATACAATCTGGTGAACTTGCAGAAGAAATACTAAAGCTGTTCATGCCTTCTTTTTCTAAAACATTTGAGCTGAATCTATGAAGGTTTGCGTAAACTGAACAGAAACTGGAGCAGTTGTTTATTAAAACGCCCATCAGCAGTAAAGTCTGAATGGTAGCTCAGGTTACCACTCAGGCTGAGATTTCACTCAAACTTTACCTCAAACTGCTACTGTTAAAGGAAAAAACAGTACTTGCCCAGATAAATTATGTGACCTTAAGCACCTCAAGACTTTCTTGCAAACGTTCTTCTGAGCTTGTGTTTTTGGTCTAAACAACATAGACTTGCAAATGAGTTAAAAACAAAGAAATCTTCAGTTTTCTCTAAAAAATCCGACTCATTTTGTTAAAGAGGCAGTTGGGTGCATTCTTGTCATTTGAGGGCTTTAAGCAAAAAGTCTTTGTTAGTTTTAAGACTTTTCTCCATTTTTTTTGTTCAATTAGACATTGATTATTTTGAGAATTGATAGATTTATTGATCAAACTTTATTAAACGCAAAGGAAATTCATTGTGGCCAACTGCTTCAGACATACAATAAAACCATTCATCCTAAAATAAATAAAAGCAATGAAATACTCAATAAAAAAAATAATTAGCAAAACTTTATAATAAAGCTCTAAGTTCAAAAGTGCTTAAGTGTCCTCTCTCTCCTCTCTCCCATTCCCTCCAGAGAGTTGTATAGTATAATGGTGGGCTGGACAAATGACTCCCGCCGTCTTTCTGTGGAACAGCACTGGGACAGCAGTCGGCTGCTGTACCTGCTCTTGCTCTGAGTGAAGGCCAAGTGTAAGGGGTGGCTGGCATTCTCCATCACTGCTCTAAGTTTGGACAGTTTGGAAGTTTCATCTGAGAAAAGCCATAAAATACCATGATGTGGACAAAGTTTTGATGTCAGTGCAAAAAATGATGAATAATAGAATTTTTCTTTTCTTCATTTTAACAATATTTAACAATGCTTTGCAGTAACCCCGCAGAATTACAACACTATGTATTCATCTAAAAGTCACGAAACAAGAAAAACCCTACATATAAATAGTAATGATACTGTGATGCATTTCTCTTTGTAGATGTCTCTAAGCCAAGGGTGTCAAACTCTGTCCTTGAGGGCTGCTGTCCTGCAGGTTTTTTTTAATATTTCCCTGCTTTAACACACCTGATTTAAAATTGTGCAGGACTGGACAACAAGCTTTTCGAGCCATTTAATTAGAATCACGAAGCAGGAAAACACCTAAAACCTGGACTGGAGTTTGGCACCCCTGCTCTAAGCAATGTCGTTCATAACCACTAATCCCAACATCCTGTTCTGTTTTTGCAGTGAAGGGATCAGGAAAGTCTGATGAACTGAAAACAGAGCATGAAGAGGACTACCACTCCCATGCCAGAGCCAAAAACCAGCCATCAGGACCCAACATTCATTCTCCTGACCCCAATGTCAAGCCGTCACCTAACTGCAGCTCAAAAAGTTCATCTCATGCCCCTCCACCAAATTATAAACAAAAACTACTTGGATTTTTGAAAAGAGAGAAGGAGAAAGATTCCCAAGTGATTAGTTTGCAGAAAAACGAGCAGAAGATATCAAAGCAGAAAGGCTCAAGTGTGGACACACCTGCCACTGCCAAACAAGATACTAAATCAGCTCAAATCAAAGAGGTTAAATCTGTACAGCTGACAGTGCTGCAAAACACCCCTTTTAAAGAAATGCTCTCTTCATTAGAAGTACATGGTCAGCAGGAGGGATTGGTAAGTCAAGACACTCGATTGCCAAAAACCTCCACCAGAGAGGAGCTAAAGCATGAAGACCGTGCAAAGATAGAAAAAGAAACTTATCAACCTCTCCAGGACACTGCAGGCAAATCCCAAGAAAATAATCTCTCACAGCAGCCTGGTTACAAAATTTTTGTCGATTTATCAAAAGAGGATGGCACATATCGAGCAAACCCTGTCCTTATCTACGACGAGACGGACGAATCCTTAGCAGGTTCAGTAACAGATTTACACAATTCTGAGCTACAGGAGGAAAGCATCATCTGTTTTGTACTTCCTGAATCTTTAAACACCCAAAAGCAGGAGCAACAAATCCCAGTTTCAGTCCTCAGAGACACCAGTTCCACATCTGAAAGTGATGGGCTAGCTGAGGCAAACAAATGGACACTACCCAAACAAGACACTGCAAGTCACCAAGAAGTTTCCATTCAGTCTAATCTGAGAATTTCCTCAGACAATAATGAGAAATATTTCGCAGAAACAAACAAAACCAAGCCATACACCCTTAAATCATCAAAAACGACAACCAAGGACGCTGTTCATTCAAACAGGTCAGATCCAAGGAGCTTTGGTTGTAGCATGAATTCACAAACTCCATGTCACTATGACCTTAAAATCAATACAAACTCTCAAGAAAGGCCTCTAAGTCCCAGTAAATCTCCTAAATTAAAAGACAAAGATGACAAGGTTAGATGGAGTCCATCTAAGACCTACCATCCAAAGGTCCTACCGCGAGAATCGTCCAGTACTAACGCATCAAAGCATGAGGGGTCCCCTTTGAAAACATTTCCAATAGAAATAAACCCCAAATCTAAAGTCAGTGAAGAACAACAAGAGGATCTGACACCAGCATCAAGACAGAAGAAGAGTCCTTCACATGCAGCAAAGCCGGCAGTGCTAACAGAATCAAACACGTCTCTGGCTCTACCTCCAGCAGACAGAGGGACACATGGTCATCAAACAGCAAACACCTCCGTTCCACCACAATCCAAGCAACATTCACACCTCCACAGATCTTTTATCCCCCAGGACCATCAACACTATCTGGGTCCACAGGAAAAGGCCCACACGCCTCCTTTTTACCAGGACCAAGCTGCTGTTAAAGAAAGTGATGCTGTCCACAGACCCCAAAGAACCATCAGAAACCAGAGTGAGAGTCCCACTGAGAGGAATCCTCAAGAAATCACCTCTTTTAATGTCCAAAATAATGATGAAAACTCCAGACAGGAACCAGCAACCAGGGCCCGGTCTCTACCTCGGCCTAATTCAGGCAGTGAGAGTTCACATTCTGTCTCCACTGAATCAGAGAGACGCTGATCTAAAGAAATTATAACCAATTAACACGTTAACATAACAGTGAGTCTGATGTGAAGAGTTCTCTCAAAACTGCTTTTCTAATTCCCCAATAAATATATTTTCTCTTCTAGTGCATACATATAAACAAAATGATCATTTAGATTTAAATAGTTTCAATCCACTTACAATCAAGCCAATAATTTCTTTCCATTTTAAATGAACTTTCTGTTGTGTGTATGATTGGTTTAACATCATTTTAAAGAAGCTGTTAATCACAAATGCTAATATAAAAGCTAGTTATCATTAACAGTATTCCTCTTAAATGATTAAAATCAAATTAAAAACCATGAAGTATTTAGCTTTTACTGTGATTACATGACAGATTTTCTGAACATTGTCCTGGAGATATTAAAATAAATTATTTCATGTGGTAGGTTATGGTGAAAGTTCTAGTCCCATCATATCTACTCTGAAACGATTAGCTTCGATGAGCATTTCTTCATCCAAAAGTCTGGAAAATCTCACTTCACAAACAGGTAACAGAAAAATAAAAATCAGAAAAATGTGAATCAGAAAAATCAACTTCTAAACTTCTATAGGTGTCCTGATTTATTGTTAGCGATGGTAACTGTGGTGTTGAAAGAGGGAAATACTGATGTATTGATATTAAAATTGAAATATCGATAATGAAATATCTTTACTTCTGAAAACAATTTCCTATTTTGAGTGTAACTGAAATACCAACAAAGGAAATAAAAACAAAAAAAACAAAGAATCACTAAAGGCAATTTATATCAAACCTTGTGTCTATCAGTATTGTGAAAATATTGTTTTTCTGAATACTTTTAGCCCCAATAATAAATCAGAGCAGTCTTATATACTGTGCAAACCTGCCATCCTAAAATGAATTAATATTATCTGCAATGTTGAGGATGCTCAGTTTCCATTAAGATGTGAGAACCAATAATTACCCCAGAAAATGTTATTTTGGTGTGGATTATGGTTTAAAACAAAAAGGGTGATCTCTTATAAACTTCTTCAGGTTGTCTGAGCAGAGATTTAAACCTGAAATTGTTAACATACGAGACTAAATGTCCCATTTCTCTAACTTTATGTACTTGTACCAGCAGCCTCTACTATCACCAACCTAAACCCAATGAAGCCAAGTCTTTCTGTGCCTCTTCTTCAGCAGGATGAGGTAAATCCCTGCTTTATTTTTACCAGTGTTACAGAGTTATCATACAAATATTGTTTTAATTCAGCCACAGATGCTTTTTCATAACTGCTGATTGTTGGCTGTAATAAATCTTTGACTTTTGTTTATTTAAAGCTGTAATTCCTTTTTTTGTTTTTTATATTATCAGACAGACAGCACTTTTGAGACCAACTTGGGACGTAAGAGAAACAACAGCAGCTCTATGTCCAACATGACTCTCTCCTCAGGAATGGCCTCCATGTCATCTGTATGTACTTACACCTCAGTAGATTGTGCAAAGTCATGATAGGTCAGAGGGTTGGATGTCGGGCATATGAAGGCTCATATGGAAACCCATTCCCACCCTTTGCAAAAAAATATCAGTAAAGTATTACATAATAATAAAATTTAAAGTCATAATATGAGTTTCAAAGTCGCAATTATGAGATAAAATGTCATAATTATAAGACTCAATCATATTATCGGATGAAAACTCATGAGACTAAAAATAAAATCATAAGTTTATCTTATAACTAAATTTCATAACAAAGACTTTCTATCTCATAATGGTATATCTCACAATCTATCTCTTTTTATCGCATAACAATGATTTTGAATCTCACAGTTGTTACTGAGTCTCATAATTACGAGATATGTTGTCAGTATTTTGAATTTACAAATGGGCTTTCATAGCTCAGTACTTTCCTAAAATAAAGCTCAAGAAAAGGTGGAAAAAAAAGTTCCAGGAGGCATCTAATTACCGTACTTGACCGCTATAGGAATGGGAGGGAAAAGAGGGCAAGTCCAGGGTTGCGGGAGTTTATCCCAGCTGCAATCAGAGGCAGGATCCACCCTGGACATGTTGCCAGTCCATCAAAAGGTTATAAACAGACAAACAACGATGCAAACTGACAGTCAGCTACCTTAACTGCATGAATTTTGCTCCTGTTTTGGCTCTCGGAAAGAACCCCTGCACGAACAAGAATAGCCATGCATCTAGAAATTCTCTGACTCAAAGATAAAATTATATACTGGAATGTTTTGGATTCTGCAACATTAACGGAATATGGAGAGAGGGACCTTCAACTACAGCAGTGGTCCTCCATCCTGGTCCTCATGCACCACCGCCCTGCATGTTTTAGATGTTTGCACATTTTAAACATGCATGGCGGTGGTGCTTAGAGACCAGAATTGAGAAACACTAAAGTGCAGCATTTATCAAGGAGATGTCCCCATGATGGGCCTGAACCCCCTCAGCCATATAAAGACAAACAGTTGTTATGGATACAATACAAAATGGCGCAATCATCAGCCACCTTTACCATATGGATGACATCAAGCTGCATACCAAAACTAAATGAGGCATCAACTCACCAGGATATTCAGCAAGAATGATAATATAAATAAACAAGATAAATTTGGCCGAGTGGCATCAAAGAAAGGGAAGATAATTGTAACAATAAGAGTTGAATTCCTGGCAGAAACATAGCAGACTGCCTGGGGGTCCTGTGTAATCAGTTACGACCAAGTATCTACAAAGAGTAAGAGGGGTCCTGACGAGTTAGCGGCCAGTTATTAGATCCCATTAGTATGATGGTCTGGTGAAAGGAGGACACGAAAGCTCTTCTTTACCCCCAAACACCCTGAGAATAGTTTGCCTTGTTTGACTTATTATTAGATTCAATCAAACTTTGATGCACAGCGGTAAAAAAAGATGAATCTATCCTTTTGTGTGTGTGTGTGTGTGTGTGTGTGTAATGAATAAGCAGATCAGCAGCAGTGTAAGCAGCCTCCACCCTCCAGACTGTGGAGACGTTGACGTCCAGGGAAGCATCCAGTTTGCTGTGAACTACATCCAGAAGCTTGGAGAGTTTCATATCTTTGTGGTGCTCGTCAGGGGTTTGGCTGTAGCCGACTCCAAGAAGAACCGTTCAGACCCGTAAGCTCTTGTTAGAAACTCTAAAAGTTTAAAAGGGTTTGTTTATTTGTTTTGTTTTGTTTTTAAAGGTAGAAAAACAGAACTTACAAGCCAAAACAAAAGCTGAGATGTGTTATATTTATTGGTTTACTTTCTATAATCAACCAAAAAATGGAAAAAGTTGTGAGGACATGTAAAACATAAAAAGAACAAAAAATAAATAAATTTAAATTTACTTGCACATATTTCATGTAGTTTTTAGTCAGGTAGGTGCAATTGAAAGCTGATAAAAATGAGTAAACACAAACATTTCCTATGTTGCTTTAAATGGATGATTGTAATCTGAATTTAAATCATAAGCAGCATCTATGAAAGACTGAATCGCTTATGGTGAAAAATGGGCGGAGGATCGCTAGTTTCACAGCTGATCTGGAAGAAAAACAGTCTTTCTCAGTGAAAGATTGGAAGGGATTTTACATTCTACCTATACCGTGCAAAAAATCATCAAACCAGTCATGCAATCTGGAACAATTTTAGTGTTTGAAGGACAAAGAAGCTGATCCCACAGATTAAATTAAAAATACTTTATTAATCCCAGAGATAGCACTGAATCAAGAAACGTCACTCGTCTAAAGCTAAAAGAACCACTTGAACAAGTGAATACTGTGCAAACCTTTGCCAAGCTCTACTGTTTAAAATGTTTACTGTTTTTACTGTGCAGAAAAGAAGCTGCATATTAAACTTGTCCAGAGCCACCGTCAACTTCTCTGGGCTTAGGGGCAGTTGGGATATTGTTAAAAGTAGATTACAGTCAAACCAATCAGTAATTCTAAGTCTTTGCGACGATCATTTCCACCTTTTATGATGGCAGCATTAATGCAGCAAATATTTAAGAACATGTGCTGCCTTCAAGGCCACATGTTGTCCTTGGATGTCCGTGCAGTTTTTAGCATGACAATGCAAAACCACATTCTTCACATGTTACAGCAACATGGCTGATGAAGAGGAGGGTATCTGACAACACTGCCACACTGCTGCGCACTTGAAAAACTGCAAGCTTGAGAAAAAGTGATATATCTCATTTTCAGAGTCAGCAAAGAAATGTAAATCAAAATCAATGTATCAATCAGTACATTTTTCTTTTTAAATTAATGAATTCTGCAATTGTTTAACTTTTTGAATGAAAATCTTGATTAATTTCAACCAGCCTTCCAACCTCATCACAGCACTGGAACAGCTCTGGTCAAAGTGTTAAATAACAAACTGATTCTGGTTCTGCTGGATCTCAGTGCTGCATTTGATACTGTAGATCAGAGAATCCTGTTGCACAAGCTTTCTGAAACGCTCCTTAACTGGACAGGTCTTATTTAAAAGGCTGGAGTTATTTTATGCCTGGCAGCTATGAATTTGATTGAATGGCTTTGACTTGTGGAGTCCCCCAGGGGTTAGTTCTCGAAACCTTTTCCTTTGGGCCAAATAGTACAGAACTTTAACATCAGTGTCCGAATCGCCAAGAGCATGAGTGCACCATGTAGTGTGCTATATAGTGTAGCCCTATGTAGTGAAGGAGGGGTTAGGGAGTAGCGTGGACATTCGGACACAGCCCATGGTGGTTCGCAAGACAAGCATGGCCGACTGCCGATGAGCGCAGCTGATTGCTGACCGCCGATTTACATGTCTGCCATCTAGTGGTGGAAAGTGGAGACATGTTTCTCTGGCCTGGTGCTTGTTGCAATTTTGCGACTTTGGCACCAAAAGGGTTAATAAAATTAGATTTGACATCAAAGCTGGAACCAAGGCAGCATTTTACCAACTCAGAAACATTATCATAATTATTATTATTATCTTTTTTGTTTAAAGGGCATTTAACATCTGCAGCTCATACAGATGCTGCTGCTGGAGTTTTAATCAGGACTAAGACATCTGAAAACATAACACCAGTTATAAATTTTTTTTACTGGTTTCCAGTCAGTCACAGAATAGATTTTAAATCCCTACTGACAGTCTACAAATCCCAGAATCCATCTGAGAAATGCTTAGAGAATATAAATCTACCAGGGCTCAGAGGTTCAAGGACTCAGGTTGCCTATTCCAGACCAGATCGTCCAGACCAGAGTCCACACTAAACATGGCGTGGAGATTAAACTTTCTCCAAATGTTGACACTTTTAAATCCAGGTTAAAACTTTTTTTTTCTTCTCATGAGCTTATGTATGAAATCTGCACCATATCTGTTGCTTACTTTTAATCATTTAAATTTAGCTATTTTACATGATTTTTGCACACACTTTTAAATGATGTCTTCATAGGATTTTGTTTCTCTTCTTCTGTTTTCTGCACCCTGCTGTAATGCTTTTAATGTTTCATGTAAAGTGCTTTATATTGTCTTGTAAATTAAATGTGCTTTACAAATAAATTTGCCTTTTTCTACACCATCCTACTCTTTCTGATTTGGGGCTGTGCTGCAATATTACTAACTCATCTGTGTTTTTGCAGTTATGTGAAGTGCTACCTTCTTCCAGACAAAACTAAACTGGGCAAGAGAAAAACGACAGTTAAAAAGAAGACATTTAACCCAACCTACAACGAAGTCCTCAGGGTGACAATGTTATATTTACTCTTTACAAATTTGTACTTAAATCTGCTCTGCATTTAATATACAAACATCTTTGTTTCTAGTAGAATAATCAAATCATGTTTTATTAAAATAGCCTTATAGTACAAAATTTGGGTATGTTTTGTGTCAGTGTTATCTTACTTTCTTGTGAGGGAAATGTTGTATTTTAATTTCACTGTTATCTATAATAACTATTGATTACTGGCTTATTGGTTGGTTATTTGCCAGAAACTGTGTGTTATGTTTCAAGTGACTTTTTTTAAATATGCCGAAAGTGTCATGATTTTAAATGAGAAATCTGACAGCTTGTTTGTTAATAATAATTTAAACTTGCTAGTAATAAATCTGAAGTTTAGACAAGTGGTTATTCAAGTAAAAATGATGGAAAATTTCTAAATATATATTTTTTAAATTTGCAAAGCATGCAGTCAGTGAATACATAACATTGTAAATGAGATTATACAATCTGGATATGCTACCTTCTCTTCTCCTAGTTTAAAATCAAACTGGAGGAGCTGAAAACCCAGAAGTTAAACATCTCGGTGTGGCACAATGACACTTTTGGGCGGAACAGCTTCCTGGGCGAGGTAGACCTGGATTTGTTTCAGTGGGACTTCAGCAACACACAGATAAATGAATATGCATTAAAAGCCAGGGTAAAAGTTTTAACCACTGTTTCTTCTCTGTGTGTGCTGTCGCAGTGATTAGACATTTACTCATCTCGTCTCCTTTCAGGTCTTAGAACCAACCTCAGCACCAGCTCCATCACAGATAGTAGAGGAGAGAGGACAGATGAGAGTCGCTCTGAGGTTCCTGCTGCAGGTGCCCCACAGTGAGTGGATGACCTCTCCTTTTTTATTTTTTCAATCAATTCCTTTACCTTATTTATCGATTTTTAATCAGTTACTATTCATGGCCTGCATCCACAGGTAAGGGAGCATCAAGGATGGAGACTGGTGAGGTGCAGATTTGGGTGAAAGATTGCAAGAATCTTCCTCCAGTTAGAGGAATCATCATCAACCCGTTTGTTAAGTGGTAGGAAATCAGCCTGAATAGTGATGCAAAAATGTTGGAAAAGTGCAAATATAATTATTAGTGAAAAACAATCCAGTTTTTCATAAGAAATTTAATTGCTCATTGCTTAATATTCTTCACCTCTCCACCAAGTTTCCCCAAACTCCACCTGAGGGTTTTGGGTCATTTTTTACACAGAACAATTAATAAGAAAATATACACTCTTCTCGCGTTGGACCGCCTTTTTAATTTTTTTTTTAAATTGTTGGTGCCATCGATTCAACAAGGTGTTCCTCAGAGGTTTTGCTCCATATTGACACGACAGCATCACACAGTTGCTGCAGATCCATGATGAGAATCTCTCGTTCCACCACATCCCAAATATGGTCTGCAACAATATCCTTGTTGGCAGGATGATCCATGTTTTCGTGATGCATGCATAGCGTGCATTAACGCTCCAGAAAAACACAAAGCTCTATGACTAGCATACTTCAAATGTTCTGCTATGATCTGATCAGGGTCACATGATTTATTTAGAGCCAATTCTCTGTCATGGGAAACAACATCGATGCTAAAGCCCTCACTTTTTACACAATTCATAGTTGATAGTGAAATTTATGGAATCTAATACTGCTGCCAGTTATGAGTAATTGTACAGTGGTTGTATCAGATATTTCTAAGTGAACTCTTCTCTCCTACTGCAGCACCGTACTTCCTGATATGAGCTGTAAGAGCCGACAGAAGACCCGGGTGGTGAAGAGGACGGTCAGCCCCATGTTCAACCACATCATGGTGTATGATGGCTTCCGATCAGAGGACCTTAAAGAGGCCTGCGTGGAAATCACAGTGTGGGATCACGACCGACTGAAGAACCAGTATGTTGGAGGTCTGAGACTTGGACTGGGGACAGGTGAGATTTAATTCTGTTTTTAAAAATAATTTCTTCCTGTGAATTGTGTGATGTGCATTTAAATAGACTTAATTCAGTTTTAACACAGTTACAGATATTACAGCTCCACACTGAAATACTCTGATATGGTTGTAGAAGATTTTATGTCTCAGTGAACTTTCTAAATGTTGTTGTTTTACTGTCTGACTTTAATATAATAAGAAGAAAACTATTACAAAACAGAATCCAAGAGTCACTCTAGTTCAGCTTGTCAGACAATAAACTGATTATTTCAACCATTAATGTAAGTACTGGGACAAATCCAGGTTGTACTATCAGAAATACTTATTTAATCAATCTTAATAGGGGAAGAAAAAAAAAGCAATACAGTCTAACACACTGATACAGTTTAAAGACCACTGAAAGAGGAGAGAAACATAAAAAAGATTTATTTAAATTAAGAAAAAAACAGTTAACATGCATTTGTCAGGAAAAATTTAACTAAAACTATCATTATCTTGCAGTTATCTTTATTTATTCTCTTTGTTGACATCCCTTCTAACACTTACTCTACAACAGATACATAAACTGCAGCCGTAGCCGTAGCCTTGTACTTGTACGTAGCATGAAACAAGTTCAGTATTGTAAAAATATAAAGTATTTTTTCTGACAGTATTTTACAGAGTTGCTGTAGCTTTTCAAACAGCAATCCTCCGGTTGGTTTTTATTAGTTCCTATCTATTGATAACAGTCATTACAGGCTAGCATTTAGCACAACTAGCACAAGCATTAAGCTAGGAAGGCAAAGAAAATAGTTGACTCGTGGGAGAAAACGTGACAACAGAACATAAAACTCCAGCTTAGCTACTCTTCCAATGAACAAAAGATCAGGTAACAGATCAACTGCTGAATAAATAAAATAAAAATAGATAATTATGAAAGGAGGGTGCTGGTGGGCAAAGTAGCACAAGGAAGAGCTGGGTTGGGTTGTGGTAGAACACCTCGCTATGGTAGGGCAAAGGGGAAAGAGAGGAGGT
>JBAMHW010000017.1:20537510-20552183 GCA_037177495.1 Rhadinocentrus ornatus | reverse complement strand
GGAAGTCTAGGTTTCCCTGCTTAGGCAGCTGCCCCCGCGACCCGACTCCAGATAAGCGGCAGAAAATGGATGGATGGATCCAAAATATGCAGCAAGAAGGGAGAGTGCAGCACAAATGCGGTTTTTAGTCGGCTAACACTGCGCCTTAGCCTTAGCCCGCCAACCTTCATTAGCCAGTTAGATCCAAGTTGGCTCAGTTAGCTCTTAGCTACAGGCAGCTCAGAGTTTGACAGACGTCAATCATCCACCCCAACATTCTCCCCCTCTCTTAGCTCTGCCCCTTTGCCCATATTTTTATTTTCCGGGAGCGACGGCAGGCGTGAGGCTGCCAAGATGGTGATGGTAGTAATCGCCCAACTAGCTTCATTTTTGCTCGTCAGAAACAGACGAGTGACGTCACGGAGGCTCCGTCCATCTTTTATATATAGTCTATGGAGAAGCAGAGTTTTTAGAGCTGGAATCAAACTTTTCACCACAAAACAGCAACAGTACGACATGCTGCTAGCTCCCAGAGTTTCTGTCCCACAATGATGAAACAGACATCTTTGTAATCAGCAGAGTCTCTGCTTTCATACGCCTCCTTGTTTGTTTGGTTTGCTTAAAGTGGAGAAATTCGCAGAAGCTCTTAGGTTTGACAGAGCTGTTCTCGTGTTTTTCTTACATTTCAATATAACTGCTGGGGTCTGAACTGTGTTTGGTTTGGATGCCGATGCTTAGCAGAGTCTTTAAGCTGAGTTTCTCCCTGTCATGTAACTATGCTACATGTTAGTAGTGCTGCTTCCTGGTGAGTATAAACATCTCCGGTACTGCATGTATGTCATGCTGCTCCCCGTACATTTGGCTCTTTTCAAGAAGAGGTTAAGGAGCATTTAAATTAAGGTTAGCTGGATAATGAAAGTCTGCAAAATTAAATCAAAACTGAATTAAATTTTTTTTTAGAAAATGTGGTAATTGTACCAGCAACCCCACCTTTTCCCTTGGCTGTGCTCCAGATCTTTATGGTCTGGTCTTTGCTTCCGGATGCCAGATAGCAGCCGTTTTCCGCACCTGTAGACTCTCCGTTTGTTGCTGCAGAACATTAAAAATAAACTCAGCTGTAATTGTTTTTTTTATTTTTGTTTGTTGTGCTTTTTAATGTTTTGTTTAAGATGGCATCACACTGTTACCTTCACCGTCCTCAGATCTGCTGAGAAGAGCGTCCTCACCGGCTACAGGCGACCACGCCAGCGAGTGGATCTCATTGTCATGTCCACGAAGACGGTGCATCACCTCGCCTTTCTTACTCACATCGATCAGCACAATCATCCCATCTTTGTACCTGCAACAGTGTTGTCATGGTTACTAAGGTCTGCATGTTACTTCTGAAAGACTGCTAAATATTTAGTTGAACTGAAACTCAGGTTTTAGTCATAAACAACTTTTTAAAGCTGCAGCGTGTAAGAATTACTCCCATCTAGTGGTGCACTAATATATTACAAGCAACCGAGTAGCGCTCTACTGGAACCTCACCGTTTAAGAGCGTTATTACGACTACGGAAGCCGCAGAGATTCATAAATGTGAAGTTTGAGTGTCCTGTCAGGTGATGAGGAAAAGAACGATTCATAATTATTATTTTTTTTAAGTTACAAGCGTGCCCTCCATGTATTTAGTACCAAGCTACTGCTAATAGCTACTGTTATCGTATGAAATCGATTTTTGTGACTTGCAGACTCAAAGATCATCTGATGAAGGGAGAGAAAGAGGGAGAAAAAGAGGGACTAAAAGCAGGGCAGTGGACTGTCGGCGCTGCTGTAACATTACTCTGTGTTTAATAACATGTATTTCAGCTGATTTATCCAGGGAGGTGGGCCACATATTGTTGGAAAATAATTATTACCTGAGAGATATTTCTGCGTTAGGAAGCTGCGGTTCTGGTGATTGCCCAGAAACTGGTTTTACTTTGGTCTATTTAGCCTGACTAGAAGGAGGACAACTTCCCCCATCCCGTTGACAAATCAGCTGAAATAAAATATGAAACAGGAGGGAAAGTTCTGGGAAAATACGTCTGAAAAAAGCGCACGGTCGCCTGCTGGTACGACTTCTGTGAAGAGTGACAAATGAAAACTGTAGCAACGTAGCTTTTCTACTGTAGGCTAACTAACAAATTAGCCGTTTCTGCCATTTTATATAGCAAGTAACAGTAAACGATGCGACTTAAACGGGAGGATAAAGTAGCTGCTGGACCACCTGCCCTGTTTCTAACATAACGCCAGAATAAACTTCACTGTTAGATTGCATTAACTCACCCATCCAGCAGAAAGCTGCAACCTCCGCGTTAGCTTTGAAGTCCCTCTCCTCATCAGCTGCCTCCATCTGGTAAAAACTCCACCCAGGTACACTCTTATTTTCTCACGGTTATTATTTCTTTTTCTTTTCTTGGCTATTTTTTTCCTCCGTCTCACGGGCAAGGAGTATAGATGGTCCTCCATTTCAATGTAAGCTGGCAAGCTGAATCATGCACGGTGGTCTTGGCTTGTTTACACTACCCCCGCGCCCTCCTCCCAAAATAGAAGGGACTCACAGGTAAAACGCACAAGGCT
Organism: Rhadinocentrus ornatus; assembly: GCA_037177495.1. Classification (NCBI taxonomy): domain Eukaryota; kingdom Metazoa; phylum Chordata; class Actinopteri; order Atheriniformes; family Melanotaeniidae; genus Rhadinocentrus; species Rhadinocentrus ornatus. Next base: position 20,549,603 of record JBAMHW010000017.1, on the reverse strand, counting down.
AACAAGTCTGTCCCCTTTCGGCTCCTGTATTCAAACATGGCGATGCAACATGACAGCCTCTAGTTGTGTGCGCCGCCACCTATGTCTTTATAATTATCTAATTCTAAGATATGAAAACGCTTCATTTGGATGCGACTGCGATTAGACTTTGGTAAAATACATATTTATGAAAGCAATTCTTGATTTTTGCTAACAAAAAAACAAATAAGCTACACACTGTACCTTTAAAGCAAAATGTATGCAAAGTTTTTTAGTAATTAGAAGCCAATTTTTATTTTAAAGTTGAAAATGTAACATTCTTTAACTAAATAAAGCATGTTTGAGGTGCAAACATTCTGAAAAAACATCCTCAACCAGTCAAACAGCTGGTTTCCTGTACAACTCGGCCTTTCCCAATAACTGGAAGCTGAAATATTCAACAATGTATCATTACTACCCCACTGTGAGTGAATATTTCACATTATTATATCCTAGAATATGTTATTTATACAAATGAATTACAGAAAATTAACTTGTTTAATTTTTTTGTCTGTTCGAAACTAAAATTGTATTCTCTCGGTTAAAAACCAGAGTGACTGGTATCTGGTTCTGATCTGAGTTCCTGAGCTCAGATCTGCATCTTCTGTTTTAAACTCCTGAACTGTGATCTCACCCAATGGCCACAGAGCTCCAGGTGTGAGGGGAGCAGGTGAGGCAGAAGATGCTTCTGGGTTCAGGGAAGAAGCTGGCCGTGTCTCCTGTGTGGAACCAGTGGATCAGCACGACTCCTTTCTCATCCCCTGACACCAGCAGGTTTTTATCCACTGGGGACCAGTGCACCGCCGTGACGGGTGTCTGTGTGGATGAAACAACTCAAATGACTTTCTGTTGATGTCGAGTGGAAACATCTGATATTTATGTCTCATTCTTCGAATGATTAAACATTTTTCTGATTGTTTTAATTCATTCAAATTGGGATTTATTATAAATAAGAATTGATGGCTGTCCTGATCTCCGTCTGTCGATTCTATAGATTCAACCCTCAGGAATCAGTTTAATTTAATACCACCGTCATATCAGGACAAAAATGTCCACTTCTAAAAACCTGTTACAAAACTGCAGATTATCATCTTTAGTATTACTAAAGTTTTTTTCTGCATAAATCTTTTCTACAACTTTATCTCTGATCAGACACTCAAAACATTTAGAGGATTTTAACCCTTTAAATGCCTACTTCATTTGAGGATGACAAAATTGTTACAAGAGGAAAAGATAAGGAGTGTCATAAATAAAGATTAATCTTTGACCTATTCAATACATTTAAAAAAAATCCAAAATTTGTTTAATGGAAAATAACTCATTTTTTGTTAGGATTTTTTTTTTTTAAATATTAGCATTGTGTAATCCAACTGGCATTTTAAGGGTTAAAAAATATCTAAATCATTGCTTAATATTTGATAGTTTTAATCAAAACTGAAACAGCCAAAATGCAGGACGAATAAAGAAAAAAACAATGACAGACATGGTTGTTTCCCTCTGTTTGCAGGGATAATGTGTTATCATGGAACAGGAATCATCTAGTCACCAAAATGTATTTCAAAGGCTCAGCGGAAAGCCTGGATGACCCTTACTCCTTCATCCCCAAATCCAAGGTGGGGACATGGGATTAGGCCTTCAAACTCTATCAGTTTTTGTCCTACTCAGAATAAAAACCATGCCTGCATCCTGTCAAGCTCTAATCTCACAGCTAAGTCTCTCTGACTGGGTCAAGAAGGCCCAGAATTGTAAAAGCAAAACGCCCAACGCAAGCTGCTATCTGTAAAGAGGATGCATCAGCCTGTAGGGGGCGCAAGAGTGACGTGAAAATGCACCACTCTGTGGAATCAGGACAACAGGGCACAAACGTCGACCCTCACCTGATGAGCCGCATGCTCCCTGATCAGAGTCATTTTCTCAGAGTCCCAGAAGCGAAGGCTGCCATCGGTGGAGGCGCTGACACAGACGTGGTTCTGACCTGCATGCTGACAGAATGAAAACCCTGACACCAAGTCCCTGTGGCCCACAAGCTCCCCTGCAAAAGACCAAGACATGAAGACGACACTTTACATCAGACTCTACTGGTGAAAACACTTCTGTGGATTTCAGAAAACAAAACATTTTTTGAAACTAAAGGACATTTAATGAGAGGTGCAGGAAAACGATTTGAATAATGAGAGTTTGCTATTTATAGTCTATTCACAGAGATGCACTAATTTTCCAAACAACCTCACAGAGGCTCAGTTCATTTGTCTAATCTGGGTCTCCACCTCCTTCTTCTCTACAACCAGGAAGTCTTTCACAACCAATATTTTAAATTATGTCTCAATTCCTAAAACACACATGGACGAGTGAGGATGACGCAATGAGGAATAAAGGGGAGAGGACACCACTGTTTCCATGGTAGAAGTCATTTTAGCATCTGTGACATTTGAATGGGCGTGACATATTGTCAGAAGACTTGAAGAAAATATCTGTTATTTCAAACACATGATCTGAAGCTATTGTCTCACTATTGTCACACTGTCTCCTTTCTCCTCATGTATGACCTTATCTCCATCCACGAGGAAAGATGCCAAGGAAATTAATTGAGTGTGTGTAAATTGGATGAGTGCCAGAACAAAAACACAAATTTCCTAATTCTCTATTTAATATCCAAAGTAGTCTCCTCATTCAAATCAACAGTTGTTGTTTTTCCCCCCATTTTCTGCATCTTTGAAAATGTTCTTACATCACAATATATCATTTTTAGGGATGCATTATTTGTATTTTACACTATTTATTCAATGTTTGTCCATTTATGTATCTTAACTAAGAGAATACAATATTTTCTTCTGCTTTGCAGCATCATTCACATCATCCCTCTTTAAGTTAGACTGTATTGATTCTGTTAAATAGGCTTTATTTAGAAACAAAGGAAATTATCTATCCTTGACATTTTTCTGCTGTGATTATGTCACTTTGAAACTATGGATGTGACTGTACCATCATGTTAATCACCACATTTAGAGGAAGCTGCTTCTTTTAACATCTACTAAAATCAATACACCTGAAAAAAAATTGGTCCACTGAATTAAACATTTACTTGTGTGTAACATATTATTGGATGTTGAAAAAAATACACATATAAACAGCCGTGATCCGCGTGTTCTGTGTGTAGCAGGGACGACTGACTCACCTACAACCCTACATGAGGATGCAGACACGTCAATCAAGTAGACAACATTTTTTGCTCCGACGCCCAGCAAACCGCTGTTGTTGACATCACTGCAGCGCGAGCAGTACCAGTTGGGAGAAGCGGGAAGCGACCTTTCACGCATGACGTCTCAGACACTTTAATAACTTTATCTTTTTCTGTTAAAAGTTTGAAAATCCATACTCTTCACATGTTACCTGGACTCGTCGTAGCTACAACACTTATGGTCGTACAGTCGGCGTGCTGTCGTAAATCCTGTCATTGTCGAGTACGGGATCCTATATGTGTCAAACCATGCGGAGTTTGCTATTTTGAAACAAGAATTACAGTAGATTGGCGATTTATTTTTTATATAAATAATTGATCATTTTAAAAATACAAGATTTTCCAGTGTTCTCATGCGTATCTAAAATAATTAACGGTTAAATAAACGTTGCTCACCAACATTGCAGCCGTAAAACGCAGCGTCGTGAAAATCAAAAATGGCGGCCGCAATAACAGGACACGGTGAGATAAATTAAGTATAAATGATCATGGATTAGTTTTTTTATGATTAAATTGTACATTTTGCTATATTTATTTTAATTCATTCTCTTTTGTTTTCAGGTGTCGCTTTTATTAGGAACATCCCTGGGCTGTTACGTTCCAGGTAAGTCAATTGATTAATGTGTCTGTAATGCTAACAGTCTTGACAGAAGGACGAACTCGGCTCAGATTGGCATCTTTTACTCGTTACATCCAAATCATGTGACAGTAAATGTGTTTTTGTCCGGTCAGATATATTAAACATGCTACTGAGCAATGCTGCTGTTGTTTATGCAGATGGTGTTGAAACAAGCAACGTTTTACCTTGTAGAATGCTAGCTGTAATGCAGCATTGAGTTTTGTCCTTTTAATAAATTTTTAATATTTTGTTCAATAAAAACTGGGACAAAATGCAGAAGCAGGATGTTAATACAAAGTAAAGCTACTTACCATGAATCAGTGTGGATTTAGGAACAAATTTAATTTTATTACACACCTCTAGTTTAGTACATTTAGAATAGTTGCAGCTAGAGACAATTTCAGAGGGTCATTGAAGGAATGCTTTTCCTTTTTGTTTTAGTAACATTATGGAGCAAAATGTTTGAGTATAGCAGTTGTTTGCACTTGTCCTTCACTTACAGCATATTTCAAATAAGATAATACTTTAATCTTTCCATAGACTGGGGAATTTGGGTGTTGAAGCAACAGATAACAGCCAAAAATATTGTACAGTAAAAAAAATATTGAAAAATAATTTCTTCTCCATCTCTCAGGTTACAGGTTGTGAGTTGTGCATCCCAGCAGCTGTCATGTCTCCACACCAGTACTTCACTGGAATCTAGGCACTGGGAGAGGCGGAATCTGACAGTATATCCACCTCAGTTGCCAGATGAACCTCGCAGACCAGCAGTAAGTCTCTCAGCCAGAACTCATAGATTGAGACATCTCCCAGGTCTTTCTGTTTTTTCCTAAAACAGTAAAAGGATTGTTTTTTTTTTTTACAAGTTTCTCAACATTTTGATGTTTCTTTGTACAGGAGATCTACCACTGCAGGAGGCAGATTAAATACAGCAAAGACCACATGTGGTACTTGGCCAAAATGGTAAGATCTGCCACTGGGACTTATGTCGTTTGGATAGCTACTAGTAACTACATCACATCTAATGACATTTCCCGCCTACTGCTGCATGAAAACTAAAAATAATTTTTTAAAGTTAAGTGATATGGAGTACAATGGAAGCAAATAGAGAATAAAAATCACTATTTACTGGACCATGTCTAATCTGACTGTAGTATACTTTTGTTTTCAAATGAGTTCATGGTCCACTAAATCAGTGTTTCTCAATCCTTACCGTCAGGGACTCCCGCCCTGCATGCTTTTTTTAGGTTTCCAACTCCAGCACACCTGACTCAGATCAATTGAACTGCTCATTAACTTCTAACAGGTAGCATGTGGTTGCTACCTGTTCAATTCCTATAGAAGCTGTAGGGATGGCTTTTGTAAATCTGCTCTGACTTGTGTGGAGTAGTTTACTTAGTTTTTCACAAACTACCTCTATATTTTTAGCTTAGTTTTTATATTTCAAATATAACCCATTTCATGTGGTGGTCGTCATCTATTTACCTTATTTTAAGACCTAATGAGGACCAGATGTTTGTATTTTCATCCATTTAACTTTAGAATTGAAAGAGGATGCAATATCTTTTTCCCATTGTTGTAAATATAATATAATATTTCATACACAGACTTAAAACAGGCATATTTTGTCATTAGTGTCTTCCAGTATTTTCTTCAGTCTGAGGAAAAACGCTCTGCTCTGGCCCTGGATCCCCACACCCTCCCCTCCACCCACCTGCTGACCTGACAGCTGTGCAGAAACATTTCTGTTGTTGTTTTTAATCAAATTTATTTTTTCCGTTACAGATCCGGGGAATGAGTGTTGACGAGGCCATCGCACAGCTGGAATTCAATGACAAGAAAGGGGCAAAAGTTATGAAGGAGGTTTGTAGCTGTATGTGCACCCTACATGCCTCAGCATGGATCTGTGCTGGATAAAATTAGAAGCAGCACTCAAAAATTCAATAATTCCTAATTACATCTTTTAATTTAAGACTAACTTTTTTTTTACGAGGAGCACAGTGGCCCCTAACTTAAATTTTTAGGAGCTCAAGCAGAAAAATTAGGGGCTCTTACTGAAACCACTTGCAGAGCAGATATTGACATTTCCTCTCATTTTCACCGTATTAGTGATAAATACTTGAACAATAAATTCAGAAACGGCAACTTTGTCATCATCATCCCCCATAGGTCATGGTATGATTTGTCCATGTAGTTCCTGGCAATAAACGGCTTCAGGGACTGAAACTCTTCCAGACACTGTTGCCAACTCCTCTGTAAGAAAAGCAGCTATTGGCTGTCCTAAAAGTTGCTAGAAGTCGCTAGTTAGTATCAGCCTGGTACATATAGTTGTAATGGATGTTGCCATAAAGAGGGATGTCGTAGGAAAGGCAAAAATTGATAAAAAGACAACCTAAAAATGTTCAGAACAGCACAAAAATAAATAAAATAAAATAATTGTCAACATTTTCTTTATTTTTTAGTTCCGTTTTTTAAGTGTATTTTGTTTTTTAATTAGTAGTCCGGAATATGTCACAACACTTAACTTTTTAAATATTTTTGTCCACACTCTCTATTAATAGACATTACTCTGATGGAAAGCCAGCGCTAGATCATCCAGCAGCAGTTTTCTATGTTTCATTTTCAGCCTTGTCATGAAAAAGAGGTGAACGTCGTCTGCTCTGAATACAGCTGGGAGCTGCTGCGAGACCTCGTATGAGTGCTTTTGGACGGGGGAGGGGTCCGCGCAGCACCCGCTCCTCATTGGGAAGAGTAAATTACGTTTATTCATGTCAGTCTCCAATAATACCAGAAAAGTCGCTAGATTTGTCGCTAGTCGTAAAAAAAAAAAAAAAAGTCGCTGGAGGAGTCTGAAAACAAGCTAAATATAGCGACAAAGTTGCTAAGTTGGCAACACTGAGGAATAAAAAATTCTTTTAAGATCTGTCTCTTTTACACATAAGCCAATTAGTCACAGTGGTCGTTCGTCGTCGTTCACACACACATTGGATGTCGTCTTCTTCGTTGGTGTTCTTCGCCTTTTCTCGTATTGAAGTTTAAGTCGGCAAACCAGCAGCTAATTTGTGCATTAGTGAACTACTGGGCTGAAGAGGGGAGCAGAAGTATGTTAGCGACAAAATTAATTCAATTATAACTACTTCAAGAAGAAGACCGGCAAATGAATTGATCGCCATTCTGTGAGTAGATTAACATTTCTCTCGCACTCTCACATTTTAGTCGCAAAATGTGACCATTTGGTCGCAGTCTGGATCCCTGCATTTAAGTATTGGCTTGTGTTCATACATCACTGTAACATCCTTTTTTGTGCAGCCTATGCACGTACAGGTTCACATATTACTGTAACTTTATTTTTGTTTCAGGTTCTTCTAGAAGCTCAGGAGATGGCGGTGAAGAATCATAATGTGGAGTATAAATCTAACCTGTATGTAGGTGAGTGACAGAACCTTCAATTAGATCTGCTTTCAGGCTTGAACTTGGTGAAATGTTGTCTATTTAGATACATAGAAGTTTCTTTAGACAGACTTTTTCACCCTAAAACCTGCAAATCTCAAATTAGTCACTTAATGCTGTCAGCTACAGAGCTAAAAGCAAAAAAATCTACTAAAAAATGGAGCAAATGAAAGAGCGGTAGATTTTATTTCAGATGCAGGACAGAGTAATTCATGTTGCTATGCTGATAAGCCTGAACTCCATCTTTTTTCATTTTGACCTGTTTTTGTTCAAGGCCATCTCTGCAAAAGAAATGAGCTGTTTTGTGTTTCTTATCCTCTCTTTTCATCACACCGCTTCCCGCCTTCTCCCCTCCTGCAGCTGAGTCCTTCTCTGGCAAAGGGATGTACCTGAAGCGGATCCGGTACCACGGCAGGGGCATGTTTGGCATCATGGACAAGGTTTACTGTCACTATTTTGTCAAACTGGTGGAAGGATCGCCACCCAAAACGGAGCCGAAGACGGGCTTCGACCAGGCTAAAGAGTACGTCCAGAACCTGAAGAAACGAACCATCACCCATAGCCTGTAGGTCTTTCAGTTAACCTTAATGTTTCTGTATCATTTGATATTTATAAATAAGTCAGAAAAATCTGTTTTAATGGCTCGAGGATTTATTGCTCCCCACATTCAGCTGTGTTTCAGACTGAACCGCTGCGACGCTACTCTGTGACTATGGCAGGAGGAAGAAGTTGTCCGAATCTATCTCTATATATTTACTATCCACTGTTTTTCTGTTAATTAAAAACTAGGCATTTCCCCCAAATTATAAAAACATTTTAAATTTTAATTGGCAGTGTCAAATGATAAAAATTTTAAATCAAATTAATAAACAGCTTACAGATTAATAATCACGATTAATTACCAATTGCATTTATGCCTGAATTTTGCCCGTTTTTACTGCGAGTCAATGCATGCAAATATTTTAACTGACCTTGGGTAAACATCAGATGTCCAAGGGTCAGTAAATGCAGCATGTAATATGTTCTGCATCGTCTCTACCATGTTCTAGACAGTGTTGCCAGATTGGGTGGTTTTTCATCTTTCACTTTTCATCACACCAGGCGGGGAAAAACTGCGTTGGGCGGGTGGATGAAATTTGGCCTGCTTTTGCCCCCATGTGTTTTTAATATGTGAAAACTGCACAACACGCTCTCATTTTATAGTAGAAAAAGTAAAAATATAATAAATCAATAAAACTACAACAGCATAGAAACAAAATTCAGTGAAATATTTGACGAATTGCTTTAAAACACCAAAATTTCATGACAACTTACTGTGACGTCAGTGCAACAGACTAGCTAGCAGATGGACTGAAGCTGCGCTGCAAGCCTGAAACATGTCGGGAGAGCATTTTCCCAGGTGACGTTGCTAAAGGTGACACCAGAAACCGCATTGGATTACAACTTCTTTCATAGCTCATGGGTGTGCGCTTAGATTTGATTATCTAATAGCCAACTAACCTGGGTTCCAGTGAAGTTCTCAACATTGTTAAAATTAAAGGGAAGACTGAAGCTGATTCTGCTATAGGTAAACTGAATTATTTTCTAACATACATGATCCTATTTGCACGGTGAAACTTTTTTTTTGTGTTCTTTTGTGATTGTAATCTGATCATAATGCTGCTGTTCAGCCGTGTCCCTAGCAACAGTGTTTTAGACATAGCAACGATGTGTTTTGATTGATTTAAAAGAAAATGTCAAATATTAAATTAAAAAAGTAAAGTAAAATCTAAAGATTATTTCCACCTTAATCCACAGTTTTTGTATGTGCTCGGGTAGTAAATTATCTCTAGCTTTATTCATTATTATTGCTGTTTGCAACTCCACCAAATTACAGAATTTTAGTGTTTTTAACTTCTAAAATAATAGATTTGTGTGTTCCCAATATGCAACTTTGCAGACGACCCTTATTACTTTTTTCTGTTGAAGGTATAGTGGTTGCAACGTGTGTAGCCTATCTGGATTATTTACAAAGCTCTTTCTTGGTTGTGATTTGTGATCGTATATTTATCTGTGGTCATTTGATGTAGATATAAATCTCTTGATACTTATGAGTGTTTTCTATGGCCGGTATAATTATTTTACGGTTGTCTGACAACTTCCTGATTTGGGCTGGTTTTTATTGGATTGGGCGGGTTTTAAGCTGTGATTGGGCAGGAAACTGTGTATCTCATCTGGTAACACTGATTCTAGATCATAATGCAGAATTCCTCCAACATCATCAATCTACACATAATCTCTTGGTAATAATGTCTGTCATAAAACCACCATATGTTGACAAATAAAGTTAAACAGCTGATATTGATGAAGAAACCTATCAAACTGATGATCTGGCTAAAAACAAAGGTCTCTTTTGCGTCCCCCTTTTCTGGGCTGGTGCACCTGCTTGCCCCCCTTCAAAAAATTCTTTCTACCAGCTGTCAGCTACTGTGTTAGAGAAGGTCCTGCCAAAAACAATACTTTGGGGTAAATCTGTGCTGGTATGAACCACGAACCGCTGGTTTCCTCCTTCTCACCTGAATGTTAAACAAACGCTAAGAGAGACGGTATTAGCAACAGAAAAGATGATCAGCTGATCACCGACAGCCGTCATGATTCACGGAACAACGGGACACGGAGAGGAGGAGGAGACACGACACAGAAGAGCAGTCCTTAGCCACTAGACCCATAATATGTCTAGACCAGCCAGACCCAGTGCTACGGGCGCAGTAGGCAAGGCTTCACAAGTCTGGCCCTCCCAGCCAAGCCTTTTCATTTTTATTTAGAAAAATCTTACCTTTTTCCTTCCTAATTATTTTACAGTTTTCTTTTATAGTGGTACTAAATGATCAAAAGTAGATCCACTGTCCATACCTTTTCATGTATTTCTTTGCATTGAGAAAACCTTTCTCTCAAGATATTTGTAAATTTAATCTGAGTGCATGAAATCACCAAATTCCGCGATAGCTAAAAGAACATAATGTGTTTTTTGTGAGTTATTGCGATATTTGGCGCGAAGTCGTTAACTATCTTTATTGAAGGCTGATACCTTTGGACAGTGGACATGAGAAAGCGGTCCAGTCATAATGTGAAGAAATGAACATGTTGTTGTCACGAGTCGTCACACAGCAAGGACCAACCACTTCCAGCAGTTTGGATGGTTCCAGAAATGTGAAGAGAGTCGAGACCTAGCAAGAAAGCAACAGCTGCAGCATCCATAGGTGCATGTCTCCCATCTTCTCCTCTTCCTCTGGAGCATCGTCTGCAGCTGGATTAAACTCAGTCCGAGTGTAGTAAGTACCAGTTACCTGTTTAGGATCTCCAGGTTCTGTCTGCTGCAGATGTTTCCAGTTGCCTTTCTCTAAGAAGAAGCCCATGTGTTGTTACATAAATGTTCTTTTATTCTCAAATCTGGGAAGCTTTTGAATGACAATTTCCACCGGGTGTGTTTGCGGCGTGAAATGCTGCGTTATGTGTCAAGCCCAATTTCCACCAGGTGCGTGCGTGCTGCGTTACGGCTGCGCCGCAGTCTCTGCAGCTTTTCGCAGCCATTTTAGTCAATGGTTTGGTTCACACTGGGTGCACTGCGGTGCGTGTCAGTAGCAGTCTGAGTTGTGGCGCCTTGTTGCGGCTCTCTGCTAAACGCCACTCCTTTCCACCGGCTGCACCACGGTTTTGTTCCGAGCTACACGGAGCTTCAATCCACACCAGGAGCGTGTCAGGTGTGGGGCGCCCACAAGTGCAGTCCTCCTAGCAGGATCTGTGAGATCATGAAATCACAGGAGGATTGGAGGATCTTGTGATTCTCCACTTCCAGGATAAACGTCTCGTTGTCCAATTTTGACAAAAAATAAATAAATAAATAAAAAAAATAAAAATGAAATAATAAAATGTTGCAGTTGTACACATCATAAGTACTCATGAAATATCATTGTAACAGTCCTAATAATGATTGAGTACAGACGCTTCATATAACAAGGTGAATAATGAGAAGGATTAATTGTGTTTTAAGAATAAAATGGAACTTGTGTGTTTTAAGAAGTGATTTTGGAGGATTGAGAAAGATAGTTGAGTCAGACGTGCTGAGTCAAAGTATGCTGATGGGAGATGGGGAGGCTTTTTCTTTTTGAGCTAAATAGAGACAGGAAAATAAGGATGGTAATCAACTAAGGATAGGGAACTAAGAAAAAGCTAAGGCACACTAAGGCTACTAAATGATTTCCTGACAGTCAATAAGTTAACCAGTGTGTCTGGTAACTGCTAACAGGGCTACTCAGTCGGTTGTGTTACATTAGGAAGTGGGGTAGGTTGGAAGAGAAAGGTGGTTAGTAGCCAGAAGTGTCTCCTCGCCTCCAGCTTAAATAAGTTTTAGTCCAACTAAATAGGTCGAGGTCCTTTAAGACCGTAGCCTGAGACCTGAGAGATGGAGACTGCACCAGAAAGAAGTTCCTCTGGTTGAATTTGTTATCACTGTGGATGAGGAGAGTTGAGGCAAGTCCATTAGTGGTTGGATCCAGAATGTTTCCTTGTGTTTGGCAGGTTTTGTGTTGTACGGAATCTGGCCTGGCAGCCCTGGCTGGCCCTGCTCCTAGCAACTAGACAAGAGCAGAGAAAGACTTTCCCAGCTGGGGTTAATAAAGTAGAATAAATTAAAAACACAAATAAATAGCTTATTGGATACACCTTATGGTGCCCCTGGACACATCATCAGTGATGTAACCTGGGATCACAGGGGGTTTCGGGTCTTTCA
>JBAMHW010000017.1:20506487-20518188 GCA_037177495.1 Rhadinocentrus ornatus | reverse complement strand
GAGAGTTTTGCCAGTGCAGCTCCATGTGAGGAAACATCAAAGCAGCAGCTTTATTTATTTTATTTATTGCAGGTCATGTCGTCATCGCATGTATCAACAGTGTTATCGCATATCGCATCTTTTACTGATATCGTGCAGCCTTACTGGTGACCTGAAAGTTAGGGCCCACTTTGACTGCTTCTGATCCTTGGAGGGGGTGCACTTGTACTCATCATTAAACACAACTCGTTCCTCATATTTGGCCCACACTATTACATGGTGTTGCTCTACTGTTTACTTGCAGTGAAAGAGCTGTTTATGATCATGGCCAATCAATGACCCATATTTTCTTCTTCTAGTGAGCAGTTGTTGCAACTGCTTGATGTTGTCCAGGCATTTTGATCCACTTGAGTAAAGTACAGTGTGAAAGCAAACCAAAGCAAAGAAATGAAATTTTTCAGAAATCCTCAACCCATCGAAGTGAGTCCCCTCTCACACTATCCTGGTGTGAATGCATGCTAACGCACGGTTTGGTTTGATAAACCCTGATTTTTGTTGTTTCCACAACCAGCTGTACCGTTACCTGGTAGGAGGGGTGTCAGAAATGTCAGCTACATAATAGCATGATGTCATACTGGCGCAATGCCCTTAATGAATTAAAACGAATAGTGAAAAAAAAAAAAGGGACAATAGTGGACCTACAGAGGAAAATAGCCAAACCTATTGGTGGAATTGAGACTTTACGTAGTTGTTGCTATTTTTGTCTATCTTTTGTATCTTTGCCTTCTTTTTCTTCCTTCAGGCCCAACATTAACATGTAATTCAGCAATAAACAAAATAATAATAAAAAAAAATACAAATTCTTACTTGTCAAGGTTAACCACACACAAAACGTTGTCCTTTATAGCCATAAACCTCTCCCTTAGCAAAGCAAATTGTTTCAGCACGAAATGGCAGCCAGACCATCATTCTGCTGGGACATTTTCATCATAATATGGTTACAAAAACACATTTATTCAGCTTCAGTTTTGTTCATTGCACTTTCTGAGATACCTTCTTTGAGATTTCTGCCCCCTGCCCAGTAAAATAAAGGTAAAACTCACTTGCAAATTTTTATTTTTGCAACAGACCCTCTGCCTCGCTGGGTAATCCATAGATCATGATGACAATGCTTTTTACAGGGGACCATTATGAGTAGACAAAAACAAAAGTCTTATCAAATATCTGAATATCTGCTTGTAATATATCAAAACTTCATGTCAAATTAACTTTTGCAACTTTAAATGTAAGAAATGCTGGGAAAGGGTAACAGAGAGAAGGATAAGCATGAGAAAAAAAACATGTTAGACAATGGGAAGTATTGATTTTATTACAGAATATTATTTGATTCTATAAAATATTTAATGTTTTTCTAAATAAATTCAGACATTTTACCCTAATATATAAAATACATTTTCTCCAATTCTGTCATCTTGTGTATTACTTCCTTCGTGCATTTAATTTATTTTTTGTTTTGCACCTATTATCAGGTAGCTGATCTTTTCACATGTGCCCTCGTTTTAAATTACTTTTAGCCAGAGTTTTCTATTAAAGTTTCCATGCTTTTTTCCTTGTTTTTATTCTCTGTTAAGGGCATGCAAAAAAGCAAAACAAGAACCTATGTAACAGGGTGGTGGGTGCGGCCCAATAAGGCCGCCACCACCACAAAGGTTCTTTTTAAAATCAGGCAAAACATAGTTAAAAGCCACAATTAAGAGTTAAAACGTTTTTAAAACAGTTTATTCTTATTTACAGGTGAGCCATCTCCCAGTCTCTAAAATGTTCACCAATCTTGGCCTGCCTCTGGCAGCGTTGGGATGGGATATTCGGCTCGTTTCAGAGAGCCAGCACTTTTGGCTCGACTCCCAAAGAAGAGCTGGCACTTTTGGCTCCCGAACAGCTCTTCATTTAGCATCTTCTTTAGCCCCCTAAATTTACCCTAACTTCGCAAAAATGATTGATTTCTGTTTTGGAAACCCATTTGTGTTCAGCATTTTTACGAGAAGCCTTTTAATTGCCTTCTTTTTAAGCTTTTATTCTGATAGAAAACCACTTATTTTTGTTTACTATTTTAACAAAAATCTTATATTGCACAAATGAAAAAAAAACAGCAAACAGATCCACAAAACAGAACGAGAACCAAACTCAAGAAGGCAGCATTAATGTCCTCAGTGCAGGTTGGCATTCAGAATTTATTTTTTCTCATCTTGGATGGGCTGATTCAGTTTCTCCTCTATGTGAGTAGGGTTTGATGATATGACGCTCTCACTCATGTACTCTCCTCACGGCTGTCTGCTTTCTCACACAATGTAGTGCCATCTACCCTCCACCACTAACTTTCTGTTTTCACATAATGGTATGATCCTATATCCGCCTGTCCATGCGGGCCAATCCAAACAAAGCAGTGTGAGCACAGAACTAAGCAACAGTAAAAGAAAAAAAAAACAAAACTGGGATTCACTCTTCTGATTCAGTACCAAGCATTGGCTCTCAGAGCCAGCATCACTAGTTCCGGGGGGCACTTGCTGACGACACTTCCTCAGGTGTCCGCGCACCTCTTCTCCGTTGTAGAGCCTAGCCTACCAATGACCTGTAGAGAAGAGGAAAACATGCCTGCAGTCGTCCTCGGTTTCACTGAGGGATACCCCCCACCTCCTCTGCAAACTCTGCAGCCGGCACCTAACTTCGAGACCATATCACTGTCTGGAAAATGTACTCACGCTTTTCCTGGGCCGCCACGGATTTCCTGCGGTCTAGTACTGAGCAGTTGCACCATGATCCCGGGTTGGCTGTTGCGCTCCTATTCCGTGATCTGCCTTTTATGCTTCTGCCCCCCTTAGTGCGTTGCATACTCCGGCGCCAGCAATCTCTGGTCTCGGATGCCTCCGGTTCTAGCCGGTTCCAGGCTCGATCAGCCATGGCCTCGTCTGCTGCTTATGATCCTGGCCGTTTTCTCCTGATTCCAGCCATGTCGTCCTCTGTGTCGCGCGAGCTCCACCTAAATCCCCTCAGAACTGCTAACACTTGTCTCTCATTGGGCTAATTATAGGGGTTGATTGGCTTCCAGAGGGTGTCAATAAAAATACAAAAATGCTCCATAAAATTAAAGGTATAAAACTAGTAAAACATGCAGTTAAAATTTAAATAAATCATACACTAATTAAAATAACATGCAGTTAAAAAATAAATAAACAATATATTAATTAAAATAAATCCCACACCCTCTTTGGCTCTGTTACACTTAAGCATTACTGTTTGCTTGAATGTTTGGATAAAGCTTTTTGTTTTTGCATACCATCCATGTGCCCTCATTGTTACCTTCCTGTGTTCCTACCGTTCTGGTAATCAGCTTTGGTTTTTAAAGTTTTTAACCCCTCTGTGTCTGGCATCTGGGTCATTGAACACAAACAAGTGATCAAGCTGAGGTTAGGAATAAATTGTGGTTTGAGGTTAGGCAAATAAACATGAATTGGTGACCCCCAACTGAAAAAAATTCAGGCACCGAATAACTGCCGGGTTGTTTTGGTAATGAAAAATGGCATCAAACTGAGTTTCATAATTATGAAACCAGTGGGATGTTGCTGATTTAATGATGTGTTTGTTCCTTCTCCATTCAGAAGCTGAAATAGAAATAAAAAAGAAGGAATTAGTTCACTTGTAAAATATAATGTGATTGTGTGTCTCTGGTGTCCAAGCTGAGCCACGGACCTCATGAATAAAAAAAATGATTGTGTCTGAAAAGTAGAATCCATCTGTAAGGTACAGATAACAAAATAATCTAAACCAAATGAAATGGAGTTTGTGCCCGACTTTGATCAATTTGGTATCTGTCTTGACTTTGGCAGTGTATAAAAGCTAAAAAAAATTAGGGAATACTTTAAATATGTAAATATGAATCAGAAACAGACAAAACAGGAAAAACTTCCATACACATATGCAAGCTGTCTCTTTAATTACAGATATGGTTATAGATGTGGGTCTGGAGAACCTGGGTTTGAATCCCTGGTGTGTACACAAAGGAAAAACCACTGAGGGCCCTTGAGCAAGGCCCTTAACCCCTTCCAAATGCCACAAAAGACACATAGCAGCCTACTGCTCTCTGGTAAGTCTCCTGATGGGTCAAATGCAGAGCTGAATTTCTCAGTCGGGCTCAATAAAGTAAAAATTATTAATATTATGAAAGTAGTGAAAACCAGATTGTGCACAGACATAGAAACCATGAGTTTGCTTAAGTCTAGCCAAGCATTTGGTGAGCAAAAGTAAACAAGTTAAGTTAAATATCCCACTTCAGCAATCATCAAATATAAAATCAGCAGTATTTCTCAAAGGGAGCGTTTAAAAGGTTTTGCCTTTGAAACAAAAAAAACAAAACCCCCTACACTGTGACTATACACTTTTGTGGCTAATGGGCTCGACACACGGGAGGTGACCAACGACAGCGACAGGCGAAACCTTCGTCAAACCGAACACACGGGACGCGACAAACAGCATTGTTGCGCATCGTGCTCTCCAATCACTTTTCTCCAAGAAATGTGATTGGTTATGATACTGAAGGAATTTAGACAATTTCAAAGCAGTCCGTGACAGACAAGGCATCAAGGATGAAGTCAGAAGATTTTGCTCAAATCGAAATCTTGCTGTTGATTTTACTGCACAAAGAAATCCAACCCTGGGTTCATCCTATTTTACAAACAAGAAATAGTGTGGTGATTATCATCTTTTGATGGCGGACCTCAAGACTGATCCTAATAAATTCAGAACCTATGCCCGCCACTGCCTTTTTTTTTATATCTCTATAATCTTTGCGTGAAGCATATAAAGTATGTTGAATCTGGGCACAGCTAATATGATTTGTTCCTGCATGTTGAAAGTGTTTGCAGACCGTCTAGCCTTCTCTCAGGGGATTGGTCCTTCCATTAAGCCCCTCACTGATTGGTTGTACTGCCATGCGATAGCAACAAAAATGGAACATGTTTCTATTTCCTTGTGTCGCGTAAGCCCCCGTGTGCACGTCTACGTGAACGAGCGCAACATTTTCACATGCACGAATGTCGCCTGTGGCTTGGCTGGAGGAAGGCAGCGATATTTGCCTCATCATGCAGGTTCCATAGAAAATTAATAGAGAAGGAGCGACCTCGCCTCTCGTGTGTCCAGCCCATCAAGCTCAGATACTTCCAGCGAACAAAATAGTGGTCAGAGAAACCACAATGACTAATTGGCTTCAATATGTTCTTGTGATCTCAAAATTTAGGTGCAAATATACGCACTAGATTAGGGCTTTTCAACTCTGTCCCATTAGGGCCGCAATCCAGCAGGCTTTCAATGTCTCTCTGCTCCAACACACGTGTCTCAAATCAGTGAGTCATTGCACAGAACTTGATAGGGTGTTGGATTCATTAAATTTGAGTAAGGTGTGTTAGAGCAGAGACACATTGAAAACCTGCTAGGTTGCGGCCCTCGTGGGACCGACTTGAAAAGCCCTGCACTAGATACTTTAAAAGTTTATCTATGTAATGGCATAGAACCAGTGTGGGGGTTTGCAGGAATATTACATTTAAGCCATGTTGACAGGTCTTGACATACCTGAAGCCAGAACCTGTGAACAGGTGTGCATGACCACAAGAAGTAGTTGTCAATCGTGTTGTCATTGCACTGTGAGCAGATATTTGATTTGCGACTGACCCATCCTGAACATCCTTTATCCAATATAATGAGTTCTATGAAGAATTTTGAATTGTATTAGTTGCATATTTGAATTCTTGGGTGTTTAAATATTTTTGTGACCATTCATTTTGATTAAAGTTATTGGATAAGTCAGCCTCCCATTTTGAAGTTGGAAGAGAGATTGAGTCTTCTAGTTTTGATAATAGTCTATATAGCTTAGCTTGTTAGCTAAGAAATAGGGATTAAAGTTCGGTAGGTCCAATCCACTTCTGTCTTTAGTCTGTTGTAAAGTTTTTAGAGTGATACAGGATGGCTAGTTTTTCAATAGAAATTTAGTTATATGTGAGTCCAGTGACTTCAACCAGCTGGAGGATAGTTTAGTGCAGGGTTATTCAATTCAGTCCTACGAGGTCCGCAATCCAGCAGGTTTTCCACGTATCTCTGCTTCAACACACCTGACTCAAATCAAATGGATCTAACAGCCAATCAAATTCTGCACAATGATTAATTAATTTGAGTCAGGTGTGTTAAAGCAGGGATACATGGAAAACCTGCTGGATTGCGGACCTCGTAGGATGGAATTAAATAACCCTGGTTTAGTGGGTACCATTGAAAACAGGTAGTTGACTTCAGGTAGAACCATCATTCAAGTAGCTGGACATAATTTAGCTTAGCTAGTTCTGATAACCTGGAGTAAATGTTTATGTCTAAATATCTAATTTTTCCAGACTGTATTGTGGTATTAAGTATGTTTTGTAGGTCACAGTTAATGGGCATAACTGTAGTCTTAGACCAGTTAATAGAGTAGTCAGATATTGATGAGAATTTGTTAATGAGTGTGATTGTCTGGGGGAGAGATGTCGATGAATTCTGGAGGAAAAGTAATACATCATCAGCATAAAGACTTGCTTTATGTTCTGTATTTTTGGCATGGATTCCTTTAACCTCTTATTTTGTCTTATGGCAGCAGCTATGGTTCAATAAAAGTAGTAAAAAGTGAAGGAGAAAGTGGGCAGCCCTGTCTGCTGCCTCTCTGCAAGCAGAAGCTTGGAGAAGTTTGTTCATTGGTCTTCACACATACATTTTGGTTGTTACATAATATTTTTATCCAGTCTATGAATACCCTAATTTGTTTAATGTTGCAAATAAAAATTTCCAGTTTACTTGGTCAAATGCATTCCAGATTATTTAGTGTAGAATAATCTAATATGTTAATTAATCTGTCTACCTTTAATAAAGCTTGTTTGGTCAGGATGTATTATTAGAGGGGTTATTTCTCTATCCTTCTGGCGAGAGCTAATTATTAAAATTGGACAGTAACTGGATGGAAGTGAGGGGTCTTTTCCCGGTTTTAATAGTAGTGTAATAATAACCAAGTTAATATTTGAAGGGAATTTTTATTTTTCCCTCATATTTTAGAAAGTGGGTGCCAGTGTTTTGTCTTCTTAGAATTTGCTGGACAACCATCTGGACCTGGGAATTTATTGTTGGGAGAGCTTCATGGAGTTTGCTGACTGAAAGAGGTGAATCCAAGGCCATTTTATTTTCATGTTTTAATTTTGGAAGATTGTTACTAAGAAATTGATCAATATCTGTTGTGTTTAGTTGGGATTTCTATAATGTTTTACAGAATTCTCTACAAGTGTTAGTTATGTTCTCAGGGTCGGGACTCATTTTACCTTCCTTCTAGATTGTTGTTTTCTCCTTGTTTGTTTTAATTGATTAGCCAGATTTATTGCCATGTTCACAGTTCTCCAAGAAAAGTCTTTGCACCACGAATAGTTTTTTTTTAAAAATCTAATATTTCTTTAGATTCAGGTTTAGCTTTCCTTATAGCATTCAGTGTGTGCTCTTCTGGGGAGACATGGTAAGCGTCCTCTTCGGAGTTCTAACTCTGAAATTCTGAGTTTCCTCCTTTTTTTAATGGGAAGAGAAGGAAAATTATTTTCCCTCTAATTACTGCTTTTCCTGCTTTCCAAAGAACACAAAGAGAAATTTTGTTTTATTCTAGATATAAGGACTATTCTCTTTTAATGTAGCTGATAAACTCAGGATCTTTAAATAATGACATATTAAATCTCCAGTTTCCAGTTGCTGGTTTATTGTTCTTATTTTTAGAGTAAATGATACTGGTGCATGATCTCAATAGAAGCATTTTAAATGCTTCTAGTAACCAAAGAAATGGTAGATCTAGCAAATGTATGCAACTCTAACATTATTGTGTTACTGAATAGGAGAGCATTTAAGTTTCAGCTAGTATCCAACTCTGTCTCTGATGTGAGGAACTGTTTACAGCTGACGGTATACTGTAACTGCCTGATGTTGCTGGATTTCAAAGGGAGGTCAAAGATGAGCTTAAACCATAACAACAATCTGAAAGATCTTCAGAGGCTTTGTAGAACAAAGGGCAGCTGTAAAGTTCACTTCAAGGGACACCATTCGCAAAAGTCAATTGATTAATTCTTTATGTGAATTCTAGATTAAAGTTTAACAGCTTCTTTTGTAACTTTCTGACCTTAAAAGCAAGTGTTTCTGACTCATTTTAATAGTATAGTGACATTTATTATGTACATTCATGTAGTAGTTGTTGCTCTGCAGCATCCTGAGGTTAAGAAAACTACATTTCACAAGTTTGTGCTTCAGCCTGGAGCAACAAGTTATAGCACAGTTTCGCTTTATGCACTGTCACATGCTAGCAAATGAATATCAACACACTGGCTATTTTAACACGCACGCTAATTCATCACAGAAACACTAAAGGAGATAATGAGACAAAGAGAGGAAATGAAACTGAGAAAAGCACAAAAAAGTCAACATTAGACTGACTAATGAGCACCGAGTATAAGGCAAGGCAATTTTGTTTGTATAGCACATTTCATGTACAAGACTATTCAAAGTGCTTTACATTAAACATTACAGCAGGGTAAAAAAACCCACCAAAAAACAACAACAACAAAAAAAAACCCAGCTAAAAACATTACAGTTTTTGGCAGAAAGTAATATAAGTGCATTAAAAAAAAGCTTAAAAGAAATAAAATTTATTAAATAAAAACAGAAAGTAAAAGCTCATAGAAAATAGATAAAATTTAAGAAATAAAGTTAAGATTCCAGCTTGAAAGAACCAGATGCAGATCTCTAATAAATAAAAACTATTGAAATGCAGCAGAGAACAGGTGGGTCTTCAACCTTGATCTAAATAAACTAAGTGTTTTAGCTGATCTGAGGCTTTCTGTGAGTGTGTTCTAGACATGTGGAGCATAGAAGCTGAAGCAGCTGAATCCATGTCTGGTTCTGAGTCTGGGAACTGATAAGAAACTGGATCCAGATGACTTGAGGGTTCTGGTTGGATCATACTGGGTCAAGAGGTCACTGTTGTATATTTTGGTCCTAAACCATTCAGACCTTTAAAAACCAGCAGTACAACTTTAAAGTCTATCCTTTGATGGACCGGCAGCCAGTGTAAAGACCTCAGAGCTGGAGTGATGTAAATGGTCCGTACTTATATAGCACTTTTATCCAAAGAGCTTTACATCATACGTCACATTCACCCATTCACACACACATTCACGCACTGATGGGCGGAAGCTGCCATGCAAGGCACTAACCACAACCAGGAGCAATTAGGGGTTTGGTGTCTTGCACAAGGACACCTTGACATGAACTCAACTTGGCCGAGGATCACACCAGCAACCCTCGGGTTACAAGACAACCGCTCTACCTATTGTCAGAGACTATCCAGGTCCAATTGGGTACTATCCAGGTCTAATCAGGCTCTATCTAGGTAAAATCAGGTGCTATCCAGGTACTATCCAAATACAATTGGCCACTATTCAGTTCGAATCAGGTGGATATGATCCACTTGAGCAGCAGATTTCTGAATAAGTTGCAGGTGCATTGATTTCTTAGGTAGAAAACCAGTGATACAATAATCAAGCTGACTAAAGATGAAAGCATGGACTAGTTTTTCCAGTTCCTCCTGAGACATCAGATCTTGGTATATTCTTAAGGTGATAGTAGGCTGACTTTGTGATTCCCTTAATGTGTTTCTCAATGTTTTGTTTCCACATGTTTTGTGGATACTGCAGTGCAACTTGGTAGATGGTTCAAACATGGGTCTGCACCGTTTATTAGTAAAAGAGCCATTTTAACCACCAGTCCCATTTAATAAACATAATTAAGAGCCACAAAACCAGGGACCTCAAACGCAGTCCTCGAGGGCCACTGTCCTGCTAGATGTTTCTCTTCTTCAACACACCTAATTCATTTTGTTGCGGTAAAAAAAAAGAATTAAAAGATAAAACAAATGATAGAACAATAGTGTAACAATAATCATTTAAAACCTGCAGCATGACACATACAGTATTAAAGGGTTAATAATCCTAGAGGCCATTACTTGTGAGGGTGTGTATTACACAGTGGTGGAGGAAGTACTCAAACAGTTTGTTAATAAATTAACTTGACAAAACATAACATATTAAATAAATTGACAAAAATGTAAAAGTTAATCTTTTCACTTGAGTAAAAGTAAGTTAGTACTTTCTTTAAAAGTAAAAGTCCTTACTTAATAATGCAGTAGTCTACAATGTCATTAAGTGTGCTGACTCTATGTACATCTAAAACATCAATATTATGTGTTGTTTTAATTTACAATGATACAGATGATTTTTACTGGAAAGACTGGAAAAAAATCTCATAAATAATTTGAAAGGTTATGTTTTTTTTAATTGAGTTTACTCTCCGTGACTCAGTGGCGTCACTAATAGTAATGACCCACTGACTTATAGGCCCTGCTTGCCACCATATGTTGTAAAGTTGTTTTAATGAAATAAATCTGCTTTGAAAAGAGATTTTGTTATGTGTAGGTGCAACAATGAAAAAGCATTTTGTCTCCAAGTTAGAGTAGCTGTTGGTCAGCATTTTGTCCATCAGCCATGCTTCAGTGACTCAGAGCTGCAGTGTGTGAAGTAGTTGGAGGTCATCATGGTTTATTACACACAGTCCATCAGAGCTGCTTTCCTTCAGTCGACCTGCAACACAGATCCAGACTAATCAGCACCACGGACAGCACCTCTCGCGCTTGACTCAGCTCAGCTGCCGCTTCGCACGATTGAAATGCACAGCGTCGCTCACACTCCCATGATCTCAGCCCAGCCTTTGTTGTTATTCCATGCTCCAGCAGCCCCCCACCATTTATTAACCATTGCAGTCGAGACTTTAATCAAATTTAGTTTGCACAGAGCAATTCATCTTTTTGCAGTGGCACACAACATTATTAGAGACAGGGTCAAAAACAGCAGCCAGTAAACATGAGCAAAGAATATATTTGATGGGAAAATCTGCATCAGTGCTGGTTTTTCAAGCACTAAAGAAAAGCCAGGACATCCTCTGAGGTTTGCTGCTTACAGCATGTTTTAGTGAAAACTGGACCTTATTATATGTTTGTCTAGAGCATGGGTTCCCTGCCTATTTTCCTTTAGAACCCCCTTCATGCAGCTACCAAAAAGCTTTAGATTATTTGCTTTGGGTTAAAATAAATACCCTTTTTGAACTATAAATCAATGCCTGGTGTAATGGACGGCAGCAGAGGTGGTGAAGACCCAAATGCAGGCAGGGGAGGCAGGTCGGTGCAAGTAAAAGGGATTTATTTAACCAAAAACTCAGGAACCACACGCAACAGGGAATGAACCAAACACGACAAGGGGTAAACCATACAAGGATCTGACCAGGGCAAACTGAAAACCATGGGGTATATATGCACAGAGGGAGTAATATCAGACCAGGTGAACTTACGATCCAGAAACAGAAACCACAGAAACACAAGAGGGAAAACAAGAAAACTGAACTGAACATGACAAAACCCAGAACTATAAACCAAAACTCAAGACAAAAACTAAAACATGACACCAACAATGATCCTAACAGAAAACTAAACACAAAAACCCGAACTAGAAACCAAGATCAAAACAGAACATGACAAACCAAAACCCTAAACCATGATCACCAGAAATAAAACCTGAAA
>JBAMHW010000017.1:20466157-20481279 GCA_037177495.1 Rhadinocentrus ornatus | reverse complement strand
ATTACGATGTCGCACCCTATTTGAATTCTTGCTTGTGTTGTTCTTATTCTCAGATGTAAGTCACTTTGGATAAAAGCGCCTTTAGAATAGAATAGAATAGACCTGAGTTGTTTTGATTTGTTATATTATATTCTAAATAAATCTTGTTATTTTTGTATATGACGGTTGTCGTCCGTTTTGTTACTGCTTCCCTTCCTCCTAGACAAGGGGAGACGTAACAACTGGGGTGGCTGGGGTCCTTAATGATTTTGATGGACTTCCTCCTACACCGCTGGGTGTAGAGGTCTCCAATGGAAGGCAGGACTGTCCCGGTGATGTGCTGAGCGGTTTTCACCACCCTCTGTAGAGCCTTGCGGTGATGCAGCAAGTTAGGATGCATGACATGACATTGTGCAACATTTTATTGTTGTTCACTGGCCAGAATCCATGTCTACATGTATATGTGCGTTATCATTGATGTATTATGACCTCTGCTGATGATCTGACACATTCTTGTAGGCGAACATGTTTAGATTTGTTCAAACATATGATGGGTAAGCCTAAAGAGAAGAGCCATGACGGTCTGCCATCTTGAAACTAGAGGCAAGGACAAAAAGCACCAATGAGGAATCCCTGCAAGCCAGTGCACAGTGATTGAGACCAAAAGGAGAAGATAAACGAGATAGACTTGCTACCCAGGCAAGGTGAAAAATCTGTTAAATTGTTATTGACAAAAATGCAGGACCGTGCGTATGCAGCAGAAGCATGGGAGCCATTTTCATCATCACCACAAAAGTCAAAAAGGTCACTTTAGAGGCAGCGTGACCAGACGATACAAAAAAAATCGCGTTAGCCATCCCCAGGTAGAAGGAGCTCAAGAAGAAGAGAGATTTTAAAAGGGATGCTGAAGTTTTCTCATCAACAAGTCAGTCAACAGTACTGCCTAAATTAGCCTAAAGCTAACTTTTTAATTTAGTGTAGCTCGTTACCATGGGCAACAAAAAAGTAGTCACTGCTAAAATACCCCAGCCTCATTGGTACAGAAGTATGTTTACGTGGTTTCAGTGGCTGTCATAACCACAGTGAACGCTGGCTTTCAGTCGCGATAAAGCTGGACTAAAAGCCGGTGGGAAGGCTTTATAAGCTGGTTTTTACTGGGACAAAAAGCTGGTGCTGTGTCGAGGCCAGTTTCCCCGTCCAGATCTGTTCCCTCTGTGAGAACCATTCTTCCTTCTAAACACAGAGGAGCTACGTATATTGGATAGTTTGATGCGATGCAGTTTGGAGTATTTTCTTCACCTGAGTGAACTTAACATGAGCTATCAGATGACATCCTTTCATCGGTGCTGTCGAGGCTTTTGAGACACCGCGGCTACCGTTGTTGCAATGCTTGTTTGAGAGAGTGACACAGCATTAGCATTATTTAGTAGGATAAAATTAGTCCAAAGTTTGGGCTAACCTTTGATACTACTATTTAAAGAGAAATATATATATATATTTTTAATTTATTCTAGTGAGTTAATCCTAGTAAATGCACATTTTTTGTTTAACTGTATAAAAAGAGAAGCTTGAAGCTCACTTTTCCAGTTTTCTTGTGTGGAATAAACTCTACTACATTAGAATTTCCTTCTTGTTGTTTAAGGTTTACTTTGTCTTTTTGGGATGAAGGATGCTCTGACCAGTCTTCAGAGTAACTGGAAGGTGATGAGATTCAGTATGTATGAAGTAATTTGGAATTCAGGTTTGAATTCAGAGGAAAAGGTCGGTGTTGTCAAACCCTGGATGAGAAGGACACATTTTGTTCTTGGATCTTTTGTTGGTGACAGAAGAGGAAAGGTTTATAGCCACCACCAGCACAGCAGCTCTTCCAAGGCTCTGAATTCCTCCCTGATCATAAACACAAGCATCAGTTTGGTGTTAACACTGAGAACACAGGTTGGTGGAAGCTATTTTGTTTCAGGTAATGATGGCATATAAAATAGTGTCCAAGACCGCCAGATATAGAGCATTATTACTGAATTTTAAAGTTCAGGTATTTTAAATTTAAAGAGCTAAAATAAGTGTCAATGTTAAGCAAAAAACATCCCCCACATCATCACACCCTCAGCACCAGCAGCCTGAAGCGTTGATCCAAGATAAGATGGATCCATGCATTCATGTTTCCACCAAATTCTGAGCCTAGCATCTGAATGTGGAGCTAAAATGGAGACTCATCAGACCAGCAACAATTCTCCATCCTCTATTGTCCAGTGTTGGTGAGTCTGTGTGAATTGTAGCCTCAGTTTCCTGTTCTTAGCTGACAGGAGGCACCCGGTGTGGTCTTCTGCTGCTGTAGCCCATCTGCTGCAAGGTTGGACATGTGTGTTCAGAGATGCTGTTCTGCAGACCTTGGCTGGAACCAGTGCTGATCCGACTTCCTGTTGCCTTTTATCATCTCCAACCAGTCTGACATCAACAAGACATTTTGGTCCAGACAGCTGCTGCTCACTGGATATTTTCTCTTCTTCAGACCATCTCTGTAAACCCTAGAGATGGTTGTGTGTGATAATCCTAGCGGAATCTCACAAAGCAGGATGGAGACGGCTAAAGTGTTTAACACCAAAAATGGTAAAAAAGCCAATGTTTTACCTGTTCATGTTGCACATGCATGCTTGTGCAGGTGAGACCTGGCTGTGCAGTCCAAGTTTAGACCACATTCAGTGCTTTCAGATGGTTGATGGTGGAAAACGGTGGGTCATGTTATTTATCTCTGAACTTTCGCCCTGTTTTAATCAACCTTCTTCCTTTTTATAAGACTCAGGGGCTGCTGTGGTGGCTGAATCCTGTGCCCTTGTCACTGGTTCGCTTGTTGATGTCCAGCAGCTGGAAAGATTGTAATGTAAAACCACATTCATATATTACTCTAATAATCTAATACTTTCCTCTGTTTTACAGAGGTATCGTTTTGTTGCTGTGGTAGCAATCCTGGGATCCGTAACACTACATTTTCCCAATCCCATGCGCCTGTCATGTTGACTTTGAGAACCACTGGTGTAAAGTAACTTCTTCTTCTGTGCATGTGGGTCATTTTAGGGCTGTAGATGTTTGTTTAGTCTGTTGGTGGTCAGACTAACTTATAATGCGAACAACCATGTAAAAAAACAAAAACAGAATTGAGAATTACAGCCTGCAAAGAACGTAGCCGTTTTCTGGTTTAGATTCTGTTGATTTCCATCTGACTTTGTGCTGCTTGAGAGCAACACCATTGTTTTATAAGGTTGCATTATGCATCTTTGACAAAATCCCCCCTCTTTTTCCATATCTTGAAGAAAAGCCAAAAGGATGTCATCTAAAAATCAATGACTTGTTTCTTTTTAGGGACAATAAGATGAACAATGGCAATCGATGCTGGCAGCGAAAGCCACCGTGACCTCCAGGCTTCTGACAATCCACTCTTTATTAACAGCCAGGTAATATTTTATTGCTTGCAGGGCCTTTGGTTACTCCAACCAATCCAAGAAACATGGGTTGCCTGTGGCAACAATGAGCCCAGTATGTTATAAGGTATCCTGTGGTAGGAGCACTTCGGTCCACTGATTTGTTTCACTTGATCCTTATTTTTTTTTTTACCTCTTCCCTGTTCTTGTTTTTGCTTTTTTTTTTCTTTTTTTTTTTGCTGTTACTACTTTGTCTGGTCTATAAAAATCCAACAGTTGTCTGCAAAGTGATCTAAGAACATATTTAATCATTTTGATGCATATTTTCCTTTGGGCTTCAGGTCATCACTAAATGCTCCAGAAGGAAACGTAATGTTATTCTACAGACAGATATTCAGACTGAGCTGCTAGAGGTATTCCAGTTGAAGAATTGTATATATATCCTCCACCAGAGAGTCTGGATGAATGTGCTTCTCATTGCTCCACTCTTTCATCTGACATAATTGGCTCGCCCGTCATGACTGTCACACGACAATCAGGAGCTATAATGCTTCTCGATGACACACTAATCCGGATGAAAGCCGATATATAGGCATCATCTGCTCGCTGTGCAGGTTCCGGACATTTTTATTTTTCTAGCAATTTGATTCACTGTCGAGTTTTGACCTCTACTATCCTGTCAGGGAGATGGGGTAAAGAGTTTGGCACTATTCTACTCTCTCTCTTTGTGTGTGTGAGTGTGTGTGTGTAAACAGTGTGCAAACCTGTGTATCTGTGTGTTATCTGCATGGATAATCAAGTTAGATCCTGCAATTAAAAGTTTCCCCACTGAGGGGCGAATAAAGGTTTTCTTTTTCTTATTCTTAAATCATGACTGAATAATTTCAGTCCAGATTATAATGGTCCATTTTTTTCTAGTTCAAAGTTGTCCAGTATAAAAGTGTGTTTAATAAACTGATCTCAGGGTTCAGACTACCTGAGTGTGAAGGACTGAAACTG
Organism: Rhadinocentrus ornatus; assembly: GCA_037177495.1. NCBI lineage: Eukaryota > Metazoa > Chordata > Actinopteri > Atheriniformes > Melanotaeniidae > Rhadinocentrus > Rhadinocentrus ornatus. The sequence continues at coordinate 20,476,885 of JBAMHW010000017.1, read as the reverse complement.
AAAATTCAAAAATCGTAAATTAATACAAAAGCACCTATGTCAATAAATAGATTACCAAAACACTCACCGGCCACTTTATCAGGTCCACCTTTTAGTACCGAGCTGCAGCCCATTTTTCCTCCAGAACTGCCTTCAGTCTTGGCGTCAAAGATTGAACCAGGTGTTGGAAACCTTCCCCAGAGGTTTTGCTTCATATTGACATGACAGCATCACAGTTGCTGCAGGTTTGTCCGCTGGGCACTCCTGCTGACCTCCTCCCTCTCCTCTTATTTCCCCCTAGCATGTGGGGGGTTAGTGCCTTCTGGGGTTGGTGGCGGCCCGTTGTCTGCGGTTATTCGGTCTTGGGGCTCACTGTCCTCTGATCCGCCTGGGACGTCCTCCATGGGGCATAGTGGGAGGGTCGTGTGTGGTGTGGCAATGTAATGTATGTTGAGTGTTGAATGTTAAGAGTGTTCTGTGGAATATTTATTCCACTTTGCACTGTTAAATTAGCCATTAGCAGCTAGCTCAACCACGTTTTTCCTAGCTACATCAAGTATAAGATGCGCTGTGGTTGTGCCGTCCTGCAAGACACAAATGGTGTGCGACTGCTCTTATAAATCTATTTAATTAAAGAATGAGAAAGTGATTAACTCACTTATTATTAGTCTGTTAACCTGCAGACATATAAACATCATGTATGTAACACTGACATTTTATTTCTCAGTTTGTAGTAAGTTTTGTCTTTTATAATATGTTATCTACCAACTCTATTTGGGTTTACTGCTTAAAAAAAAACATCAATTGAGAAGTGATTAGCTTGCCTGTTGTGGAAATGTATTTTATTTTATGAGAACAGACACTGAAGTCAAGATGCTCATAACTGTTATGATTTGTTAGAAGGAGTTTTGTTTAATTGTGAACGATTCCAGAATAGAATTAAATTCACGCTAGAGCTGCTGCAGATAAGGCATCGCGTCTTGAGTGTTCTTTCTTAAATCTCCTATTACAGCCATTACAGAGCGGAGTCCAGCCCGGTACCAGAGTGTAACAATACCACCCCTGCTGCCACCTTCAGCTTAGGAGGAGAAACTGCAACATGACAACAAATCACCAGCATCAGCTACGTCGTAGCCAGCTGCACGCAGAAGCTGCGCAAACATAGATCCGCCTTTAGTCCTCTCGCAGCAGCAGCTCCCAGCTGCATTCAGAGCAGAAGATGATCACCTCTGTTTAATGACCAGGCTGAAAATGAAAGGTACAAAGCTGCTGCTGGCTGGTTCTGCGCTGGCTTACCATCAGATATTAATGTCTATTAATGAAGAGAGTGGAGGAAAACATTTAGAGAGTTACAAGTGTTGTGAAATGTTGCAGATTCCTAATTAGAAAACAATTTCAGCCTTTTTTTATACATATTTCTTATATATTTTATAGGTTGTCTTTTCGGCAATTTTTGCCTTTCCTACAAAATTCCTCTCCACGGCAGCCTCCATTACAACTACAGTGGGGCAAAAACGTATTTAGTCAGCCACCAATTGTGCAAGTTCTCCCACTTAAAAAAGTGAGAGAGGCCTGTAATTTTCATCATAGGTATACCTATGAGAGACAAAATGAGGTGTCCTTTGACAGCTCTTTGGTCTTGGCCATAGTGGAGTTTTGAGTCTGACTGTTTGAGGTTGTGGACAGGTGTCATTTATACTTATTACAAGTTAAAATAGATGCCAATAATACAGGTATGAGTGGAGGACAGAGGAGCCTCTCAAAGAAGAAGTGTGAGAGCCAGAAATCTTGCTTGTTTGTAAGAGACCAAATACTTATTTTCCGAGGAATTTACCAATTAATTAATTAAAAATCAGACAATGTGATTTTCTGGATTTTTTTTCTCATTTTGTCTCTTATAGTTGAGGTTTACCTGTGATGAAAATGACAGGCCTCTTTCATCTTTTTTAGTGGGAGAACTTGCACAATTGGTGGCTGACTAAATACTTTTTTGCCCCTCTGTATATGTACCAGGCTATTATGCAAACTAGACGATGACGCCATTTAGCGACTTCTAGGGACTTTTAGGACAGCCAATAGCTACTTTTATTACTGAAGAGTTGGCAACAGTGGGTGTGTGAATGTAATTGAAATAGGAATGTTGATGGGATATGAAGCATCACCAGTAGTTGCATGCTGTTGGATGAATATGAAACCACACAATCCATCTAACCTATTAGCATGGGCCGAGAAAGTCATGATATTTGCATATGCAATGAATTGCTTAGCTTGTTTTCTACTTTAAGTGCTTTATCCCATGTAAAGTCCTTTACAAATTACTGAAGTAATATAATTACATGAAACACATCCAGCCAGTTTCCCAGTAATCCATTTTATGGAGTTTCAGCCTAGAATGAACCGAAGATCTGCATGTGAAGTTTTTGCTTCAGTTTATTTGTGTGTTGTTAATCCATACTGACTAAGCAGGTGTTCAGGTGCCCTTGGTTTGAACTTGACACTCCTCTCATAAATCAATCTCCCCTACAGGGTTATCTAGATGTACTGTGGGGCAGTGGTGTGTGTTTGTGAGTCTAAGAGGCATAGTTAAGACTAGCCAGGAAAGTATTAACTTCTGATTGATTCATTTGGCTTTAATCCACCTTGGAGCGAAAAGGTGCAAGTTCGCCTCTTTCTTTAAAAAAAAAACAAACATGATTTACTTCTCGCACTCTTTAGAAAGGGACCTTAAAGGGTTTAAAAGAAATTCTTTTGCAGTTTTATATCTTCTTCCTTTTATTTTCATCTTTTAATAATAGCGCTTTGCTGGTAATCACAGCTGCAACTTCTTGTATTTATGTCAGAGACAACCTACTAAAGATGAAATATTTTAGTATTTCCTCTGCAGAAAACCCTCCAAACATGTCCTTTCTGCAAACTTAAGACTTAGTGGTAAATGCAGATTGTATTTTTTCTTATCTTCATTTGCTCATGCTGAGAGCAATTAAAAAGAATGAGAAGCAGAGAAGGAGAAAAAGGGAACATTAAGATGCACTATCTTGTCTTATTAAATCATGCAGTTTTGTTCACCTTTTATTGTGTATGTTGTAATGTATTAAGAGGCGGGTGAAGTATGTGGAGAAAATGAGCTCATTACAGTTCCAAATGTGTAATAAATTATTTGTAAACTGTGGAAAGGAGGATGGAGTTAATTTCCCCTTGATTATAAAGAGAGATGGATGGATTCTTGAAGTTGCTGTCCTTGTTTCTTGTTTTATTTAGTAGGTTTATCCCCTTTTGTAGTCTGTTCAATTTACTTCCTGTTCTCTTCACACTTGCTTCACCTGCTCCCTGTTTAGTTTCTTCTCCTCAGTGTTAAATTATTACCCCTTGGTTTGTCGTCAGCTCCTCAGTGCTATCTTTATGTTTCTACGAGTCTGCTTCCTACTTGAGGTTTTCTCTCTGTTATTTTTTAGTTATCCTGCCTGTGCAGCGCCTTCAGTTATTTTCATTTTTTCTCCACTCTGCATATGGGTCATCATTCCCCATGCGCAATGATTTTAGCTTTCCTTTCTTCACCACAGACCACTAATGTTACTTAGCATTAGAGAACAGAGGTAATGTCATTTTTACACCAAAACTAGTATATATAGAGTTCTTTTTAACAGGTTGACTCACTAAAATGGACAAATTAAATTATTTTCTGTTATGTGTAGTAAACTCACCAGCCTGTATTCATGCACACCAAACATCCTATCCTTTTACCTGGGGGGTATTCCAGAAAGGAGGTTTAACAACTCCTGTTGTAAAGTCGGTGCTTGAGCTAAATCCCCTAACTTCTACGAATTAGGTGTTAGAACCCCGCATTGGTTAAGCCAGATGTGTGTACGTTTAAAGCAAACCTATAAAAGGCTTCACTCATTGGGCCCTGACAACACAAGAATACGAAAAGTGCCTTATTTTGCTCAGACCGAATTACAGGTCCTCCTTGAGGCCTATGGTGAAGAGAAAAACATCATGGAAAAAAAAAAGCAATTTAACTGCATCTGCCGCCGCTTGCTGTGTCACTTGCTGGATGATTGCTAGAAGAAGTCAATGTGTAAGTGGATGTTAAATGCTGAGATTTGGGAGGGTATCATGGGTCTCCCAGGAAATTGTCATCAAGTTTACCTGTGATTGGAAATATAACATCAAATTTGAGTGGACACAAAGGCTACTTATCCTTAGTTATAGTGTTTCATACTTTTATAACACACCCTGTTGGAATCACTGTGCATTCTTGCATCATGTACTGAACCTGGCCATCTCGCCTCCACGTTTGTTATTAGGGTTTAAAGCATCACATATAATCATTAATTATTGAAATAAAATCATGTCAAAAAGAACAATTAACAAGGCATCCTGTCATGTTTCTTGATCGTGGTTTCTAGTCTGGTGTTCATGTTTAGTTTCTATTATGATTATGGTTTGGGTTTTTGGGTGGATTAGTTCAGTAATGATCTAGGTTTATAGTTTGTGGTTTTTGTCATGTTTAGTTTCTGTTTTAAGATCATGGTTTGAGTTTTTGGTTTAGTCATGTTAAGTTCAGTTTCCCTTATGTTTTCTGTTGTTTCTGTTTCTGGATCATTAGTTCACCTGGTGTAATTACTCATCCACTTCACCTGTTTTCCATTTGGTCTATCTGTGCATACAGTACACCATGGTTTTCAGTTTGCCCTTGCCAGATCCTTATTTGGTTTACTCCCTGTTGTGTGTGGATCCCTGTCCGGAGTTTGAGGAAATAAAACTTGGTCAACTGCGCTGTTCTGTCTCCGGTTCTGACTGCCTGCATTTGGGTCCTCACCGCCAGCACCACTCATTACACATTCTGCAATAAATGTAGCGAAGATCTACTTGGATATTTGTGCTGTAAAAGCTTTTCCTGTTTACATAATCTGCCTCTTTCACAGGTGGTGTTTTTATGGGCACGTCCCATCACTTATGCCAATTATGTTAGTAAAGCCTGTAAAATACCATTTTTAGGCCCATATTTACATCCATTTCAATGTGCATTTTGACATCTTCGAAAAAGTCACGCTGACCTGCCGGTTGGTGAAATTCCACCTTGATGAGTGTCCTTGCTTTGTGGCCAACGAAACGGTTGAAGCTATGCAGGACCGATTTCAGGGCAAGGCACACTTTGCACAGTTTGTTCTGCACCTAAAACATTGTACAAGAAGTCTCTGTAGGCAGAAGATCGGAGAACAATACACAGCATTTGAAGAGATGTTAGAGCAGCACGCATACCATTAGCAATATACTGATCCAGAGGGTTTGTTGGGTAAATTAGTGACTCCAATCTAAAACGATAATGCTCTTGCAGAAATACATCAGGGTAGAACATCATCTCAAAATGTAGTCTTATCACCCTCTCGCAGTGTGTAGAGCGTGTATAATCTGGACCTATATATCAAAGAACCTTCCTCAAATAGAAACAACATTGTCTGACTCTCAAAGACATTGCTTTCTGGAACATGCAATTAAATTCCCAAACAAAGCCAGATAAGTTGGACCTAACCTCAACAAAACCTACTCCCTTCCGGACTATTTTCACAGCATTTGTTTATGTATTGAACCTAGATTAGTCATTTTGAAACAGAAAACCTAAGACTATCTTTACCAGTGTTAGGAACCACAATGAAAAGCCATCATCAATGGAGCGAATATTAATATCTGGATTCACCATGGCAACTGATGACAAAAAGCTACTCATTTAACCTGATTGGAGCGAGAGGTGCTTATTGAAGCATTCGGGTAATATGAAGAGGTATTTAGTAAAGAAGGGAATGCTGCTGCTAATGAGAGAGAAGCATCATGGGAGAAAGCTTCTGTCTGAGTTGATTTGTGGAGGTTGGAATCCACTGGTCCGCTGACTGAATTAACTTCATTAAAACTGCAGTATGGGGAATAAAAAATTGTTGGATAAAACAAAATCTTATTTTTATTTAGGTTTTCATTAACACTTAAAACTTTCGTAACCGTGGTGATTCGTGATGAAATTTAAATTTGCGGAAGATCCAAACAATTTTACCATGGTGACACTGTGAAAAAAAAGCAATTTTTTTGTTTTGTTTATTCGCTGCTTCAAATAAAACTGTCCTTCCGATTATACATGAACAATATTTTTGTTTCCAGTTCTTGTTGTATGATCAAGACTATCTGTTCAATAGTTAAATGAATGAACAAGAGCCTTTTTTGACATTTTTAATGTAATTTGTACTCTTCTTTTTTCTGTTTGCTGTCGTCTTTCAAACTTTTCCAGAACATCCCTTTTGCCTTCTTTTTTCAGAAGTGCAGACAAAGACAAAGATGGATGGGACATAGGCTGGGGATAACGGGTTGTCACACTTTTACCTAAGGGCAGACAAAATTAGCCTCAAATACATGTTCTTTACCAACAGAGTAATGTGAAGTGTCTGGTCCAGGGGCACAATAACGGTAAACCACTGCAGTTTGCTGAATTTTAGTAATGCATTGCCTTAATTTTTCATAAATAAATATATTTAAAATTAGAGCAGCCCACCATAAGTAGACTTGGAAAGTGTACAAAACAAAATTTTTGATAAACTAACCACCCAAAAAGTTTGATGGCAGCAGCCCATTTAGCTGGTTGTTCAGGGTCAGCAGGCAGTCTGTAAAATAAAATCCCATTGATTGGAATATTCAAAGGCACAACAGGGATGTACCATTATTATTTATTTTTTTGTGTGCAAAAAGCTAGCTAGTACGGCTGCTCTGTTTTTCTCTTTGCCACCCACAAACATCACTGATGTGCAATTCACGTGATCAGTAAATAAAGTTGAGAATGGTCAACATATTCAACTTCTATATATATCAAACCTCCCCTTTCTTAGTAAGGTTATAGAAAAAGCTCTTTCAACAGCTACACAACTTCCTGACACTAAATACTTGTTTTAATGTCTACCAATCAGGTTTTCGGCCACATCACAGCACTGAGACTGCTCTAGTCAAGTACCTTAATGACATTCGCCTGAGCACAGATAACGGAAACACTTCACTCCTGGTACTGCTAGATCTCAGTGCTGCATTTGACACGGTCCAGCATAAAATCTTACTAGACCAGCTGAAAAACTGGGTTGGACTTTCTGGCACTGCCATTAATTGGTTTAAGTCCTATTTAAAAGACAAGGACTGATTTGTGTCCATAGGTAACTATAAATCTAAGGGAACCAAAATAGCCTATGGGGTTCCCCAAGGCTCGATTCTGGGGCCAATGCTGTTCAACATGTTCATGCTTCCACTCGCTCAAATTATGAAAAGCAACAAAATATAATACCACAATTATGCTGAGGACACACAAATCTATCTAACCATCTCACCAGGAGACTACAGTCCGATCCAAACTCTGATCAACTGCATCGATCAAATTTAAAACTGGATGTGCCAGAACTTCCTTCAGTTAAATAAAGGCAAAACTGAAATAATAGTTTTTGGAGCCAAGGATGAAAGATTAAAAGTCAGTACTCAGCTTCAAACAGCAAAGTTTAAAACTAACGACCAAGCCAGAAATCTGGGAGTTGTCATGGACTCAGACCTGAATTTTAGCAGTTATAGTAAGACAGCTGTGAAGTCGGCCTATTATCACTTAGAGAACATATCAAGGATTGAAGGAATGATGACTCAGCAGGACTAAGAAAAACTTTTCCATGCATCTATCTTTAGTAGACTGGACTCCTCACCAAGACCAAGAAAGTAGATTATATAACTCAGTGGTTCCCAAACTTTTTTTGCAGGCCCCCTTTTTCATGACAACAATAATATCAAGCAACCACCCCCCAGTACCTCATGCACCGCAATGCTTAAAGAGAAACGTACTAAGAAATGTGCCATAAAATATTTTTTATTTTATTGGCTGCTTTTCGATAACTACAGTCAAAACCATGTCAGTGGCAGAAGGAATGATCCACTCATCTGCTGTATTGTGAAACTACTTCAGTTGAGCTGAGCTTTCAATAAGATAGATGCTGCTTTAGTAAAAAAAATCTGCTGTATATGATAGGTGAGTAGTCTATTTCTAAAGTAATCAACAGCCTTTTCTTTGTGTTCAGGATGACAAGTCCCCAAGTACCGTTATTAATTGTTTGGCTTCATACAGTCAGATGCTAATATTTTGAAACATACAACACACTGTGGTCTTCATTACCCCCCATTGACCATTACCATTACTTGAACATTACCTGGTCACGCCTAGAGAAGCAAGAAGTGCCTCATCATATTTTCTTCTTTTTTTATGTTGGTAGTTGAAATCTCTGTTCTTGATTCGTCATTGTTTGCCCATTGTTACTTTTACAAATGTGTCCATGTTTTGCTAGCAGTGTTTTATTTAGCCTTGCTGAGCCCCCCTGTTATGGCTCTGCCATACAGCCGCTTCAGTTGGGAGGAGACAGGTAGAAACTCAATACTTCGTTATCGTAAATCTGGCAGTGAACAGGTGCGCTTCAGGACTAGGACTTATTTCACATTCTGGAATGGAAATCCAGTTTTTCTCAATTCAGGGTTAACATAACCCGCTTTCTGGAACAGGCCCATGGTGGTACCCACAGTCTTGCATTAGCTGAAAATTGTGGAGCCAAAAAGCTGCAAAAAAGATAACATGAAAATACTTTACTTAGTTAAAACTCAGACTTCCTGCTGCCGGACTCCACTGTTTTTTTTTCTTTTCTTTCTTCCCTGTATGTAAGATGTAAGATAAGACTTTGACGACTAAAAACTTAACGCAACTGTGCAGGATTTTAATCGTTGTTAGGTTGTTGTTTTTTTTACCTAGTGTACACTTATGTGCAAAAATGTCTGAAATACAATTTGTTTAATTGTGTAAATTTTATCTCTATTTTCTTTTGCCATATTTCTGCTCACTTAAATGTTTCTACCATAAATTATCAAGTGATTGACTATAATGCAACTGAAATGGAATGTTTTCAAAATTTTTCTTGTTATTTTCAGATTAAACTTGGTTATTATTTATTAACCTCCCGATAAGTGTTCTTGAATTAACATTTCCCACTTGTTTTCCTGCAGCTTGACTAGCAGTATAAGAAACCTACCCCAGTCGCTGCTCACCAGGATGTGAAGCAATTAAAGAACAGTATTTCTCCCGCTCATAAAGTAGGTCGCAGCTAATTGCATTTGACAATGAAGCGTGGGAACATAGTGAGGCAGAAATTACATGCAAGGCCTGTCACAACAGCTGGATTAATAAACATGAAGACAAAATGCCTGTGGAGTTTGTCTTTTGATATCTTTTGACAGCAAAGATTGCATGTTTATTAGGCTTTTGACAAATTGAAAGCACATATAATGCTTTCCTGAATGCATGTTGTATATTAGAAAAACAGACTGCTGCGAAGCTGTGATGTTTGGGACTAAGTCAGTACTTTGTCCTTTTGTGTTGCTGTCATATCAGTTTATTGCTTATCTTGTTAAGTAGGAGGATGGAAATATTAAAAAGTTAATGTGCACTGCAATTAACTCTAATAACTCTTCACAATACCTCTTTTTTATTTTTGTCTTACTGTGATCTGGAAAAAAATGAAATATTGTTACCTGTGCTGAAATTTTTGGATTCAGACCCCCTCATATATTGTGGAATAACAACAATTTTGAAAAGAAATATTCCATTTAACACTTTGTCAAGACAATAAAAATTACAAAAAAGAAGTTATATAATCTCATGCATCTCATTTTGTGGGGTACGATTATGGAATAATATGAATGAATGAAATTAAAAAGAGCCTGAAAATTAAGTAGTAGAGCATACATTTTTAGTCAGTCAGTCAGTCAATGAATTTAAAACCTGTGTAACAAAAAACTAATTTGTATGTAATGTTTTGTATTATGTGCAATAATATTATTTATATTGTACAATATTGTTCATATGCTGATTTTGTTGTGTCAAAGTGAGCAGGAAGGAAGCAAAATTAATTGTTTGGAGCAATGGGGGTGGGATTCAATAAGTTTTGTAACTTCTTCCCACTCCTTTTTTTTTTTTTAACAGTATTTTATTTTATTTAGTTTTTTTTTTTGTTGTTGTTGTAATTATTCTTTTTAGTGTAAAATTAAAATAAAAAAGAAAGAAAGGAAAAAAAAAAGTAATTCATTCATTATGTGTCACGGGTAAGCTGGAGCCTATCCCAGCAGGTGAAAGGCAGGGTACTCCATGGACAGGTCACCAGTCCATTGCAGGGCCAACACAGAAAGAGACACACCACCATTCACACATTTAGAGTAACCAATAACCTAACATGCTTTTGATGATGGGAGAAAGGCGGAGTACCAGGCCACTACCCCCATGTTAAAAAAACCTCCCCCTCAGCCGAGGCCTTCTTTCATAAAAGAAAAATATATAAAAACCTTTCTCTTATATCCAAGATTATTGAGAAAGTTGTATATCACCTGCTCAATGACTTTTTAAATGAAAAAAAATGGCTTCTGACCTCATCACAGCACTGAAACAGCTCTGGTCAAAGTATTAAATGACATTAGGTTGAATACCGATTCCGGTCAAGAATCAGTCCTGGTTCTGCTGGATCTCAGTGCTGCGTTTTATACAGTAGATCACAGAATCCTGTTGCACAGCTTGGAAAACTGGGTTGGACTTTCTGGAGTTGTCCTTAACTGGTTTTGTTATGAGCTACATCTATGAATCCGAGCGAGTGGCCATGACTTGTGGAGTCCCCCAGGGGTCAGTCCTTGGACCTCTTCTGTTCAACTTGT
>JBAMHW010000017.1:20448414-20462130 GCA_037177495.1 Rhadinocentrus ornatus | reverse complement strand
ACTAAACATGGAGAAGCAGCATTTAGCTGTGATGCTGCAAACAAGTGGAACAAACTGCCAGTGGAGATTAAACTTTCACCACATGTAGACATGTGCATGAATTTGGCACTTATCTTTTTAATAATTTTTATGTAATTTATGATTTTATTGTAATTCTTGATGTTTGTTGCTGCCTTTTACTATTTCTTAATATCTGTAATGCTTTTGTTTAATGTAAAGCACATTTAGTTGTCCTGTACATTAAAATTGTTATACAAATAAACAGCCTCGCCTTGCCTTACAGTGGAGAGAGTGAGCAGCACCAAGAAGGGGACTGTGGAGCCTAAGGGCCAGAACCAGCAGACTGAGGGACAGTTTTGTCCACCAGGCTGTCAGAATGCTAAACTCTCTCTGATCTGTCCCACCATGGACTCTGACACTCCGTATCAACACTTGTACTTTTTACTGCCTTAGCTTGATGCTCTCAGGAACAGGCACGCAGGCACTTTAATCACTTTAACCAGACCATGAGCTAACTCAGTCTTCTTTTTTGCACTATAGACATAAACATATATTTCACTGACTGTAATTTGCCTGGTCTATTTATTATTGTGTTTTATTTACTTAGTTTGACAGTATTTGTTTTCTTATCATTGATATTTTTGTATTTCATCGCACCAAAGTTTGGGAGAACCATAATTTCAATTCTCTGTTCGTCTGTACATGCTGCCGAATTGACAATAAGCTGACTTTGACAAAGCTAGTACAAATTAAAAGTTAAGCAACATTTTTAATGTGAGAATTAATCAACATACCTCTACACTGGGTCTTTTCTTCAGGCTCTAAAAAGCCGCTCCTGAGGGCTTGAACAGCCCTCTATGATAGAAGAATGAAAATGAATGACAATTACCCCCCGCCACGTCTCTTGCTCTCACACGCACACACTCACACACATGCGCATATATACCATATATGGCTGGTTAGCTCACTTGGTAGAGCGTAAGTCTACCATGTGAGAGACCAGTGTTCGACTTCCTGAGGGGATGAATATTAACTTCTAGTTGGGTCCTTAGGCAAGAACCTTAACGCTGCCATTTTGTAGTTTTTCGCTCAATAATCCTACACTGTGGCTGTGTCCGAATGTCCACCCTACTCCCTATCCCCTCCTTCACTACATAGGGCTTCACTATATATAAGAATAGAAGAATAATCTCAGTTTTGTCTTCACACACCCCAAATCCAATCCAAAATTGTGTGTAAATATTTTTATTTTTATTCCTTATGTTGCATTTTATTCTTTGTTGCATATCTATTCAATAAAAAAAGTTTTTTTCGCCTTCTTGCGGCATTTTGAGCTTCTGCCCGCAATATATTGTGGTGTATATTGACCCGTCTAGTGACCATCGATGCTTCCCCACCAGAATTGAAATAAGAACAGGAATGGAGTTAGCAAACACCTGCGGAAAAAAACGATATGGCAAAAAATGGTTCATAACGCAAAGTTAGAAGTAATGATGTGTTTATTAGGTTGGCAAACTGGTAGGAAAGGCGGACATATTAATTAACTTCACGAGACTGGAATGCGACAGTGTCAACACAATGTACACAATGTATGCTGCTTGTAAAACATGTTTAGTTAATGACATTTAGAAATGAGTGAAATACAACTTTATATGTTCTACTTGGGTTTATTCAACTTTGGTAGACATGGTGTGAACCATGGACTGTTTTATTGTTCCCTTTTTAAAAAAAAATGTAACTGACCTCCAAAAAGAAGTAGAAACACGTAGCAGCTTTTCTAAAAACAAATGGTGTGACCATTTAATCAAATTCAATGTATTGCCTAAAGACTAAATACATTTTTAAAAATGGGAGCCGGAGTCATTCTAAATGGGAGCAGGATGGGATCGGGAGTAATGTTATCATGATTGGGACGTGGTAGTGGGACGGGACAGGAGTGAAAATCCACTCCTGTGTCACCCTCGACTGCCTAACCATTGTAAGTTGCTTTGGATAAAAGCGTCTGCTAAATGACTGTAATGTGATATTTGGGAAAAGGACAAGGAGCCAGTTGTGACTTTAAATTATTGCTGTTATTTATTTTATTTTATAAATTGTTTTGTGATGGCCCACAGCAGCACAATACCCTCTTAATTTGAGTCAGGTGTGTTGAAGCAGGACAGTGGCCCTCGAGGACTGGCATTTGAGATCCCTGGTTTATACAGAGGAAGCCTAGAAGTAAATAAAGTGCATGTTTGGTAGTCAGAAATCATAATCCTGTTGTGGAGGAAATAAGCTTAACTGGTGATGTGAACTACTTGAAGCAGGTGATGGGACAAAAATAGTTTGTAGGTTAAATGAGCTCCGGATGCCAGCTTGATGTACAATTGAAAAGATTTATTACAAAAAGTGACATCTTAAACCGTTCTGCAGCATCTGTGAGGTCTCTGGACCAATTGTAAAGAATCCCACTGACCATTTGTACCAGAGGCTTGATGTAGGTTCACAGACAAAGAACATTTCTAAGCTGACATCTGACATCACCCCTAAGACTATCATATAGGAAACATCTTGTTGCCAATTCCTGTGGTGATAAATGATTTACAAGGTTCATATGGTACTTAAAGTAACAGACCCTTATGCCTAAATTTGCTTAGTATATCTAATGTCATTTATACTGGCTACATGACGCTAATAATTAGACACTACGCTAGAAACTCAAGGAACAGACAAAATAAATGAAGCAAGAGAAGAACTAAACCAGTTAAAGAACTAAAACCCCACAGAGATTGGACGAGGGCATGCATGGATGTAAAAAAAATTTCAATAGAGGTGGGAACAATCAGTTTAGAAAAATATGCAGAGTACTGTAAAGGTTGCCTGAATCTGCTGGTGGAAGTCCGGATGCTCCCGTACAGCTGGGACAGTTTCCTCCTACAGTGCTGTCTACAGAGGTCCTGGATGGTTGACAGTTCACTCCTAATAATGCATTGTGCCAATATGACCACCCTTTGTAGACCTTTTCATAATAACAATAACAGCTATCATACCAGACATCTTTGACATCCCCCCACACTTTCCATATGTAACACAAAGATCTCATCTTCCTGCAGCAGCTGAGGAAGTTTGGAATAGACTCCAGAATAGTCACTAACTTCTACTGAGAGTGTGTTTACAGCAGCTTCAGAGATTCGAGACACATATCAGAGGTTTGGATATCATTAAATATGAACTGCTGGGTAAAAACATCATAATATTATCAAAAAAAGAACCAGTTGTCCAGTTTATGTCCTGAATTCAGTTGTTTTTGTCCTGTTATGAGTTGACTGTTCAACCTTTCATCTCATTTACAGATGTTTTCATGATAAACGGCTCCTGAACCAGGCTGTTGTAAATCCTCTGACTTACCTCCTGTTATTGTTCAACATGATGGAGGCAGAGCGACGCCGAGCAGCAGGTGGTTTCACGGCTCCATTATAGTCTTTGACCCAGAGAACAAAATAATGGCAAAAAGACAGTTGGTTTCCAGGCAGCGTTTTTCAGCTCACTACAGCTCTGAAAGACATCAAAGAGACGCTGTCAAGGTCCATTTCTAAAATGCTTGCTCACCTCTGGTGACTCACTGGCTCGCTTGAATGTGAGCTGGAAAGTACACGGATAGCAATGATTTAGCAGCTGGGGTTCATGGAGACTGTTTTCCACCTCAACACAGCAAATGAGCCTTTACTTTAGATTGATTTTCAATTATCATATGGGAGAAATTTCTACAAGGAGAGATTGATGGTGATGGCAGAAATTAGACCATTGCAGTTCAAAGCAGATGTAAAAGGGGATTGACTGATTTAATTTGCTTCTCAAATAATTTGCCTTTAAAGGATCCTCTTTTTTTTTGCCCCAGCTGACTATCTAAACCTATCAGTTGCAAATACAAGCGTTTTAACATTGATTACTCGATATACTGTAGCTCTGATTGCAAAGACTAGTCTTCCAAAACATTATTGAAACTTAATAGTGTTGATATCCATTTGCTAGCATGTGACACAGCACTGTGAAGTGGAATGCTGTTGTAAAGTGATGTTTCAGGATGGAATAGAAAGTATTGATATGCGGCTTCTCAGCCTTGGGATGCTGCAGGGTAATGAGGACAATGAAAAGAAGTCGGAAGCAAAAAGTTTTAAAGTTGGAAAGTTTTGTAGTGCTACTTAAAAAAAAAAAAATGCCTGTGGAGGAAGTGAAGCAGAGTTGGGCTGATGTGTAGATGGTTTTGATGAAAAGCTTGTGTTTAGGGAGGTTTTTTAAAGGGCTTTTGACTCTGTCATGTTCATCAAGGCATTCCCAACTAGTGTTTTTACTTAGTTTTTGGACTTAAGTCTCAATGCCGCTAGTAGTGGGGACTTAAGGCCCATTTATGATCAATGCTAAAGACAGACACGGATCCAATCATTCATCTTCTGTTTCCTTTATGTGTGTAATTTGGTCTGTTTTTGGGGACCTTGTGGATTTGTACCCTGACGGGGCAGACAGAGTAGTACCAATAGAAACTGTGGGGGCAGTGTTGAGCAGTATAGCTGATCTGAAACCCATGTAAGGAAAGAAGAAGCTGAAATCCATTTTATGGCCATACCAACCACTGCTGTTTACTGCCCAACCTCACTTCATCTCACTTTCTGAGAATTTACATTATCATGAGCTTCTCCACCGTCACCATATTGTTGCCTGAAATCGATATTGGAACCTATAGATGAACTGTTCACTGCCATCTGGTGGATGTATTGCCTAACAACTATGCCAACATAAAGGATGCATGAAAGTATGGGGCCAGTGACGTTTGAAACAGACGTACCTATCTAGAGGAAGAATAGAAATGGGCCTTTAGTTTGAAAAAATGCCTAGTGGTTACAGAGGTGGGCCTGAATCTGCATGACCAGGAATTCAGGTCTCTTAAATAAATTTTAGCTTTAAATAAAGTCTCTTTGGCTCGATCACAAACCACCCCCTAAAAACTTCCCCCTCACTACCAAGTGTCTCTCCCAATGAAGTCACACTTGCAGCTGTGAAGGGAACTTTAATTAGAAGGGGACGGTATAAATAATATGGGAAGGAATGGATGCCCTCTTCCCTCACCAGAAAAGAAAAGCCCTGGTCGCCATGACAACACAAAGACGCCCCAAATTAATGTTTTTAGTGAAATGGCAATCATATAAATTGCAGAGTTTTTTCCACTGTCCCCAAAACATAAGAATTCAGCAACCATTAGAATGAGAGGAGCCACATTATACTTCAATTACTTTTAAGTGATTGCACAAGTCTTTCAACCCTATTATTATTTGAGATGTCCAATCAAAGTGAATGAATACTGCTACTTGTGCTTACATCAAATCAAACGGTAAAGACGCATTTGAAGCATTTGTCCAGGTAAATGAATCTCGCGAGGTAAACGTATTACAAGAATACAACCTGCAGGATAGAGGTGAAGAGGATCACAGAATTTAGTGTAACCTGATTGACTGCCGTAAAAAACGGGGAGTCCTGTGGAGGTTTGTACCAGCTGTGATAGCCTCTGGCTGAGGGATGAAATAACAAATGATGTGGAATGATTTGAGGTTATAGGCGGTGAAGTAAAAACACTCGGAGCTTCTTGAGGCTTTAGTCTGCTGGTCCGGCGGACCACTAGCTTGCCAGATTTAAACGTCTTCTGCTCTACAGATCCTGGAGTCAGGAGGGTGTGGAAGTAATTTTACTACATATCATAGTCATCACCTGTTTACATGTATAATAATCACACATATATATTAATTTTCTTTATTTATTGTTGTTAATCCTTTCAGTATGTTACAGAACATTGAAGTTACTCTTTCTTTGCTGGGTTATTGTGCGTGCTTGTTGTAAGTAAGGTCAGGCTGACCACTCTCTTCTCAGACCTAGGATTGGGAACGTCTCGAAGACGCACACCGCCTGGATAAAAATAGTTCTTTAGAATACCAGTCTCTCTTTACTGACTTTATCAGGTTTGAGTCTGACCTTGTGTTAGGAACCAGACGAATAAAACTGTTTTTCTCTGATTTGTGGATCAGAGTGTCAGGTCAATCCAGAGGGAGGCCGGACACAAGTGCATGTATAGGTTTAAAGGGTTTTATTTTAATACTATGAACAAGGATGACTGGTAAGTAACGAGCAAGAGTATCAATACGACATATTGTTGAAGTCTGTGGAGGAAGGATATATAGGAGGCTGACCAGGTACACACTGATGATGATGATGATGTGGAGCAGGTGTGGTCCAAGATGGCGTGAGCAGAGGGTTACTGGGTATTGTAGTGCTGTAATCATGAATCAGTACTCAGGAGAGATGGAGCGCACCCGCGAGGAGGGAGCAGGCATGACAGAGAGTTCTCTCCTGACTTTTCGTGGGTCAGAAGACCGCTCTCAACTAGCAAGTAATTTGTAGTCAATAATTCTCTTTGTAATAAACCTATTTACTTTTACTCATTCCAGACTCTTGGTAATTTCTTCTACAACAAGAGTTTTTATCTCTTCAGTGCTGCCAACCAGCTCAGCAGCACAGTTCTCTGTTTCAGTGGAAGTTTGTGAAACCTGCCTGAACTTTTTTACACCCAGCGGCAATACAGTAGTGTCCCTCTTTGTTTTCTCTTCTGCCTTGGTTTACCAGTCTCCATCGTTCACTCTGTTATCTCTCCCACTTTGACACGGACAAGCGGACTCTTATCAGGACCACAACACCAACCAACCCCGTGACGTCACAGCTCATATTACTGCAAGTTGGCAGCGCCCCTGCTACGAAAACTAGAAAGGCACAACTTTTTTCTTTTATATGTTTATATTTGTCACGTTTGTTATATAATTATTGATAAGAATAAGACTCAATCTTGTAAAAAATGCTGCAAACAGCAGCATGTCTCTGTTTTAAAATTTTATTTTAAATTTTTTTTTTTTTTTTTTTTTAATAGGCCCACAGACCGCCAGTTGCTAACCACTGTGCTATAGCCTACATATTTTCTCTTTTGGACACTATAAAAAGTGGCTTCATATAACAGAACCTTGAACACAATAATGCTTAGCTTATGCAAGTAAACACAAAAACGTTTAGCTGTTTGAAAAAGTTTTATTCACTGTTTTGTACTATTTTAATTGATCTCTTATTGTCGTTTATATTTTCAAGTGTGTAAAGTAAAGAATTGTGACATTCGGTAACCAGACATGGACTATTATTTAAGCTAAAAAAGAATAAAAAAAGACAAAAAAACATTAATCATGGGAATATTTATGCAACTTGTTGAGAATTTTATACATATCTCAGCCAGAGTCCGTTCAACAACGGCAAGGATATTGACGGCTGTTGCAATCTTCTTCCATGTAACATTTTTGTTCACTGACTCTGGTTTTTAGGCTGCCAAATAGCACCTGTTTATTCTTATCAAGGCCCCATCAATACTACACAGGGATCGGTCAGATTCGAACGTTTAATAAATGATATGTGGATCCAATTGTAAGATCATTCCTGTGATCTGATGTGTGTTCATTTCATTTAATTTTTTGATAAATGAGAGCCACTGTCACCAGCAGACAGAGAGCATCAACCCCTGCACCCCTGACTATGTCAGAGCAATCATCAATAAGTAAAAGGTTTGTATCCATCACAATCAGTCTTTCTTTACTTATAACTCAAGGTGTCCAATGCTATTCACACAGCCAAGAACTGCACAAATCCTTGCAGATTTCTTTGGTATTGTTAAGAAAATAGTAGATTATCTTTCTTCTGCTCTAATGTGCACAGAAATGGCACCACAGAGATGGCGGAGGGTCTACTTCCCGTCATGTCAATGTGCCTTGGTTCAGTTATCTTCTAGTTGAGATAATCTTGGTTCTTTTCTTTGGTACATTACCTGATCTGTGTCTAGTCAGCATTTGTTCTGTATTCTAACAAGCTTCACTTCCCGTTCAGATAGTTTCACTCCTTAATGGTCAAACCTGGGGCCTCATTTATCAAACTGTGCATAGCAAAGCTAACTACAGGTGAGTGAAGAACTGTACAGATCTTTGGGAAAAAGGGAAATGCGACGCACAAAAACTTTCAGACTTATCAAAGCGTGCGCACGCATGCCTACGCCTGTTTCCATTCATAAATCAGAATCAATTCTAAAGTTGGCACACGTGAGGGAACGCCTGCCCACGCCCACATTATGGCTATAAATGGTCAGGAGGACGCCTGTAATGAATATTCATCACATCCTTTCCATGATGGCTTGGGAGGGAAAAAGAGGTTGGTGTCAAAATATTGGTGGGCACGGCGTGGACATTACTGGTGTCAGAACGGTAGAATATTGGCAGCAGGTGGCAGATGTTGTCATCACAGTGTTGGAACAGCAGAGGCATGGGAATGTGCAGCTGGATATCTGCGTCTTTATTCATTTCTGCAAGCAGCTTTAATATATAACACGAGGTGCGACAGGTAATAGAGGATTGTGCACAAATGTGTCACATTTTAAACCATTTCCTTGATTTTATTCTGTACCGTTGGTGTTCCTGTTTCCCGTTTTTCTAGATTCTGTGTGTACGCCTGGGTCTGAGTTGCTGTGGAGGTAGGAAGATTTTCCCATCAAGTTTAGTTTTCATAAATCCCCAAAAGCTGACAAAATCAGCTCAATAAATAAGGCACCTGATCTTACCTGCTTTAATTTGTCATTAGTTTCCTCAGTATATATCCTTTGTTCTTAGCCAGTCTATTGTGAGTATTATTTCCTGCTCAGTACTGTTTTAGTATGTTGGAGCCATTTAATTGTTCACTGTATTTTGTTTATTCTTTAAAAGTTTAATAAAATCTTCTTGTGTTAAACATCTAAATTAACATTTTAAAGTGCAAACTCCACCATAAAGGTTTTTTTTTACAATTGGGTATAATAACCTTATTAAATATTTTGTAAGTATCAATAAATTAAACGAAAAATACTTCATTAATCCCACAGGGAAATAGCAAATTATACCCAATTATGCAGCCTTCAGCAGCCATTTGAACAAATGCATGTAAAATCTCCTGAGGATGGTTCACCTGGACAACCTGCAAAAGGACATTGTTTAAAAAGACAATGTTTTTTTCCCTTTAAAGAAACCAAGTCATTTGGATTTTCTTTTTCAATTAACCAAAGATCAAGTTCAAGTTGAAGTTAAAACAAAAGGTTTTCTTTCGAATTGATTATCCTAAGTGGTTCTCCAAAGTTATGATTTATAGCTCAGAAAGAATAACCAGGAAAATGATGGCTACTTCCAGCATCATCCTGCTGGAATAGCCATTAGAAGATGATACACTGTGGTCATAAAGGGATGGACATGGTCAGCAACAATACTCAGGTAGGCTGTGCTGGTTAAACCAGGACACAATGTTACTAAGGGACCAAAGTGGGCCAAGAAAATATCCCCCACCATTACACCAGCAGCAGCCTGAAGCGTTGACCCAAGGCAGGATGGATCCATGTTTTCATGATGTCTCCAAATTCTGAGCCTAGCATCTGAATGTGGAGCGGAAATGGAGACTCATCAGACTTTGTTTCCTGTTCCAGGAGTGGAACCAGAGCTTATTTGACTTTCTGTTGCCTTTCTATCATCTCCAACCAGTCTGCCCATTCTCATCTGGTCTATGAAAACAACAAGGCATTTTGGTCCAGACAACTGCACTTCACAATTGTGTCTAAAGAAAAGCCATAAGTGGTTTAGCCTTGGTTAACAACCTACCTTTTTTAGATTTTAGCAGTAGACATTTTAGCAAACCTCTCACATCTGAACCTATTAACATGGTTGTATACAGAAAAAATATACAGTAAAGAACTGAAAGACATCATGTAAAATGCTGCACAACTACAGATAATGACTTTATTTACCAAATACAGATGCCCTGGCTGTTCATCATGATGCTCATATTCATGTTATGGAGTCATGTCATGTACTAAAAAGAACGTTTGTTTAATTTCACATGTCGTCAGGTTTGATTTTGGACTTTAATGAACTCGGGAAACCATGCACTGGTTCTAAAAATGCCAAAGTTTTCTTAATATGCTGCTAAAGTCAGCCTCCTACTTTATTTTCAACACTCACACAGAAATAAAGCCTGAAACTAAAGCAAATTCAATAACTCTTTACTGTGTGCATTGCAACAATTAATAAAGCAACACCCAGGAGGAACCATGGCAGTATTATATATATGTGCTTGTTCAGACCTGTGTGGTTTCACATTTCCAATACACAGACTACTTTATTAAACCAAATCTTTGAAATGAAAAACATCTTACAGAGGGCTTTGGAAATAAAATCCCTTCCTCTGAAGCCATTAATAATGATTTACACACACTGACTTACATATTTTGAGTTACAGCAAAATCATTCATTATTGTTCTCAATTTATGCCAAACAGAAATCTTAACATGCTTATGTCACATCCCCAGGACTACCACCTGTGGCTGTGTGTATAGGACTGCTGTGGGATTACCCCTTTTGTGATTGGTCGCCGGCTGTACACGCGTACCATGTTGGGACCCACTACTACCTTCTGATTGGACGCCGCCCTTCCCGTACTTCCTGTTTCGCCGCCAATGAGAAGAGCTCATGGGCTTTTAAAAAGAAGAGGCCCAGACAATCAGGGCAGCTGCGATTCTTGGGACTCACAGTTCGCCAGTTGGTTTGGTTTTCTAGAGAGACACTGGTCTGCATTAACCCTTGTGGTTTGAGCTTTAACCTTCCCTTTAGATTAGATTTTGTACACGATTGTGTTTGAGTTGAATTGAGAAGAGACGCTCTCATTGTTTTGAGTAGCCATTTTGAGTTGGATTTTGAATAGGAGTTTTGGTTATTTCTTATGGGAGATTTGTTTGTGTTTAGGATTATAACTGTGTTTTGGTTTGTAATCTTAAGTATTTATGTTAATTGAAATTACGTGAAAGACGTTATTTAAGTTAATTGCTTAGTGTTTATATTGTTAATTGTTAAATTGTTAATTATTATTACCTTAAATTAAGGACACCTTTTTGTTAACTTTCTTTCTTTTGATACCGGACTGATATAACCTACCATAGGACACCTTTTGTTTGTTTGTATTTAATTGAATATTAAAAATGAAAAATTCAATATTAATAAATTATTGTCATTTCTTTAAGTTTGGTCCGGCTAGTTTGTTGTTATTGACCCCTATTCCTCTTAGTTTAAAAGAGGGGTTGTAACAACATAGAAAAAATTTAGAGATAATTTCACAGATATTGCCAAGGGAGGAAACAACGGGAAGAAAATATTCATTCTCGTTCATCAGTGTGGAGAAAATATTTGACTGCATACGATGTGGTTGCAGGGGCGGATGATGGATGTACGGAGCACAGGAATGAGACCTTGACATAGTTTGGCTGTTTTGTTTACAAAACGGAAATGTTCTTGCATAGCAAATGAATTGAGTTTTGGTCTAAATTAACATAAAGTTTAAACATTCATGTTATTCTGTGTTCTGTTAGTTGTAATATCTGCAACAAAAACCTGACTTGGAAGCAAACTGAGAAGTAAATATGAAAACATAATTACTGTTGCAATGGGACTCACTATTTACAGCTTATCCACTTAAATAACCAGTTTTTACTTCTAAATTGTCACATATGACATTCTGTTAGGAGCCTACCATGCTGGTTTCTACCTCCGAAAACCCCCACAGCATCTCTCTTGCATATACAAGCTGGTAACCTAATAGCTGTGGGATGCGATGTCATGGCAACGCTACACATTTTGCCAAAAATATGTATTTCTCTTTTGGAGAAAATGTATTATCAAGATGCTATCCTGAGAATAACTAAGTACTTCTATCTTTACTTTAAATGGGAAGTTTTGTTAATTTTTTTTTTTTTTTATGAAAAATGACCTGTGTCAAAGGTGGACTAAAAAATCTCAGAAGTCAGAATTTTATCTTTCTATTCAACCTCTTTATGGTGTCACATGGCGGCAAATGACCATATTTAGTCATGTAGACGTGTTGAAGACAACTTGCTAAAGTTCAATTTGAGCATCAGAGTGAGAAAGAAAGGAGATGTAAGTGACTTTAAACGTGCCATGGTTGTTGTCTGAGTATTTCAGAAAGTGCTGATCTACTGGGATTTTAATACACAACCATCTCTAGGGTTTCCAGAGAATGGTCTGAAGAAGAGAAAATATCCTGTGAGCAGCAGTGGTCTGGACCATAATGTCTTGTTGGTGTCAGAGGTCAGAGGAGAATGGGCAGACTGGTTGGAGATGATAGAAAGGCAAGAGGAATTCAAATAAACTCTGGTTCTGAACACACAACGCATCCAACCTAGAAGCAAATGGGCTACAACAGCAGAAGACCACACCGAGTGCTTCCTGTCAGCTAAGTACAGGAAACTGAGGCTGTAAATCATTATTAATGGCTTCAGAGGAAGGGATTTTAATTCCAAAGCCCTTTGTAAGATGTTTTTCATTTCAAAGATTTGGTTTAATAAAGTAGTCTGTGTATTTGAAATGTGAAACCACACAGGTCTGAACAAGCACATATATATAATACTGCCATGGTTCCCTCCTGGGTGTTGCTTTATTAATTGTTGCAATGCACACAGTAAAGAGTTATTGGATTTGCTTTAGTTTCAGGCTTTATTTCTGTGTGAGTGTTGAAAATAAAGTAGGAGGCTGACTTTAGCAGCATATTAAGAAAACTTTGGCATTTTTAGAACCAATGCATGGTTTCCCGAGTTCATTAAAGTCCAAAATCAAACCTGACGACATGTGAAATTAAACATACGTTCTTTTTAGTACATTGTAAGAATTTTACACAATGCATGAACAATTATGTTGGTACCAGACCATTAAACATTATGAACTGCCATCTGACTGTGTTCACATTAAAGTGCCATCAGACTCTGCTGGGACTAAGGTTATTAGTCATGTCGTCAGGGAATGCTGACATTTTTAAAGCCAAGTTGGAAAATAAAGAAGTCCCAGAAGCTACATGCTGGTAAATTTGTACTTTTAATAACATGATTGTTTAAAGTGGACATGGTCAGATTAGTTTTAGTCTGGAATTAAGCGACTTGAGTACCTCTAGGTTAGCTTTCCACCCACCACAACTCCAAACAGTAATAATTTTAGAATGAGGGAGCAGTTCCCATTTGGGGGAAGTGTTTTCCTCAGAACAAAAAGATTTGGTAGATGTTTCATGTTGTATGTCAGGAAGCTTCAGCATCTCTTACTTAAAGGTCAAACTTTGATAAACAGGCTATATTTTTGGGATTTAACCATTACCTCAAATTAAGCCCAAATTGGGTTGGGTAAACAAGAAAATATCCAGTGAACAGCAGTTGTCTGGACCAAAATACTTTGTTGTTTTCAGAGGTCAGATGCACTGGTTCCACACCGGGTGCCTCCTGTCAGCTAAGAACAGGAAACTGAGGCTTGAATTCACACAGACCCACCAACACTGGACAACAGAAGATGGAGAAACGTTGCTGGTCTGAT
Organism: Rhadinocentrus ornatus; assembly: GCA_037177495.1. NCBI lineage: Eukaryota > Metazoa > Chordata > Actinopteri > Atheriniformes > Melanotaeniidae > Rhadinocentrus > Rhadinocentrus ornatus. The sequence continues at coordinate 20,448,643 of JBAMHW010000017.1, read as the reverse complement.
GAGTCTCCATTTCATCTCCACATTCAGATGCAAGGCTCAGAATTTGGTGAAAACATGGATCCATCCTGCCTTGGATCAACCCTTCAGGCTGGTGCTGGTATAATTGTGTGGGGGATATTTTCTTGGCCCACCTTGGTCCCTTACTACCAATGTGTCCTGGTTTAACCAGCACAGCCTACCTGAGTATTGTTGCTGACCATGTCCATCCCTTTATGACCACAGTGTAGCA
>JBAMHW010000017.1:20411539-20430914 GCA_037177495.1 Rhadinocentrus ornatus | reverse complement strand
AGACCCGAAACCCCCTGTGATCCCAGGTTACATCACTGATGATGTGTCCAGGGGCACCATAAGGTGTATCTAATAAGGTGAATGTTTTTTTTCTATATGATTTAGTGGTTTGTGTCTATGGTATCTAGAGTTTAACAATGTTATTATCTTATCTTTTTTGTTTGTTTGTTTTTCTTTCACCTTTTAGTCTGATAGATAATTGTTTTTTTCTCAACTTTTTTCCTTCCGTTTGTCCTTATTCCATGTAGCCTTTGTAAGATCTGGCCAAGGACAAAGAAGGAAAATTAGCCCTTTGGCTAAATCCGGCATATTAAAAGTGTTCTTTTGTTTTTTTATATGCTCTGAGCCGGTCAAACAAACAAACAAATAAATACATAACTAAATGGCCTCAAAACCGGTTTATCTGACATAAAACATTTAATTCTTCATTATTTTTTCATTACATTTTGTGTTTTGGATATCTCCTCAAATGAACCACTTACAGTTTCTCAGCTGCACGTTTTATTTTAGCTTGACCACCATGTGTTTAACCAATATTCCCGAGTTCTGCAGAATAAGCACCACTCTTACCACTTTTGCATAGAACAAGATTAAACTTTTATGGTCCTCCATCCCTGCTTAAATAAATTAGCATGATCTTTGAGCCTTGGGGGTATTTGACACTTCACCCACTGCATATGTCTTTAATTTAATACCCACAGTCAAACTCAGTCCACACGCTCGGCCATGAACTTTAAAGTGATTTCAATATTGCTACTTAAAAATAAAAAAGAAATTTCCAAAGAGAAACAGATGAGGTTTAGAGACAGTCTCCACGTGTCAAGCCTAAATACTATTATACTTGTTAGAATTCATTAATATTTCTATGACAGAGGTCTTGGTCTGAAGGTGACTTCATTACATTACAGGTTATTGCCTCATATATCAAACCTGGGCTGCCCCAATTTTTAGGTAGCAGAAGTGTCTGACTGACTGTGTAATTGACTGCTCTCCATCACAGAGTAATTAGATTAGCCTGCTGGTTATGTATAAAACAAGAGCAGACAGCACTGTTGCTCTCCTGAGGCTGCCGGCAATGACGAGGACGATGATACGGTGATGAGAGCACACAGGTGTTCTGTGCAGAAAAATATCGAGCCAGTGTCACATTTTATTGGCCCTTTCTTTGCTGCTGTCGTGCACCAATATCATGTGACTCAGGTTTGACATGAAAGGCCACATTCACATAGAGCAGAAAACTCAGGAGTCAAGTCATGACTTGTTAAAGTACTTTTTTTGTTTCCCCTTCAGAATGGTGTTAATCCAAGTGTAACTCAATTCTTGATGAATAGCATGCTCCGACACATGCTTTCTGTGTCTTGGGTAATAAACAGACTATTTTCTCTTCTAACTATCTCTGAGTGCATACCGTTCTGCATCCGGACAGCATGCTTAACTCTCCTCCAATCTCTTAGCAGCATCTTACTCACACTGTCACACTCACATCTGCTCCATAATAAAAAAAGTGGCAGCTAGGGATCAAAGTGCCTCTAAGCGAAGAGGAGGGTCGTGAATTATGGAAAAAAATCTGGAATATTACAAAACCAGCAGGAGTTACATTTAACAACTAACCAGCGGTGGAAAAGAGTGGGAATCTACTCATTCAACCTACAGCACAGAAGTCTTCATACACTTATCCTTTTTCATATTTTACAAGAAAAACAGGAAAACGGTGCAGCATTTATTTGAAACGTGCAAACACAGATAACCAGTGTCTATGATCAAGAACGGTTCTCCAGCAGCGTTGTTTTTGACAAGCATCTCAGTTTTAGTCTTAGTTTTAGTCTTCAGGAAAAAATGCTTATTAGTTTTAGTCACATTTAGTCATTTCTAAGTTTAATAGTTTTAGTCCAGTTTTAGTCGACGAAAACTTAAAAAGGTTTTAGTCTAGTTTTAGTCAAATAAAAAAAAGTATTAGTCCTTTAACAAATGAATTTAGGTCAATAATACATATTAAAAAGTGGAATCAAGGCTGACAAGTTATAACAAGTATTGCAATTCATAAAACAAATTAACCTTAATCCTTTTGCATAAATACCAGATCCTTTACCAGATTGTTAGCTTTAGCCAAGACTTTCCCATCAACAGGGATGACATTCTTCATACTTCATCATGCAAACATGTCACACAAGAAAATAGCAGATCTATAAGTTCAACATATAGCAACACATTGTGAGCTTGTTGTTTGGTTATTTTCATCAATAATTACAAAATGAAAAGAAATAGTTTTAGATTTAGAAGGTTTCCCAACCAACAGCAAATACTTTCTGATCTACTTAGGGTTCTGCATCGCACAGATAAGGTGCTAACTGTGGAATCAATTACTAAAGCTAAAAGCAGCAACATACTCACTTTGGTAACTGTGGCTTTATTTCTGAGAATTTTCTGAAGTGCAATACTCCACTCTGAACATACACATGCCCAGTGCTGGACTGGCCATCGGGCACTTGCTCAGTGAACCGACGGTGATTTTGAGCCGGGCTTTTTCTTTTTTTTTTTTCTACTAATGGAGCTAATTATAAAAGATATGATACCTATTGGTACACAAATGTAACAGATCGACCCACTAGTCATGATTGACTCTGGGCTGGACCAATTACTGTCGAGGCCCCCTCCCTCTTGGGCCACGGTTGTCATGTCAGTCAATCGCACAGCGAGAGACAGAGAACAGAAAACATAAAGGAGGCACAGAAAAAATTCTAAAACCACTAAAATTAAATAAGGAAAACAAGACCCCAAACGATTCTTAAATAATTAAAAATACACAAATTAAAAACATTGAAAAGGAATGAAAACACTACACAAAATATGACCATTCGCTAAAATCATTAAAGGAATATGATCAATTGAAGCCACTTAAACATGCTATTGCACGGGGAACAAAGGAGCGATTTCTCAACACAGCGTGAACCTTCTTAAGATACAACCACATCAGCATACTCTGGGGGACTTGATTGGATTAGGTGGGGAATCTTTGTAGAGGGCACACTGGGCTGCAAGCTCACATTTTCTTTGTAAAACACGTTTACAGGTTCTGAAAGTTACAGCAACAACTCACGGGAAAAAGAGTTAAATTCCCTTTCTTTGAATGTAGGACAGCAAGCAGCTTTCTCACAGATCACTAATGATGGAAGTTTAGTTTATAATACTTGTAGACCAGGCAGCAGCATACAGGCTTACAGACCAGGAGGTAGTGGTAGTTTCTGAATAGAATTGTTAGCGCTCAGAGCAGTAACAACAAAAACAACAACAAATAAATATTATTTGTATTGCACTTATGGCTATTTCAAAGTGCTACAGAACAAAAAAACAAACTATTTTTTAAAGTAAAAAGAAAAGCCTTGGCTGGGGGGTTCTGGGGGTGGTGGCCTTTCTATGTGGGGTTTGCATGTTCTCCCCGTGTGTGCGTGGGTTCTCTCCAGGTTCTTCAGCTTCCTCCCAATATACAAAGACATGCATGTTAGGTTAGTCGGTCACTCTAAATTCTCCCCAGGAGTGAGTGTGTGTGTGAATAGTTGTTTGTCCCTATCTGTGTTGGCCCTGCGATGGACTGGTGACCTGTCCAGGGTGTACCCGCGACCAGTAATGGACAAAGCGGTACAGAGAATGAATGAATATATATATTTTAGACATTTCCCTGTAATTAAATTAAAATGTACATTCCCAACAGAATGTCGAGTTTTGTACAAACCTGTTAATGACCCATGAAATTCAATTAGCTATGCTAGGGATGTATCATAAATTAAAATCATATGTTTGCACACTTAAATTTTAAGTGTCATAGCAGGTTGATAACTTTTACTCATAACAGACAGAAAACAAGGGAGCTGCCAGTGCAGAAAATCCAAAAATAAAGTATTAGTTTAAAAAAAAAAGGCTGCTAAAATCGCAGGAAAACTGGAAAAGAAGAGGAGAGTGGAAACAGGTGAGCAAACTGGAAAGTGGGAAAAACAATGAAACACCAAGAAACCAAAGTGCCAACTAGAAGACAGATGAAAAGAATAAAAGCCCAGACTATAACACCCCGGATGATAAACTGCCCTAAATTTCAGATAACGGAGTCTGGGGATGTGAAGCAGCTTCAGGGACAGACAACCAAAAATCTATCTCTCAAATGGATAGCAACTTCTGAACATATCTTATTACCATTACAGGAATGTATTGAACAAATTAAGTGCTAAATTGAACACAAATCTATCATGATGTGTGATTAATAAAGGCAGAGTCAGAAGCTCAGAGGTAAAACGTGCAATTCAATTCCATACAGCACCGCTCTCAAAGGAGAAAACGTCTCATTTCATCCCATTCAAGCATGTTATCTTTTGTTCCTTAAACCCTTTCATGTCTTAATTAAGTCTCTTTGTAAGCTCTGCTAATCAGTTGTATTTTGCATTATTTGACTTTGCATTAGCAGATTTGAGAATTCTATACATGCAAAGTTTAAATTACTTTTGCACAGAAAGTCTACTTAGCCATATTTCCCCGAGGTAAGCTGCGCTATCCTTAAATGTTCTCCAGAACTGTTTGAAGCCAGAATTTGTGCATCTGTGTCCTTGTGTGTTTATGAAATGAAAATCAGTGCAGCTTGGCGTGTCGATGTGTGTACAGTACTTCCAGGATTTGTTTTCACTGGAAGCTCGCATTAGGAGCAGCACTAGCCATAACTAGTTCATACATTTAGCTAAGACTGCTGCATAATTCAGATTTGCTGCCTTTGTTCAGCTGCACTCATAAAACCACAATCGTTAACCTGCTATGTTTCCACTCTGCTGATGGAGACATCATATTTGCAGTGTTTACATGATGTAGATGTCTGTGCTTGGTCATTAATTTTTCAGCAGTGCTGATGCTCTCTGGTACACCCTTGGTTTAGCATGCTTCTTGAAATAGTTTGTCTTAAAGCCAGAGGGTAAACAGACTCATAAGCTGTCGCATTATACTGAAACAGAATGCCTTGCACTTTTTTGCATCATGCAAACTGTCTAAAATTGAGTACTTATGACAGGTTAAACAACTTCTCAAAAGAGAAAAGACATTGGTTCCTTTTTTTTAAAAAAAAACAAAAAAAACCATCAAGCTTAACCTCCTTTCAATTTTACGGGGCAGCATGGGGGCATTTTGCAAACACTTTGAAGCAGTAATCCTAATACTGAAATCATGGGGTGGAACTCAGCTAAAAGACTCTAACAAACATTGGCATCCAAACACATGGGAATGTAAGAAAAACATGAGAACAGCTCTGTCTACTTTAGAGCTTCTGATAATTTCTCAGCTTTAAGCAAAACACACAAACAAGATGTCATATGAAAGCAGAGACTCTGCTGAGTACAATGATATATGTCTCATCACTGTGTGTCAAAAACTCTGCCTGGCTTGTTCTCAGGATGCAGACATTATGATTCTTACTCATCTGTGGTAACCTCACGTCTCAGCTTTCTTTTGAGACTAAGAAAATACTTTTACTGCATAAAATATTTGTCAGTCCTGCTGAATCAAACATATCTCCACAGGTGGGCTGCTGCCTGAAAAAGTTTAGAAACCCCTCTTAAGATAGAAGTCCTGCTGTAACTGCTGAGCCTTTTTGGTAAAGGTAGGTGAGAGAAAAAAAAATGGACTGCAGCTGACAGATGTGTGTTGGTCTATGTGGCTTAATGAGCTTTGGTGATGACTTAACCTGTGTGTGTGAGTTGGGGTGGCCTGGGTGAGTGTATGAAACCCAACCTGACTTTTTATGCCTGATGTGATCCATCACACCTGTGTATGACACAAATCCTCTCCCACTCCAGCAAGGACATAGCAGACATATGCAGCCCAGTACAAAGAAGTCTGTGGCAGACTCAAAAGAAAAGATAGTCTACAGTAGGGTTCTCCAATCTTGCAGGATTGCGTCCCTCGTAGGACCGAATTGGAAAACCCTGGCCTTTAGCATCGCAAATTTTCCAACATTTACATTTTTATATGAAATTATGGTAATTATGTCCTTTAGAGCAGTGGTTCCCAACCTTTTTTCCTCAGGGACCCCCTTCATGCATATACTAAAATGTAACGGACCCCTTGGTCACCTGGGGCTGAAACCATGCTGGTTTTAAGCTTTCAAAAGTGAGATTTTTGCAGTAAATGATGTATTGTGGTTGAGTCCTGTCCTTTTGATAAAGCCAAAGGTAAATAAACAACATACAGCCTTACTTTTTTCCTTAAAGGCTAAATAATTAGGAACATTTTTCTAAAAATTATCCAAAATGTTCTTATTTGTTGCGAGGGATAAAAGGAAGCTTACCTATCAACAATCTGTCCTCTACATCAACAATGTCTTCATCAAGCTTTTCTCCTTTCAAAATAAGAGTTACGTGACGGAATAACTTCAGTGCACTGTGTAGCTCTTTCCTACTTCCTGGTTCCTTAACCAATCATTAGCAACTCTCAAGGTTGCCAAACAACAGCGCAGCGTTTGGTGTTTAATGTCGGCAAAGGAGCAGCAGTAATGATGTTCTGGCTGAGCGAATAATGTGTTTGTCCTTATAAACTTATGAAATTACTATCATAATATTTTTATGAGAGAGACTAAGGGAAACAGCCGCTGCATGGTACTTGTTGGTCAATGTAGTTTTTGTTTACACTTGTTTTAGCTAACGTAAATCACCGCGTGAAATTAGCGCTAGCATTGCAAAGCATAGCAGCTTACTGTGTGTGAATCATCTTTGCTCGTCATCATGATATTTGTTGGAGCTATGTTTGTCGTCACTTATAGACTGTATATAAAAGAGCCGTCCGCTCAAAAACCGGCAACCTGTGCAAAACTCTCCGGGGGGAGGTGGGAGGGAGGAAGAACGCTCCCTGTGTTTTTCTCTTTCGACTGTAGTTATGATTCGAAACACTAGGTGTCAATGCTACTTATTTTGCCTTTAAAATAAGGACAATTAGTGGACAATCACAATGGCTCTAATGTTCAAAGCCTTGGGGACCCCCTGTGGTCTTTAGGGGACCCCCTTGGAAGGTTAAAAAGGTGAATATAAATTTAATATAACGACTCACATTTCTGCTCCCTGCTATGTTTTGTGCCTGTTCCAAAACATTGTAATCGATGTTATAGTATATATTTTAAAGCTTTCAGTCAGTTTACTGCATTTATTTCCCTCCCAGAAATTAAATTAGCGAATTTGCTAAAGTTTGGCAAGAGTTAACTTGAGACTGAACTTTCTCAAACAGCCTGAAAACTTCTAGAAGATTAAATGATGAACTTTCACAGTTCTGAAAAGAGAAGTGATATTTAAATAGGAAACAGATATTAACAAGTTCACCTTATTGAAATGTATTCAAGTGTATAAATATAATTAAATAATTTTATTCTCACAAGTGCTTCACTTAAAAAAGTAATTATCTGTGAATTTAAATTGTAAAAGTGTAGAAATAACCAGCAGTGAAAGTTTAGATTTATGCTAAACCTTGTAACATGATGCTCTTGACAAATAAACTTATATATGTACGTTTTTTCCAGCTGTGTTCTCAGTGATTTGACACTTGAACACAGCCACGTGTTCTTTTTTCTTAAGACAAATGCAGTTCCCATAGAAACACACTGTCTGGGAATGAACTGGTGACAGCTGTGGCTGCAATAAAGGTTAAAGAGCAAGAACAAGGCTTTCATTAACTAACAGTAAACGGATTCTTTCACAAATATGATTTTTTTATGAAATGATATTTTAATGAATCTGTGCCAGCTGTGGAATGATTTGGTCCAATATTTCATGAGAGGTCTCACCAAACAAAAATAAATGAATAAATAAAATGAATGAGTGTTTATTTCATTGAGTCATAGTAGAATTTTTTAAGATGGCATGAGAACAAAATAATACAAAAACTACAACAAAATACTTTATTCACTAATGAAACTTTCATAATCGCATTAAAACAGGATAGAAATATTCAGCAGGGACGATCCCATCAGAACTATATTAGTTGTGTAGAAAGGCTGGACGAGTTGAGTCAGACTTAATGTCAGTGTGAGGTAGGAGGAAGATTTACACGTTTGAGCTACCTGTGGGAAGACGGTACGGCTAGTTCCAATACATTGGTGTGGATTATCAGCTAATGGTAATCCCAGGAGCTTGAACTGAAGGCAACAGGAATTCTTTTTGTCTCTCCTCTCATCCAAAAAGGCTTCTTCAGTTCTAAACGGACTATTTGAGGAGTTCCAGGATTATAAACTGCAGTTTGGCCTTTCACACTTGAGAGTCATTGAAGTCTGGTGTGTGTTGTTGATCAAGCCAACCATCCTGAGGGTTGTTGGGACTGTTGCCACCTGTGGGCTGCTTACCTGCTTGAACAGGTCTGGCCTACAGGAGAAGCGGGACAATTCCCCGTGGCCTGGACCTGAAAGTGGCCTGACTGGCCTGCTTGTCAAAACAAAAGAAAAAAAACAAAACAAACAAACAAACAAAATAATCAGGGTGCATTACATCGATGTGGCTGATTGGTCTGCCTGGTGCAGACAGCCGTGACAATTGTAATTGTGGAACATCTTCCACATTCATATTAAGATCTCACCAACTGTGGACATTTTTAAATCTTGTATAAAGATTTCTTTTAACTTTCTTGGTTTTATTTTATCACTCTTCTTTGTACAGCACTTTGGCCGATTATTTTTGTTTTTAAACATGCTTATAAATAAAGTTAACTTGACTAAATTATTTGTGCTCTTGTCACAAATAATTGTGATTGGCAAAATTGACGGTGATAATGACGCATGGAGGCGGAAGAGCTGAGATGCAGAGACACATGGTAGCAAAATGGATTCGGAATAAAAAGATGAAGGGGGGAAGACAGATGAGGAGGAGGAAGAGGCAAGTGTTGGAAAATTTCAGATATTTTCACATCAGCAGCAGCAACTTCACTTGAGTTCACTGTTTAGTAGAAGAATTGTGGAGGAGAGACGGCTGGTGTGTTACAAGCTGCAAACTTTTATTTGAACATAATATGATGAGCACTAGCGGAGATTCTCCAAGACCCTTTTATGTAGCTGTAATATTAGAGATGTGACGATTCTTTTGAACGGCTCTTTTAAATGAATGATGGGAATCGTGTGAGCCATTCTTTTTATTTACAAAATTTCCACACTGCCTTCATCACATTTGTGAAATCATAGAAGACTTATGTCCAACACGCTCCATTCATGTGATGCATCTTTGGGCAGTGTCTGGAAGCCTGACAGGACACTTTGTGGTGGAGATGTGAACTGCAGAAACATGATCCATTGTCTCCTTTAGCTTCATTAATTAAGCATGTGCTGCGTGAATTAAACGTGCGTTTATGAATAACCTGTAAGTATTAAGATTACAGACAGATTGTGTTCTTAATTTCATCATGAGTTATTGCAGATACAATTTATGTGTGATTCAGTGCCTTTTATGTCAGTTTGTAAGCAGCTAACCACGTCCTTGTTTGTGGGCTATTAGCATGTAGCTGTATGCTTATTTGAGAGCACAATGTGGCAGTTTTTTGTTACTTGAATGAACAGGATTTCATTGCTTCTAATCAATATTCAGGACTGTTCAGATGGTTCTTGTGAATATCTGTATTAATATTGTTAGGTTTGGGTAAATTAGGTAATTACCACACTCATTTATATTTAAATTCATATCGTAAATTGCTATCTTTAGTTTAATCTTTCAAGGAATTGTATGAAGCTTTATTTATTTTGGTTTCAATATGTGTTCTGTTTGCAGAAAACACACTCTCTCATGCTCTCATGTTCTGATTCACCTGTGCTGATGAATATACATTTAAAGGACATCTCTTTTCTGGAGCCTGATTCTTTGACCGGAATCAAAGTTCATATAGTTACCGCCTCAACCAGCGTCACAGCTTAATGTGGAGAATCGTTATCACAGGCAAAGAGTATTGTTTGGAAACAAATACTATGAGTTCTATCCAAAACATTTACTAGAATTTGCACTGATTGCTTAGGTTTATCCTTTTTTTACCTATATTTTTCCTATAATTTTTTAAAACTTGTTTAGTAGATTTTGTATAGGTACATATTTTGATTGTTTGTCATTCTTATATATTGTTAAATTTTGTAAGATATTGTAAGAACGAGCCAGTCAAAAATGGCTCTTTGAAAGGAACGGCTCCTTAAGATCCAGCTCCCTTCAAAGAGCCATAACTCCCATTTCTATGTTATAACGATCTTGATACAATAAGTTGTCAAAACTTTATTTGTTAATTAATGTTTCTGTGGTTTGTTGTTTCCGGTTATTCCAACCTTGGACATCCAGGAGGTCCTATAAAAGATTTACTGGTATCAGAGATTAAATACAAGTAAATTTTATGTGCTGTGTTTAACTCACGGGTGAATATTTCAGTACAACGGCTGCTCAGCTAAACTAGTCTGTACACATAGGCTACTGTTCGCATCTGTCCGCATCTGTCCAGCTTAGAAACAGCTGTAAACTGGGCCAATGAGGAACATTTTATTATTCCAGGTTAAAGCTGATGAGGAAACGTTTTGTGTTGTAAATGATGTGATTGCAGTTTTTTATGCTTATTGGATTTTTTACTGCATGAAATGTTTGGGAACCCCTCTTAAAGTTGGACAGTCTCGTATCTGTCTAAGATGAATCACATGCAGCAGTTAAAGCTGCTGTTGACAACTTCTTGTTTTACTGCTACAGAGAATATTGATATTAACATATACTTATGGTAAACTGGAATCTCAGCTATTTGCTGAAAAAATTACACAATCATGTTGTTTTCAGGTTAACATCATGATGTGAATAATGGAGTCCTCCTATGACTGCACTGAGTGCAGCTTCTTTTGATGAGAGTAGGAGAGAGAAAAGCTCTGGACTGGTGGCTTAGTTCTGTGTGGATGTTGGTCTATATAGAATATTGATCTTTGGTGATAACTTAGTCTGCGTGTGTGTATGTGTTTGTGTGCGAGTGTATGCACATGCATGCGTGTGTGTACTTGCATGTGAGCATATGTGTGCAGTAAATGTATAAGGGCAGCCTGGGTGAGACGACCATGTTGCTCTAGCAGTCCCTCTCTCAACCACCTGGAGAGGGGAAACACATATGTGAGAATGCATTTCATTGACTACAGCTCGGTATTCAACACCATAATCCCCTCCAAACTGGTCACCGCCCTGGGCCTGGAGAAGTCCATCTGCTGCTGGATATAGGACTTCCTCACTGACAGACCACAAGCGGTGAGAATCGTCAGTCATCTCTCCTCCACACTCGTCCTCAGCACTGGTACACCCCAGGGCTGTGTTCTCAGCCCACTCCTGTACTCCATGTTCACCAATGACTGTACTGCCAGGCACAGCTCCATCATCATCCTCAAGTTTGCCGACAACACCACCATCTTAGGCCTCATCACCAACAACGACAAGAGCGCCTACAGAGATGAGGTGAAATGACTGACCAGCTGGTGTCAAAAATATAACCTCTCTCTAAACAAAAGCAAAACTAAGGAGTTGATAGTGGACTTCAGGAGACAGCGTGTAGACCAACCCCCATCTACATCAACAACGCTGAGGGGGAGCAGCTCAGCAGCTTCAAGTTCCTCGGCATACACATCACAGAGGATTTGTCCTGGACACTACATACAGGTACTGTGGTAAAAAAAAAAGCCTGATAAAGACTCTACTTCATGAGGAAGTGTAGGAAGTTTAGTATGAACAACAGCATCCTGACAAACATCTAAAGCTGCTGATGGGCTACATCACAGTGTGTTGTGGGAACTGCACCGCTCAGAGCCGAAAAGCACTACTGAGGGTGGTGCGAGCGGCAGAGGACATCACGGGCAGCAGTCTCCCCACCATCCAGGACATTTACCACAGCGGGTGTCTGCATAAGGCATGCAGCATCACTAAGGAATATTCTCATCCAGCACAAGGACTTTACCATTTGCTACCCTCTGGCAAACGATACAGGAGCCTGTCAGCGCGCACTAAAAGACTCAAAGACTTATTAGTGTTATTATCCCCAAGCTGTCAGACTATTGAACTGTTTAATACTCTCAAATTATACTGAACTCTCAATAATACTGCACAGGACTACTTTTTGTGATGTTTAATATGTTTACTGCTGATGCACTAAATGAATGCATCATGTATGTCACTACCTCATTGTCAATGCTACTTATTACCTGTGCAATAACCTGCTCTATAACCCACGTGCAATACTATACCATGTGCAAAATGAAATTCATTTGAAGCAATATTACCACTTGTGAAATACTCTACTTACGCCGTATTTTAATCATACCCGCACCTTTGTATTTTATATTTTTTTACGAAATTGTTTACTTATTTTTCTTGTATTTTCTCTTGTATTTTTTACATGTACTATTACCACATGCTACTAGTAGTACTTGATTATTTTAGCGAGTCTAAATGGTTCTTCTCATCCTAAGCATTTCATTGCATTGTTATCCTTGTGTTGAACTTGCATATGACAAACAAACTGCACTGTAGGTGCTGGACAGATGACGTAGATGATGTCATGGAAGAAGAACAGTTCTTCTGTTCAAAATTCAGCAGACCGTCTACATCTAACTGTTAAAAGTCCATTAAATCGTCAATAATGTCTCAGGAACAATAGTGTGTAGCTCTGTGGGGTGAATTAAAATTTTACCCTTTAGGTGATCTATGGAAGATTTCCAAGCATTTAAATCCCATTCAGAAGGTTCGTCATCCAGCTTGAAAATGTAGTGTTTATTTAAAGACTCTGTACGGTAAATCCACAATGAGTGATCCACCCCTCTGGTCCTGGTGTTCCTAACCAATGTTCATTATTTTAAATAAATACAATTACAATGGTTTAGCAGTTCATGTTAAATAACAATGGAGGTGTAATTTATATCTTTATAAAGTAAAGCCTGTGACTCCATTTGGTTGTAATTTTTCTCCATGTAGTGACAGTGTTAATGTAATTTATCATAAACTTAAAAACAATAGTTTCCAGATATTAATTTGCTTTTATTGGGATTTTCCACCCACTCGCTGCCCTTTTAAATGTTATTCTTCTGCAATGATGATGAATTACAGCAATTACCCACAGAGCAAAAAAACCACGTGTAATTGATAGAGGATGTCTGCAAGAGAAAAACAAAAGGAGAAAACACAGAAAAAAACGGTCAACAAGTCCAGTAAAAGAAAAATAGTCTATATTTACACTTCTTAGAAGAGAAAAAAAACTGTCTTTTCAGGTTTTTTTTAAAACGGGATTTTGTGGGTAAAAACATAGCTCATAACTGTAATGACAAGAACAAATAGAGGTTTTCCTATTTGTCTAATAAGTCACGTGTTGAATGCTTTACGTCAGCCGTAAATGAGAGTTGTACCCGACAGACATGTGCTGATATAAAAGTTCTGTATAAAGGCCGATCTGTTCAAGATAAATATGGTGTTGTTATTGAAGAACCCACACAACAAACACGACAATAACGCCATCTACAAGGTAAAACCGGATTATGTTTTTCGTAACACAGAGAGATTATCTACGTCATGAGAAATTTTTAAAAACCCCACAGCCCCTCCCTCCAGATGCAGATAGACGGGTCCTCACCACAGACTGTATATAAAAGATGGACGGAGCCTCTGTGACGTCAACCGTAGGTTTCTGAAGAGCAAAAGTGAAGCTCGTTGAGCGGTCCCTACCATCGCCATCTTGACAGCGTCGCGCCTGCCGGGGGGGCTGTGAGCGTGGGGGTGAATGATTTACGTCTATCAAACTCCGATCTGCCTAGCTAAGAGCTAACTGAGCCAACTTGGATCTAACATGAGCTAACCGGCTAATAGAAGAAGGTGAGCTAAGGCGCGCTGTTACCCAGCTAAAAAACGAAGTTGTGCTACACTCTCTCTTCTTGCCGTGGATATTGGATACATAAAAAGGACACGCCCCTAATTATGCCAAATTTAAAGATTGAATGACATTCAAATTTTGTTAGAAATAAATTCACCCCCCTCACAGTTGTCATGAAGGTAAACTTGACCTATTAATCCTAAAATGTTTTTTGTACCAGGCTTTAAACATGTTTATTTCTGCTGTGAAGTTGGTCTTTTTAACATGGGAGTCTATGGGGATTGACTCTGTTTTGGGGCCCCTAGTGGATGCGCGGTGAACTGCAATTTTTTGCACTTCCGCATAGGCTTCACATTTCATCGCCAGAGGTTGCTGCTTGGTCCTCGCCTAACAGGCATAGAAAACCACGGCCACCAACGCATATGAAGGGATGTGAGCCGAGCTGCTGTCTGTCAATAATTTCTTCCTGTATCCCGCTGTCCCGCCCACTCTCCGCCCCTGATCGCTGCACACCTTCCACCCTTGCAGTTGCAGGCATTTTTCAAAATCAGCAGTGGGTGGAGTTACGCAGAAAGTAGGGTGGGTAGATCCACTTTAAATAAATAACAAAAAATAAAATAAAAACAGAAATATTAGTAAATAAGTAAAATACTAATAAAAAAAAATCAGAAAAAAGAGTTCAGCAGCACTTTGCAGCAAATCTAATTCCAAAAGGTTGGGACACTGTGTAAAATTGGAACAAAAAAGAATACAATGATTTCCAAATCTCACAAACCCATATTTTATTCCCAACATAAACAACATTCAGATGTTGACATAAAGACTCATTTAATCCAACAGTTGTTACAAAATGTCGTTATAGACGACTTTGCATCAAGAACGTCTACAGAACAAGTCTCTTAGTTTGTTTAGAAGTTGAGATCTTTATTACAATCAGCATGCAGAAGTCTCTGATTTGTCTTTGTGCAATAGTACTGTGTGTTATGTCTGCACTGGTTTCAATTTCTATTTTATGCAATATCTTATCTATTTAGTATTTTTATTACCTTGTTTACTGTTTTTACTTTGCATGTAGCTAGTACATTGCGGGATGTGAGGACCCATAAGCAGGACTGAGAGGCAGGTGGCAGACAAGTGCAGGAATAAGGGTTTTGATTGACACTTACATGGAGGAAACACAACGGATGATCTGACCGACGCTGACTGAAACCAGGGTGTATTTAAATGGAACACAACTAACGAGATGCAGGTGGAATGAGTTAACAATTAAAACCGGGTGAGTTAATAAACAGGAAAACCAGACAAGATTATGACAAAGAAAACCAATTAAACAGTAAAACAACAAACCACTCAGCCAAAAACCCATAGACCATGACATCTTTATGTTTGTGCCTTTTTTATATTGTATTTTATGTTATTTCCCTTATTTCTTTTCTCATGCGCCTATGCATGAAATCCACACGGTACCTTTAAACTTCTCTTGCTTTTTATCATTTTTATTTATGCAAACATTTATTTATTTCCTACCTTTTATGCTTTCTTTGCACCATCTGTAATGCTTTTAATGTTTTATGTAAAGCACTTTAGAATGTGTTGTACATAAAATGTGCTATGCAAATAAACCTTGTTTCTTTAGCTTTATTTGATTTGTTATGTTCTGCTGAAAGAGATAAATCTTAAATACATGCATGTAACTGTGGAAGTGTATAAAAACTGATACTGTCTGTGATGCAACGGGGCACTGGCTAAAATCTTGCCTAGGGCACCTGATTGGTCAGGGCTGGCACTGCAATGGACTTCTGAAAACCATTTTAAAACTTCAGCTTCAATATTTGGCCCTGATCATCTCAGATTTTAGAAGTAAAATGTAGTTGATGCGTCTGAACAAGAATCTGATTCACATGCACTGGATTATTCAGCCGCCACAATGCATAATTTCCACCATCACAGTGGGTGTTTTTATTTATTTCAATTCTTTGTTAAATTAAATGGCAAAAAAAATAAAAGCACTGACCATTTTTTTTTTAAAGTGCTTTTAAGTTTAATAACAGCATCAAAACAAATTAAGTACTTTATGTTTTGGTTTCCTCTCCAATAAATAAACTGACATTTTCCATGAAATGAACCCTCTCGCCCCCACCCATAATGCAGCAGGGCTTATCTTAAGCACGTTCACACTGATGCCACGTGTTGTGTCTCTATTGTGTAAAATCCAGATGTGTGAATTGAGTTTGTGGAGAAAGGACAGTGGGTGGGGGTGGACTTCCTGGTGATCATAATTCACTTTGTCATTTCTAGTCCCTGCAGCCGACTGTCCTCCTCCTCATCCTCCCCACTTTGACTCCCCCACCGAAAGCTTCATTGTGAGGGAAAATACAGTTCTGTGTAATATGATTCTGTATTTTCTCTCACCAGGAAGAGGAAACAACTCATGGCTCTACTCTAGTTTCCTTTAGTCAGTCTCATTTTCTCTTCTTGCTCTTTCATAGAAAGCCAGCATGAAGTGACAGACTTGGACAGAGGTGTGGAGGAAGATGGGGAGGAGGGAGAACCGAATGAATGTAGAGACATGGGACACAAGAGGTGTGATTTGGGGATGTAAAAGAAGAAAAGAAGTTAAAAAAAAAGCTAACAATTTTGGCTTGGCTCATCACAGCTGTTTGGGGGGTGTAGAGTTGAGCATTGTGCATGTTTATGTGATATGATGACATTTGCTGCGGCTGCTTCCAGCTTTTCTCTTCCATCACCGCCCCACACTTTACACACTCAGGCTTGCAGCAGCTTCTCTTTAGCATCTTGTGGCATCTCCCCCCTTCCCTATTTGGTTTGTCTAAGCAGCCTTGAGGTCCCTGTTGTTGCATCCTCATGGACATGCTGAGTTACTGTCGTGTGTAAATGTGCACAGCTGCTGCTGCAAAAGCAACTGCAAGATCAAAAAAAAAAAAAAAAAGGTAAGTGGTCTCAGGTGGGAAATCCCCAAAGATATTAAATTTGGATCCACAAAGCTTGTGACCTGACTGTCTGCCTTATGTTCTTCTTTTTAATTGAACTCACCTGCTTCACTTCTCCACTCAGCCTTAATCAGCCAGTAGGAATCTCTTTTGGCCTCCAGAGGCTGGCCCACCTGGCGCAGCCTTTTTCTCATTATTGGGAGTTTCACAGAGTAGAGTGAGAGCGAAAGCAGGTGACGTCGAGGGAAGCAGAGTTTGCCACCAGCAAGCCGTAGCAGGTTTGCTTTGCAGCATGCCACCACCAGCAGACTCTGTATGGACCTAATACTTTTTTCTTCGGGATCCTGGAGTAGAAGACAGGTGTTGTGAGTCCCCAGGAGGAAATTTTAACTTTGGACCACTCGTCAGTTTCCTGGTTTTGGTGTCACTTTGCGGGACAAAGTTTTTTTTTGGTAGTTGTACTTTTGGGTAAAATTAAACTGGAACGAACTAGCCCTTACTAAAAGGTGGAGGAGATTTATTATGGGACCAAACTGAAATTATGGTCTTTTTCTTTTTTTCTGAATGACAGAACTGAAGGATTATTTGAGTTTTTGTTTTGTTCTTTTTCTTTCTGAATAAACTGATGAAACTATTTGGGGCAGATTGATTGACGTGCCTTTCCTTTTTTTTTTTTGGCTTGTTTGTTATTTTACAGTTGTGTGTTTATACGTATAGTTTCCTTATGAATCGCTGTTGGGTTTACCTTTTTTAATTTGCTACTTAGGGTGTTTGAATAAGTGGTTGCTTGCGTCCTTTGTGAGGTGTTAAGTCTCAGGGAAAATATTTGTCAGACTTAACATACCTGAGCTAAGCTGGCTAAGCTGGCAGAAAGTTTGAGCCACCCATCATCTCTTGATTTCTTTATAGGAAAATATATGTAATTATTTATGTAAATGTGTGTGTAAAATCAATTGTGTAAAAATTGAATACAAAGATTTACAAATCTCATCAACCCACATTTTATTCCTAATAGATAATGAACAACATTTTACCATTTCATGGAAAATATGAGCTCCTCACTAATATGATGGCAGCAGCACATCTGTAAAAAAAAAAGTGAACAGACATAACAAAAGCTGGAAGAGTCATTGGCACAAAAACAACTGGAGGAGCATTTGACAACTAATTAGGTTAATTGGCAACAGGTTGGTAACATGACTAGCAGAATCTGAAATTAACACTCGCCAGGTGGCAAATGCGAGTAAATGTTTCGTTTGGTGAGTAAATCTGAGAGGGCTATCCACCAAATGGCGAGTAAATGTTTGTAGTCATGTTTTCAGTCTTCCTTATGGTGTTCCTTTGCTGTCTGCATGTATGAATGATGCACTTCTCATGCGCCAACTGTAGGCGGTAACACACCAGCGTGTGCCACGCTGTCAGCACTG
The DNA here is from genome assembly GCA_037177495.1 of Rhadinocentrus ornatus. Lineage (NCBI taxonomy): Eukaryota > Metazoa > Chordata > Actinopteri > Atheriniformes > Melanotaeniidae > Rhadinocentrus > Rhadinocentrus ornatus. The sequence goes on along the minus strand of JBAMHW010000017.1, from coordinate 20,412,688 downwards.
TTGGCCTGTTAGCTTAGCTTAGCTGCATAACGGGTGTGCCGTGACTCCGCGAGACGATGAACAGCTGTCAACTGATTATCTGATCAATAGACTAATAATGATGCTTATTATTATTATTATTATTATTATTATTATTCTGATCAGTTAAGTTCATTGTTATTATAAATCATTATAAATTTTATGATTATTCATAACTATTTATATTCAATATTAGTGATTTATTATTAATCAGAACAATAAGCTTTAATTTTATTTATTATCAATTTTTTGTTAAGTTTATTTTTTAATCAATAAAATAAAAAGCAGAAATCAGGGAGTATGATCCCACTAAGGCTGTAATGCTGTGGCACAGGGACTGTTAGGAGCAGGAGGCCAGACTTCACGGACTGTGTGAAAGCACCAAGAGTAGAGAGGGAGGAGTCTGATTAAGCTTTACTTAATAAATTCAGACATTAACACTTTATCAAATGAAACCATTTTTCTTCTTGCTTTTGTTTAATGTCGCTGTGGCTTCCACTTTCAGTTTGGATACAACACAACACAGTATTCTAGAAATCAAATTTGACTAGAGGTATGTTTCTCAATCCTGGTCCCTGAGGACCTGGATTGAGAAACACTGGCCTACAGGTATGTGTGTGTAAAATAATTTACTATTTTGGCCGGTAAAAAATATCTTTGGCCGGTGGATTTTTTCATCTACAAGCCAACTTGGCCGGTGAGACAAAAATTTAATTTCGGACACTGATGACTGGGTGTAAAAGCAGCATTTCAGAGATGCAGAGCTCTGTCGGGAAAATATGAAACAATGAGATCCATCATCATTATGTTTGGTTATTAGGCAAGGCAGTTTATTTGTATAGCACATTTCGTGTACAGGATAATTCAAAGTTCTTTACATAAAACAAAAGCATTAGAGATATTAAGAAATAGTAAACGGCAGAAAAAAATAGCAAGAATCACAATAAAATCATAAATTACATTAAAATGATTAAAAAGAGAAGTTAAAAAGTTACCGAGCAGAATTCAATCATAGATTAAAGAGAAAAGAAATGTTTTTAACTTGGATTTAAAATGGCAGTTTGTTCCACTTGTTTGCAGCATAACAGCTAAATGCTGCTTCTCCATGTTTAGTCTGGACTCTGGTCTGGA
>JBAMHW010000017.1:20392522-20411439 GCA_037177495.1 Rhadinocentrus ornatus | reverse complement strand
CTGGAAGCCAGTGTAAAGATTTCAAAACTGGTGTGATGTGTTCAGATCTCTTAGTCCTGGTTAAAACTCAGCAGCAGCATTTTGGATGAGCTGCAGATGTTTAATGCTCTTTTTAGGAAGTCCTGTTAAAAGACCGTCACAATAATCCAGTCTACTGTACATGTATGCATGGATGAGTTTTTCTTGGTCTTTCTGGGAGACTAAACTTTTATTTCTGATATTTAGAGCTTTATGTGTGAGAAGAACCCTTGGGGTGTCTTGGCTGTAGTTGTTTGACTATATTGTGTCTAATAATAAGATTGTTTTATATGCATTTGTCACCACTACATGAAATGTTCCCCTCGCTGCGAGCTCCTCACAATATGAATAGCGGATAGTGCCATTCACAAATTGTTTCGCATAGGCTGAAACAGGTCAAATGTTTTTGGTTTCAGAGGGTATTCATCTTCTAATCAAAGATAAAGAACATACATCTTACAGGTGTTTGTTAGTGTTTTTAAAATAAGTAACTTCTGTTCTGTTTAATACAGAAAGGTGGTGAGGGTGGTGTGCCAGATGTCCTCTAGCATCGACAGGTGGAATATGCAGGTCCTGATGTAGCCACAGGTGTCATTCATCGCTGTTGTGGCATGGCTTCATGCCACTTGAGCTCTAAGAGTTGATATTTTATTCAGTTCACAGCCAATTTAAACCAAAATTCATCTCAAGGCACATGAAATATACATTCCAATTTAATGCAATTTTAATCCAACGCCATCTGATTCAATACAATCCAGTTACAGTCAAATTAAATCAAGTTCATTACAATGCAAAATTGTCTAATTAGTTATTTTGCATTGCATTGTTTATGTTATGACAATAAATAAAATGTTGCTAAAGGAAACAATTTAACCTACTGAATAATTCATTCTCATGTGCTGATGCATGAGCTGACATTTAGTAAAACCCATGAATAAATATCAAATATTGTTTGCAACAATTAAAACTGAGGTTTTCTGCAATTTGAGGTGATCATAAAACCATTTTTTCCCCAGAGGCAGCAACTATAATGCTCTACATAAAGGGACACATCTGGGGAAACATGTGTCTTTAACCAGCAGAGCATGTGCTGGAAGACCAAGGACATTTTTAAACATTGTGAACTGGAATTTTTTTTTTTTAAACAGGCTTAACATATAACATCGGTCACATTTACTCTACGGGAAATAACTTTGTCACCTCAGCCAGCATCTCCTGCTGGATTCAGTTAAACGGGCCAAAAGAGGTGAGACAAATTCTTTGAATCTAAGAGCTCTTTACGTGCAGTTTTTCAGCTTCACCATTTATTCAGATTCTTCCCAGAGCAGCAGTGCTGAAATTGGATGGATATAAGAATGAATAACCTTTTACAAATTTGTTTTCAACACAGTAAACACTTCTGTCAGCAGAATCCCTGACCCTGCTGTGGCCCCCGAGTGTGTAGAAAAGCCATTTAAATTACACAAGACCCTCATCAGCAATGCGTTCACATACGCCGTCTTGACAGAAAAAAAAATTCACCATGAGTGTTCCCATCTCCAAAACTCCAGACTCCAAGACATAAAAGCACCTATTTAGGCAGAAACATTTAGTCCAGGCAGTTTTAAAGCCACCAGAAAACCGATACACAAAATCAAATTTCAAGCGAGAGCCCCTCACTTGTAGTAAACACTCCATAAACAAGACTGGAAACAGAATTAAGGATGTCTGGAAGGAGGGAAAGAGAAAATAGAAAAAATGGGTCTGAAGAAGTAACAAGAAGAGATGAAAAACAAGAAGGGGACAATCAAAAACGATTAACCTGACAAAAACTAGCCAGAAGATCTGTTGGTGGTGCAGACATGGGAGACGGATGTTCATGCTCGCAGATATTTCAACCAGCCGCTTCTCCACCACGCTGGGCTGTTTGGATGAGATGCCTCATCTCGGAGCTTCTTATCTTCTCTGTGCCGCTTCCAAACCAGACAAATCTGTTCAGAAAGTAAACTCTATCATAATCCATTGTGGGACTGGATTTTTTAGCCACACAAGTTAGATCAGAGTTATTAACAAAAATGGACTTTGAGAAATGGATTTTTTTTTTTTTTTTGGTTTGGATAGAGGGGTAGTTGCTGAAATAAATTCAGAAGAGTTGTAATTGAGGTTGCTATAAATATGTATTTGAGTAGATGGAAGCCACTGATGTCAAGACAAACAAGCTCCTCTCGATGCATGGAGCCGTTCACCCCAAGTCCAGCACCCTGAAGCTATAGGAGGAGGGAAGCTGGGCGCTGGAGGGCATCAGAGCCACTATCCAGGATTAAACAACAAAGATCCAGGTGCTATGTGATTGTCTCAGACGAGGGATCACCAACTCCTGACCTTGAGGGCAAGTGTCCTACAGGTTTTAAAATGTTTCCCCGCTGCTTTACAACGCATTCATATTAAATGACTCTTCAAGTCAAGTTCTGCACAAGCCTCTTTATGACCTATTGATTCTAGTCAGATGGGTTGCAGCAGGAACATATCTAAAACCTGCAGGACGCTGGCCCTCAAGGTCCCCAGCTCATTGAGAAGGAGGTGGTACCATTATGAAAAGATGAATTCCCTGAAAGGTGTTTACCACAGCTAAGATCCTGACCTCCTATCAGTGGCTAGAGAAGGCTGGCTTGAAACACAACACAGAAACACTTAAAATAACCACAAAGGAGCAGCCACTGAGCACGAGAACAATGCGGGTCGACCACATCAGACAGGTCGCCAGCTGCAGACTAGTGCACAGCAGGGCTACTCAGTTTAGTCATACAAGTCTCACGCATGTTGGAGCAGGGAGACATTGCAAAACTTCAGGACTGAGGCCCTCGTAGGACCAATTGAGCAGTCCTGATGAAGCGGGTTGAGGCTGGAAGACACAAAGGTGGTGGACAGTGATAGAATCAAGATCTTGTCCGACGTCTAGAGTATATACGTATGCAGTGACATAACTTCCAATATTTTTTAAAACAGTCTTTGATAAACATAGCGATGCCCAGAGTCTTAGAATTAGCTGTAAATGTGGAGTTGATAAGCCTGCAAAATAGACATGAAACTTTGCTTTGTTTATGTTGCTGTACGCCATCGTGTTTAATTTGTAAATACAGGTCTACATGCACGAAGACGTTGGAGTATAATGGGTATGTGATTATGAGAAATTAGATTGACACTCTTTTTCACCCAATACCCAAAGTCTTACATGAGTGGTAAACAAGAGAAAAACATGATTGTGTGCAGCAGCAGGAAGTCTGAGTTAAAACAAGGTAAAAATTTCTGCCTTTCTGCTCACACATTAGCAGCTAATGCTAAGACGGCGGGCACAGCCATGTTCAACCAGGACCATATGCTTAGAAAATAACAGGAAGTTGCATCACTATGTGACATATGCACTCTAAACGAAGTGTTGACAATGGCGGAAGTGCATTTAGATTTTACAGATTCGATTATTACAATTATGTGTCTATTCCAATCAGATTTTAATGGTCATGTAAAGTGACTCATTGTAGAGCTCGACGATCTAAAGAAGAAGGCAAAGGTGACAGAAGTAGCCTGCTGTTCTCAAACAACAGCAAGAAGAAGAAGGAGGAAATTAAAAAAGATGCGGAGAGTGGAGGCAACAGTGGTGCTGGTGGTTACTGTACCTCCAAACTGGGGGTGTGGCTTCAACAGATCTCAGTAAGACCATCAGAGATCTTAGAAGAACGCAGTCCTGGGAACATCTAAGAAACTGTGCAGACTCCTCGAGTCGCGAGGACCAGAATTTAAAAGGACGACCATCTACATGGAGGCAAGTGTAGAGTTTTTTTAAGGGCTTCTGTGTCACCGCTTCACGCTTCATCACTCACCGGCCTCTATTAAAGCCAAACTCAAGACCTATTTATTCAAATGGTTTAGACTTTTATTGCTTTGATAGTTTGTTTTAATGTGTTTGTATTTGTAGGAGCTGTATGTCGGGTTATTTATTTTCCCATTGTTGTATGTGTGCACATGCGTGGTGACATCACCGGTAATTGTGGGTGGCACTGTGGGTGTGTTGGCTTTAATTAATGGGTACGCTCACCTGTGTCGGTTTTGGGCCTGGAGCATGGAGGCAGGGTGAGCTTGGGGAGACATTTTCTATTAACCGTCATTGTCTATACCGTTATTATCATTAAACGTCATCTAAATGCACCATTTCATATATTTTTAACACATCTTGAAGATCATCATCAGTTGAAGTAAGTGATTTTTTCGAAAGATTGTAACATGGGTACAAACAATAAAACATCGTGACGTGCACTGGTTTAGCGTGACGCGTGTTTGATGCAAATCCTCATGACTTAGCCTGCCGCGGCGTTTGGTGTAAAATTAAAGTTGGTGCGCCGCAATAGTATTTCTTTAACTTTAGGATGTAAAGCATGTCGCTTAACTTGAGCATTGTTGGAAGGAGATATAAAAATAAACTCCGATTTGATGCAAGCTGTAAGCTTTTCAAACAGCTCGCTGACTCTAAACCTCCTCCAATCTACCCTAAGACCTGTGTTTAATGTTCCTTTAGATATTAATTTGGATATATAAAAAAGGTTGTAGTATTCCACCCCTGCTGAGAATAAATTTCAATACATTTCCGTTCGCTTTTCTCTGAAGGCAAACAAGATATTGAAGTGGACCATGTATTACGTGGGAGTCTCTATGGTTTATCTGCACAAGCAGCGAGTCTCATGGGACCGTAACCAGCTGAAAGACCACCGCCCACCCTGTCCACACAGCAGCTCCCACCCTCTTTACTTCTTACTAGAAGACAAATGAAAAGCTTTAGGTAGAGAAAAAGATTACAACACTCTAAGGTCTCAACCCTTTTATTTGATACATCATAATGAAGGTGAGGTCAGCCTGTTAGGCTCCGATGCTGCTTGTAAAAGAACACATGCAGGATGATGGAGGATGGGCTGGACAGATTCATCATCTTCCTCCACCTCCAGCCCCTCTCGACCTTCCTCCTGACCTGCTCATTAACAAGCTGCTTGGATTATAGACGACCTTTATCTTCCAGGGCTGCACACAGAGTTCGTCCCTACATTTCTCTCAATTGTCACAGGTTTCCTTGTCATCCATTTCTTTCTTCATTTCTTCACCTATTTCCATCTTCTCGCTCCTATATCTCCCTTCATCTGGTCTCCTCTGTCCCTTCTTTGTCTCTGTTACCACTCATCTGTCTCATTTTCGCCCTCTACCTGTCTGCCCTTTGGCGACTCTCCACCTTGAGCGAGCTTGTTAAAAGTCTCCTCCCTTCATCATCCGTTTGTCTTCTTCAGCTGCTTTTTCTCACCCCCTCTACATTTATCTCACCCCTTTTGATGAAATGTTCTGCATCCATCTCATTTTCTCAGTCCTGACACTTTTATTGACCTTTCCACAACCTTACGCCAACATCATGTCTTTGCTCCTGTTACACTGCAGACATGATTGAGACAAATACAATCTCACGGATCACATTCACAATCTCAATTAGTAACCTATTATTATAATTATTATTATTATTATTATTATTATTATTATTATTATTATTATTATTATTATTATTATTATTATTATTGCTTTTGTTTTTTTTTAGTTGAGCCATATTTTTTTTCAAATTATTATTTAATTCTAGGTTTTAGTGTTTAGTGTCCTGACCCACATGTCTCATAATTTCCTTTTTCTGGTACTTTCTAATGATAATACAGTCTAAGTTTAAAAATATTTATTACTATTTTAACCATTTTATTAATTTTTAATCCACACATTTTTATCTCTCCTTACATTTTGGTAAATGCAATGAATCATATTGCATTCCGTTCTGGTTTAATCCAATAATACCCTCTACTATATTTTTTATAACTTCATATAAATTGTAGCTTTTATTTATTTTTTCTTTATACCAAACAAATGATTTGTAAAGTATTATAGTATTAGTATCTATTGTTTACTCACACATTTTGTTTAATAAATAACATTTCCTTTAACAGTTCTTTGTCCTCACGACTCCTATTCTTTACTTTGTTTCCCCACAGTGGAACTTTATTTCCTGCATTTTATCTATGTTATCTTGGCTTTTTCTTCTATTTATATTTATTTATATTTCTTTTAATGTTTTGTTTTTTTAAATGCACTTGTTATTCCTCCCCACTGTGATGCTTTTAATGTTTTATGTAAAGCACTTTAAATTGTCCTGAACATTAATGTGCTATACAAATAAATTTGCCTTGCCTTGAATGTTTGGAATAGTCAGCCAGTCATTATCTGTACCGCTTATTCCATTACGGGTCGCGGGGAAGCTGGAGCCCATCCCAGCATTGTTCCAGGTGAGAGGCAGGGTAGACCCTGGACAGGACATTCCTTTTATTACATTAGATTTAGGGTGGGATGGGGTGGAATTTGTTGTTCTTGATATTTTTTCAAGTTTTCGTTTGTTTTTTTTATTTGTATTTAACAAAACGCTGCATGAAAAGTGCTTTACAAATAAAATCTACTTGATTGAACCAAAGGTAGGATCACACCTACAATCCAACCTGTGTGTGTGATGGCCGCATCTACAGCCACACAGATGAAGGTGGTAAACAACCAATTTCAGTTATGTTTGTTTATCATTTAACACTATTTTGTTTACATATTTCTTTGAACATAGTTGGAATGATATAGTTCTTTTTGTTAACGTGCACATTTAACCACTACAGCCAATTCTGTTAAATTTTGGCTTATTTATTTATTTTTGTTATTACTTATTAGTTTTTCTCTTTTACTGGTGCAGGGGGAGCTGTGTAAAAGCTGGGGGGCAGGAGTGAGCAGAAGATTTGGGCAAAGCCACATGGACAGGAAGCAAGCGGCAACCTCAGGCGGTAAAATGTCTATGCAGAAGTGCAAAAATTTGCAGTTCATCCCTCATCCACTAGGGGCTGGCTCCAAAACAGAGTCAATCCCCGTAGACTCCCATGTTAAAAAGACCAGCTTCACAGCAGAAACAAACCTGTTTAAAACCTGGTCCAAAAATCCATTTTAGGATTAATAGGTCAAGTTTAACTTCATGACAACTGTGAGGGGGAGGAAATTTTTTCTAACTCATCCGTTTGGATGTTATTTAACCATCTAAGCAAAGCTCTTGAAATTCGGCATAATAATGGGGCGTGTCCTTTTGATTGACAGGTATCCAATATCCGCTGCGAGAAGGGAGAGTGCAGCACAACTGCGGTTTTAGCCAGATAACAGCACGCCTTAGCTTTAGCCCGACTACCTCGTTAGGTGAATTCCTCGTTAGCCCCTCGTTAGCTCAGTTAGCTCTTAGCTACAGGCAGCTTGGAGTTTGATGGGTGTCAATCATCCACCTCCATGCTCACAGCCCCCCTTTCAGCGCCACTTCTTTGCCCACTTTTGGAGATTCCGGGAATGATGACACATGTGACGCTGCCAAGATGGCGACGGTGGGAACCGCCCAATGAGCTTTAGTTCAGCTCTTCAGAAAATTACGGGTGACGTCATGGAGGCTCTGTCCATCTTTTATATACAGTCTATGACAGGAAGTGACATAGGCTCCCTCCAGAGGGAAGACCACTTTAAATATTTAGATATGTTCAGTTTATTTGCGTAGATTATTTACTTGTTGATCCCTTATTGTTTGACTAAATATTAAACTAACTGTTTCTTTGTTTTGTTGTTTCTTTGGTTGTTAGCTTAGTTGTTAGCGTGTTACCCCATATGTGTTAGACTGGTCTGATCAGCCAGTATTTAAGTTCCCCTTTGTTTCCAGTTTGTTGGTTGTTGTTAGGGAAGTTTGGTTTATTTTGTTTTATGTTCTTTAAATAGTTTGAAATTATCTTGAGTTTTCATTATAAATTTGATTTTGTTCATCTAGCCATTTATAAGGGCCCTAATATTTTGTTTATTTTGTTTTGTTTGTTTCTTTTTTGGGAGGAAGGTTGAATTAAATCTGTTCCTTTTAAAGCCACCTGTGTTCCTCATTCTTCACCCCCTTACAGTGTGGTAGGATTTTCTTGTTCAAATTCTCTAATAATAGTCTTTTGGTGCACAACATTGTTGTGTTCATGATAATACCGGTGGATTATTGGTCTCCAGTAGAAAATGTAATATTATGATCACACGTTTCTGGCGTGATGAAATCCTTTCACTGCATCTCAACCCTTGCAACACAGGCGAGCTGAGAAGGAAACATGGCAGAGAAAAGCAGTAATGAGTGTGGCTATGATTTCAGCCAATAGTGATAGACAAAAAAGGATTCTAATTAAAATGATGTTACTGCAATTTCCTCTGCTATTGTGTCACGTGTTCTGAATGACTTGCAAACTTCTGCCGCTTTGAAGGTCAATCCAGTCAAATACCGGAAGTAAACCATCATTCCTGCTCACCGCTGCCAACATAGCGACTCTGTTCTTATATTTAGTGAGCAGTTAGACTCTTCTAGCGATTCTAGTGAAATAATAATAATTTTAAAAAAACAAGCAAGAAATCTAGCGACTTATTTTTAGTGTTACTGAAGACTGACATGAAAGCATGTATTGTTGTAACTCTCTTCGAAGATCAGCAGGGCTGCCGTAGGCCGCTCCCAAAGCACTGGCAGGAGGCCCGGTGTAGTGTTGAAATCAGTACCCCTGAGATGAAACCATGAAACACAGCCTGCAGCAGGAGTGCTTATTTTAACATCACACCTAGTGCAGAAGTCCCTCAACCGCTACAGTATGTTTTTTCTCTTCTTTCCAAAAAACTATTTGCTTCCTTTACTCACCCAGATTGAGAGTGCATGGGCTTAAATATCCTGGTGTTATTTTATTTCCTTTATTTGTATTTTAATATTTTCTGCTTTTCTCTTTTATTTGTTTTGTCGTATGAGTGTTCATGGGCTTGAATGTCTTTAATAAACTGAACTGAATATCAAAAAGCAAACATTTGGGGTGCAGGGTGAGTGGTTGAGTAGACTGGAAATCCTCTCTACAATAAAACCTGAAGATAAACTAATGCTTTCATTCTGTGTCTCAAACCCAAGCAACTTTCAATGCAGGACTCAAAAGCCCAGAAGTCAGGATTCTACCCCACTCCTCCCATTCAACTTATTTATAGACCTATGAAATAATAGGTTCACCAGTCACTTGTTAACTAATCAGCCAATCACATGGCAGCAACTCAACACACTTGCTGAAGTTCAAACTGAGCATCAGAATAAGGAAAAAAGAGGATTTAAGTAAATAAATTTATAAATAAATTCAAATTATTTATAAGTAAATTGAACTTACTTATTCCTTGATGTCAGAGGTCTGGGGAGAATGGGCAGATTGGTTGGAGATGGTAAAAAAGGCAAAAGAAAGTCAAATCAGCACTGGTTCCAACCGAGGTCTGCAGAACAGCATCTCTGAACACACAACACGTCCAACCTTGAAGCAGATGGGCTCCAGCAGCAGAAGACCACACCGAAAACAACAATCCCAGTTATACCACCAGAGTAATGGAGAACTATCTAAAGAACGAGGAGCATGGCACCAGATGGTACGGACCCACAGAGCCTCCTTCTTCAAACTCAAATCAGTGTGAACAGACAGAAACCACAGAGAAACTAAACAAGTGCAGATTAGACAACTGTGTCTAACAATGTCTGACAAACAAGTTTAAAAAAAAAAAAATCTATACAGGAAGTCACATAAAAGGCTTACCAAAGAAATCAGCAGACAGACTCGCGCTTCTGAGAAGTTTTCATCTTTCACACTGTGGCTCGGGCAGTTTCCTCTCATCTTTCCTATTTTCCTGTAATTTCCTCTCCACTCATCGTCTCCATCACCTATCCCCATCTCGGCTGCCTTCCTCATCTCTTCTACCTTTCTTTTAATTTCCTCCTCTCCCTGTTGCTCTTCATTCCTGTTATCAACTCCTCAATTAGCCTCCTCATATCTCCTTTCTCTCTCTGTTGTGTCCAGTCTCCTCTTTGAATGCAGTCCTGGTCCATGTAGTCTCTCCATGTTAGATATTTTACAGTTTGTTTTTTTGTAACTTGATATGAATGGAGGTAATCGTGTTCAATTATTTAGTTAGTTGAGCTTAAATTGAAGCTACGCAAAGTCTTGCAGGAGTCCATCCACATGCAGGGAACCTTCTCACTGCAGTTCTCGAACAACTTGTAGAGCTAACCAAGAAACCATGTTTATGTTAACTAGAAAAACCAATGGTGACAGTTTAATGGGTTGCTAAAATTCCAGTCTGGTCTCCTTTCTTGTAAATACTAACAAAAGGTGATTCTGCGGAACACTTCTATGGTGCAAAGCAATGTTACATCAAGTGAAACGCGTTTAGATTTTCGTGATACACATTTAGATAATAGAAACCATATTTACATTTACAAAACAAAAGCACAACGCCATGACAAAGCAACTTTACATTTACGTGAAACACTTTTAGTTTACGGAAACGCACTCACAAAAATAGGTGTTTCAACAAAATCTGAGCCATCAGAATCTGTGACCACAGGGGGGGTGATAGTGTACATTTGTCTGCATGTATGTCTTAGAACACGAGCAAAGTCTAATGTGTTACTCTACTGCAGTGGTTCCCAAACTGGGGGGCCCAGAGCCATAGCAGGGGGGGCTCAGCAAGGCTAAATAAAACACTGCTAGCAAAACATGGACACATTTGTGAAAGTAACAATGGTCTAACAATGATGAATCAAGAACAGAGATTTTAAATAACAACAAAAAAAAAGAAAGAAGAAAATATGATGAGGCATATCTTGCTTCCCTAGGCATGACCAGGTAATGGTGAGTGGTGGGTAATGAAGACCACAGCATGTTGTATGTCTCAAAATGGGGGGCGTGACATTATTGTCAATGAAAAGGGAGCCCTGCAAAAAAAGTTCAGGAACCACTGCTCTACTGTATCTGTATTATATGAACACAGACTTCAATAAAAGTGTTTTCAAGATTTTGCTTGTCTTTTAAGACTTACGTGCAGAGGGCTCCCTGCAGTCACAGATTCTGATGGGTCACAGATTTGGTGAAACACCTATCTTTGTGAGTGTGTTTTGGTAAACTCCTAAAATTGTTTCACTTAAATGTAAAGTTGCTTTGTCGTTGGTAAAAGTGGTTTGGCTTGTGTACTTTTGTTTTGTAAATGCAAATATGGATTCTATGATGTAAATGTGTATTGTAAAAATGTAAAAGTGTTTCACTTGATGTAATATTGTTTTGCACTTCCCGGCCACCGTGGTTTAGTCAGTGGCAATCAACCTATTTAAGTCATGTTCTCTCCTCCCGCTCTGACTTCCTCCTCAGTTAATTTAAGAAAGTTTCCATAAATGATAATTATAAACTGCTCCAAAATGCAGGACAGCAGGTTTGCATGTAGCTTTCCCCACATTGTTCTCTCCTTTCATCGTGCAGCAAAGCTAAAATAATGTTTGTCCGTGCTGTCTGAAAACTGCATTTCAGAAGGATGAAAATACAAAATGAGGAGGCCAAACCCCCCACGGGACTTTTCCTCTTGTATTGCAGATAAATCACATGGAAGGAATAAAATGACTCATTCAGACTTCAGACACAATAAATGACTGTATTTAGGAACCCAGGCACCAAGCAGACAGCTTAAACTTTGCTTTTCAGGGTGCAATGTGCGTAACATAATATCAGCACTACTTAGTGCAGCAACCAGGACTCTGCAGAGTTGTCCTCAGAAGCTGTGCCTCAGCAGCTAATGTATAAATGAGAGCAAACAGAAGCCCTTGGTTGAGCCCAGATAGGCTCCGTGCTTGGGGTTATTTGTCATTAAACTTCTTGTTTTTGCTCCATCGGTGTGTTGATGTTCTTCTTCAGCTCACTCTTGGCTTTTGTCCTGCTACGTTTACCTTTTTTTATTTCAGTGTTGCAAGCTGATTTAGATTTTAGCTTGTGGTGGTCACTTTCAGCCAGAAATGGAGCTTTGCTTAGATGGTTAGTTTCCTTTTCTATTAACAGTTATTCAAACGTGTTTACTGGCTGGATGAATGTAGTAAGGATGTTCTGTGCTGGAATAACTTCAATGAGGAAAAATGCTTGATGCCTAAATGGCAGCTCTGGCAAAAACTGAAACTAAGTTTTGTGTTAGTGAGTCTGGCAACATCTTTCAGCAGTTGGCCACCTGTGATCCATCACCTATCCACTCCAGGAGCATATTTATCCTAGCTTCCAACTGATCTTAAACAGATCCCTATTTCACCTACAGCAGCAGCAGATGGACTTCAGTTTTCAACCCAGATTTCCCCAAAAATTAGGAGCCAATGAAAAAAGAATGCAATGCCCTCATCAACTAATACTGTAATATAGAATCTAGAAAATGTATAAAATGTTTTATTAGAAATATTTGCTAAAGAGTCCTGATTCCTCTTTGATTGGAATATGTTTCATGAAGTTTCAAATGCAGCATCTAGACCGGGGGTCTGCAACCTGCAAATGGCTCTCTGGACCTTCCACAATGGCTCTTAATACATTGCTAAAAATGAACTAATTAATATTTTTTTTTTGCAATTTTTCAGATTTTTTATGGAATAATTGAATTGATTTCCTACAACATATTGACACTAAAAAGATGCAGCTTTTCTTCTGTCCACTGATAACAAGCTGGATGCTCCCTCTCCTCTTTAGTCTGCAGGACACGCCCCCCATGTTTTCCAGAAAGAATTTCACATTTTCATCCATCTGACCACAGAATAGTTTTCCTCTTTGCCTCTATTTTAAATGAGCTTTGGTCCAGAGAAGATGGCAGTGTTTCTGGATCATGTTCAGATCTGGTTTCTTCTTTGCATGATAGAGCTTTAACCTGAACCACATTCAGAGAAACCGGTTTATGTAAGTGTTACTAAGCCCATACTTCCAGTATAGCAGGGTTCTCCAATTCGGTCCTACGAGGGCCGCAATCCAGCAAGTTTCCATGTTTCCCTGCTTCAACACACCTGACTCAAACTAATGAGTCAATGTGCAGAACTTGACTGGCTGTTGGATCCATTTAATTTGATGCAGGTGTGTTGAAGCAGGGATACATGGAAAACCTGCTGGATTGCGGCCCTCGTAGGACCGAATTGGAGAACCCTGTAGTAGAGTTTCATGTCTGTTTTTTATTCACTGCTTCAGGAGGTCCCAGAGATCACACATATGCGGTACTGACTTTCTGCCAAGTCCCTTGCACACAGCGATATCTCCAGATTCTTTGACTCTTGATGATATGTACTGTGAATGATGGAAAATTCAAAGTCTTTATAGTTTTACGTTGAGGAACGTTTTTCTTCTAAAATTACTCCAAAGTTTACAGACAGTTTTTTTTGTTTTTTTTGCAGATTGCTGAACACAACCATCTTTATTTTTGAGAGGCTCTACCTCTTTAAGGTGCTCTTTTTATACAGTCAAGTGACCTGTTCCAAACTGTGTTGTTGACTTGTTCCTTTAATTTAACACAACTGAAGATGAGTTACTGTTTTGTTTAAATTGTAAATGTCTCACTTTTCAATTGTAATTTGAATAAAATACGTGTACACTGTTCAATGAGATCAGCAAATCATTGCTTTCCGTTTAGTTTAACGTTTTACAAAGTGTCACCAGCTAATAGAAGTAATTTATAAAAGCCAGTCATCAGTCAGTCATTAACTGTACCGCTTGTTCCTATTAGGGGTCGCGGGGTGAGCTGGAGCCTATCCCAGCAGTGTTTCAGGTGAAAGGCAGTGTACACCCTGGACAGGTCACCAGTCCATCGCAGGGCCAACATATATAGGAACAAACAACCAATCACGCACACACTCATTCCTAGGGAGAATTTAGAGTCACCAATTAGTCACCAATTAACCTAACATGCATGTCTTTGGACGGTGGGAGAAAGCCGGAGAACCCGGAGAGAACCCACGCATACAGGGGGAGAACTTCACACAGAAAGGCCACCAACCCCCACATTCGAACCTCCCCGGCCGAGGCTCAAACCAGCAGCCTTCTTGCTGTGAGGCTGCTGTGCTAACCACCACACCACCGTGCATTTATAAAAGCATTCTTTTTATATAGAGAATTGTTGATAATAATAATCTTAATAAATAAAAGCAGGGGTGTAACAGTTGCTTCTGGTTTTCGTTTCTTACTTCCTGTTTAATTTGGACTTGTTTTCTTTTTTTGGGCATGTCCGGTCATTTTCCTTCCTGCTTCTGCTTTCATTTACAGGTGCTTTAACTTGGTTAATTACCTCACACCTGCTTCTTATCTGCTCGTTATCCTTCTCTATAGACCTTTACATACCTGGGTACTTTCCTCCCTCCCAGATTGTCTTTGTATCCAGTTTAATAAAACTTTCAATCTCTTTTGTTCCTTTAGTTTTAGGTTCCCAGTTTATGATGATCCTGCTTTTTGCCCATTGCCCCTGGACACTGCAGTTTTCCTAATGTTTTTTTTTTTGGACATTTGGGCTAAGCTGAACTTTGATTTTGGCCATCATCTTTCCTAAGAGCAGCTATTCCATCACCAACCCCTGACATAAAACAAACTTTGACTTTGGGGTTTTCACCTGTCTTGAAAGATGAGTCCTCCTCTTACATTTAAGACCAGTCACAAAAAGGAGCAGAAGCATTACAGTCAAAATGCCAGACTCAGATGACAGCATTACCAGCTGTAAGACTTGAAGGAATCTACAGCACTGATATCTGTCCTGGAGATGTCTCATCTATTGAAAGCTGACATCAGCAGAGGAGAGGACAAAACCGTCCGCCTTGATGTCTGAGTTCTTCATACTGTAAGTAAAACTATACTTTTCTCAGTTTTGAAAAATCTCTTTTATCTTTCTACCTCCCGAATATTACCACTTATTAAAGGAAAAGACGTACACAGTACTACTTAAATATAATCTAACATCTACCTGTCAGCTAAAACGCAGCTCCTACTCTGTTTGGTTTCCCTGGCAGGTGGTGCAGTCATCAGCCAGCTTGGCCCTTAAAACCACAGTATAAACTTGGTTTAGAAGCTAAATAATATAATAGGCTTATTTTATTTGTACAACTGTACATAGTTATTGTGATGTTTCACTGTTGAAATGTGAAGCATCACTTTACTGTATTTTCTACTATGAAACAGATAATTTTCCTCCTTTCAATCCTGTGGTTTTAGTGGTATGAATTAGCAAAAACTGATAGAAAGTGTGTGGATATGATGGATTACTGCACTCTGGGTGACTCATTTACTCAAATGACTAAAGAACCCAATTTTCATTGGTGATTGACTCGATTTAGTAAAATGAATCAAGTTCACAGTGACTAGTAGGTGTGTGCTGTAAGGCTGTATGGTTTATTGCTTTAATCTGTTTTCTGCACATGCTGCTCTGAATCCAGAAAAAAAATTAATTGATTTGGTTGCTAACTGATCTCATTTAGGGGGTTACTGTGAATGTTAAGATTGTTTGTTTATAGGTAAAAAAAAACTATGTCACTGAAGTAGAACATGATCATGCTGTGATGAGTTTTAGAACGGGTTCGAGCATCGATAGCCAGTGAGGCCCACAGCTCAAAGGTTAATTTTGCAATGTAGTGCAGCCTTGCTTTAAGAAATAGAGAAACAACAAAGGGAAAAAGGCGTGAAACTGTGGTTCTCAATTCCGAATTGGGTTTCAGTAATGTGGGACCATCAGTCCACTCCTGTATTTCAGCTAAAGTAGGTGGTAGCTAAGTAGTAAGTAAGGAAACTTATATTTTTATTTCATGTAATACACAATAAATCAATTATTCCTCAACATGCAAAAAAAATAAAAAATAAATAGGTAATGCCACGAAATCGGCTTTCAATATTGCGGTTGTTATTGCAACCATAGGCTGCACAAAGGACGGGCATATTTGCTGTCACTCCGGGTAGTTTTAAAGCTAGCCTGGAAAGCTGACACCCATCTAATATGGCGGCTACGCTGCATCACGCTCCAGGTGTAATGAGTCGACTACGTATATGTCTATGGAAAGCATGGCAGCAGCTACAAACCTTGAGCGGGGGAGGGAGGATGAGGTGTTTGTAAAGAAGGCCGGTGCAACGTTGGTCATGTAGACCTGGTTTAGGTTTAAGGATTCGGATATTGAGAAGAAAAACAAAATCAGCAAAATATACCGGGCGACAGTTAAACCGAAGAGAGGGAATACAAGTAACTAGGTTGATCACCTCAAAGGAAGCATTCTATGGAATACAAAGAAAGCCAAAAACTGCACCCTCCACAAACACCCACTCAGTCCAAGTGGAAAGAGAAAAGGTGGCCCCACACACCAGCAGACAGATATTTTACAAGCTTTTTCCGAAGGCTCTCTGTATGACCAAAGGATCTGCGGTGGATTGATATTATTAATGCCAACGTTACGAGTTACCAAGCCGGAAGTACTTTAGCCCGACTGAACTTTCCGAACGTTCAGCACCAGTGGCAACACTGCAACATGCCATCGATCTTCACTGAAGCCGAGACAGTGGACAAACTTGTATTCCTGGCCAACAACCTCTGATGTGCAAGAAGGTGTAATCACTGCATGCAAGGAGCACAAACACTGATGTTCAGTGTTCGTGTTTGCACCAGAAATTGCAAGTTTGGAATTTTTTGTTCTATATTTAAAGGAAAAGAAACCTTATTGTTTTTACCTAAAATATTTTCATCTTTATTCATTTTAAGAATTTGTGTGTTACATTGTTTGGAAAAAGATCTGTTACGCACCTGAAAATTTGCTTGAAAGGTTTTGTATTTTTTATTTTTGTTTTCTAAGTTTTGCACAATAAATGCTGTAAATAAAATGGCATTCTATACTTTTTTGATGTTTGTTCCATTGCAATGCATGGTATGTTCAAAAAAATGTCATTTTGACATTTACATACACAAGAAAAGCACATGCTTCAGATTATACCGCAAAATAGATTTGAGGCCATATTTTCCAGCCCAAGCGGGAACACATTGCACTGCAGCCTTACAGCTGTGCGGTGGACCCCAGCCTGCCCTGATCTGGGTGGTTGCCATGGTAGCGACCTCAGTGGACTGGCTCCTGGTGTGGACAGATCCCTATGATATTGTTTCCTCACAGCAGCTTTGAGCCGGGGGTTTATTACTTTTAGTATTTTATACCTACGTTCAGTTTAGAGACAGAAATTAGGAAGTCATCTTTGTGCAGAATGGGGGAGGGGGGCAACTGCCTAATCTGTATGTATGTGTTTATTTTGTGTTGCCTTTGTCATGAAAAGCCCTTTATAAATAAAGTTTGTTTTGATAATGATACTGATTGTTGATTGTGCTCGGATGAATCAGTGTAGTTGCAGCTTTGGTCTTTTCTCCAGTAGCGATCCAATAAATCTGTGATGTCATAAATGGGTGAAGTCGTTCCCATCTGGAATATCTTTGTTTGTCCAGAGAAGGTCTGCATGGGACTTTTAATCTGAAATTTTGTTTTGTCATACAATAACCACAAAGCAGTTTGCTCAGCACTCGGCATTAAATGATTTAAGATGCAGTGGGAAAACTTTGCAAACTCAGCAAACATTACAAGCTTAAATCCCTGAAAGTTGATTAATTCTATTGTGTCATGTTTGCTTTGTGTTGCAGAAATCTTTATTAATTGTGAACTTCACATTTTCAGCACTAAAGACTCGACTTCATTTCATAGTCTGAAAAAGAAACGTTTGAACGTTTTCTGCAGCTCCTAAATGTTTTAGTCCTTTTTTTCGTTCTAACCCCGCTGGTGCTGAGGCATTTGCCCTTCAGCCAAAATGTCTTGTTTACAGAACTTATAAAGTGGAAAATGAATAAATATGCTCTACAGCTATAATTTGGAAGGGTTAATATTTTACTTTTTGCTGTAATATGAATTCAGTATAAATAAGGATTTACATGAAACTTGGGTAAATAATGTAAGTAATTACTACTTTTTCCCTTTACTTTTTTCTAATATTGGCTGCAAGCTGACTACAGCAATCAGTTTTTTCCACTGAAGGAATTAGTCTAGCTCTTGTTTCTTGAATGGAACAGCACACATACCTTAAATAGCAGGTCCAGGGTGTCGGAAGACATTTTCATGGCTCCATCATGGAAATGAACACGAGTGTGCTGCATCAGCATGTTTTCTTTACAGTAAATGGCATTCTGGATCTCCCGTGTTTTATCCCATATGGTTGAATGTGACGCCTGCCGTGCACGCCCTGCTCAGACAAAACTGCTGATGGTGTGACACTGCCAACTCTCTGCTGCCTGTTTATCAAATAAACTTTCCACAACATCTGGAGAGGCATGCAAATAACATGATCAACATTCTGTGAAGCATGCCACATGTGCCTGAACAACACCTTGCAGGATAATCGATGCTTCCTGAACCCACAGAGACTCCTAAAAACTTCTAATTTTACTTTGCCTGCCAAATAAAAACTTGGAGAAAGTTGTGGCTCTGTTTCTTTCCCAAATGAAAGATGGGAAGCTCGGCATACACCCTGTCCGGCTTTGGTTAATTATAGTGGCATACAGTATATTGTACATATAAAACTCTCAAAAGCAGGAGTGCTTCCCCTCCCCAGCACAAGGAAATAGCTGACTGGTGCATATGGTCTGATCACAGGGGAGTTATTTTTTCTTTTATTTTATTCCGGCTGTTGTGATGTATGCAGGGCTGATCTCTCCCTCTCTGTGCCAGAGACTTCTTTACAAAATCTATGGGAAAGCTGGAAAGTCACATTATTTAGGAATTTAAAAAATTTGACCCTCAATGGTCAGGTTGTTTACATTTGAACGTCACAGTATGAATCAGTTACAAAAAAGAGCAGAAATGTCAGGCTGTAGTTTGGCACTTTGGCATCAGGTTGTGCTTCAAATCAAATCAAGTTTATTTGTATAGCCCTATATCACAACAAAGTTGTCTCAGAGGACTTTACAGAAAGAGG
>JBAMHW010000017.1:20368218-20390102 GCA_037177495.1 Rhadinocentrus ornatus | reverse complement strand
GAGGTACTCCATAGCTAACCTTTGAACATTCAGAGGATGCATCATTTACACTAACAAACTGATATCTATCTGAAAGACATGAATGAAACCAGGAAAGAGCAGTGCCTTTAATCCCTATATCACTCTCTAACCTCTGCAATAAAATACTGTGGTCTATGGTGTCAAAAGCAGCACTTAAGTCCAACAAAAATCAGTATTTTTGATGCTTGTGTCACAGTATGCACAATGTGGAAGAGATTTTACTACATATCATAATCATCACTCATATATGCTCATAATATTTACGAGTATTAATAATCACTCATACTCATTTTTCTTCATTTATTACTGTTGATTGATACAGATCATTTATATAACATGTGACTGAGTGTTGCTCATGATTGTTTGAGGTTAGCTTAGCTGCTGTTTTCTCACTTCTTGGATAGAAGCGTCTTAGAGACACACACCTGTTGGATAAGAATAAGAACTATTTGGGATTCCAGCTTGTTTATTGAGGATTCTCTTCTGGGAATTGAGAGGACAGTTGCACCAGTAAGTCTGGGGTTTTGATTAGAGTCTGGCCTTGCTTTGGGAACCTGGAAACCATGAGATGTGTTAAAACTGTATGTTCTTGGGCTGTGCATGAGAGTTCTCAGCTGACTTCTCGTGGGTCAGACGACCGCTCTCAAATCCTAAGTTATTTGTACTCAATAATTCTCTTTTGTAATAAACACAATTACTTTTGACTCATATCAGACTCTTGGTAATTCTTGCTTTTACAACAATTAAGTCCTTTTTTTAAGAAAAAAAAAAAAAACATGTTAATGACTGTAGCTCTGTCATCAACATGTCAGGACCATGTTGGTGCTAGTCTTGTTAACAGGACTATTTACATGCTTGCATACACTGTTATGACTGTAGTGAAAAAGGAAGACTTGCAGCGTAACAAATTATCCTGTACAAGATTCAATACAGTAAATCTTATTATAAATCGATGCAATGCTGCGGATCAGACACTTTACCTGTAAGAATGGTGTGTTTTTTCGGATTTGCAATCTTTAGCTTGGCCCTGTTTTACATTCTTCACTTTGGGAAGAGCTACATTTCCACTTTTTTTTATTTTTTTGAGTAACGAAGGAGAAATTAATAAAAACTGTTAAAATCTGATCATTGAAACAAAACAAAGAAAAATTTAAGAATAACAGAACATGAAGTTGTCCCAACTATACTGTAGGTCTAAAAGTGTGGGCATATTTCTGGACAGCGTGGCAGCAGCTGCAGTCCTTCTAAAACTGATTCATTCTCACCTACTCTGCTCCTGTCATAACCAGTATGTCATAAACCCTTCTCTTATTTGCTGCTCCACATGCCAGAAGTAGCTCTACAGACGCCTCTCAGAGGCACTATTTTGTGTGTGTTTGTGCCTGTTTTCCTGTGTTTGAGGTTCCATGCCGGTGTCGCTCTGCATGATGTGAGCTGTTAAAAGAAGAGAGATTGCTATTTAGTGATTTAAAAAAAGAAAAGCCTAATGAACGTGTGTGTCATGCTGTATGACCATAATGATGATGCACACACACAGAACTGCAGGAGAAGCTGTGTGAAAATTAAATCAACACATCACTGTTTGTGACAAGGTAAAAGGTGAGCGCAGGGTGACATCAGCCTTGGCTGACAGGACGAGCTGCTGTGGCTGGGGAGGGTTGAAACAAAGAGGTGACAAATCACTGACGAGGAGGGAGCTGTGACAGATGTGATGACAAAAGGTACAACAACTGTGTCCTCTGTTGTCTGACAGTGACCTGTCAGCACAACATAAAGGAGGATAAAAAAAGGGAAGGAGACAAGGAACGATGGAAGCTGGAATTATGAGGGGTACGTGCAGTAGAAAGGTCAATAGATTAATAAAATATTTCCAGAAAGAGGGAAGCATGGAGAAATTAAGCCACTGGGATTTTTACATGGAAAACTAAAGAGTTTAAAGATTATTTATTGGTAAAACATGATGTAGGCATGAAAAGAAAATTGTGAATAACTGCTGTTGGATGCAAACTGTACATGTCTTTGGGGACACCCAGTCTACATTTAGTTTTTTTTCTAGAAACTAAATCTAGTTTCTACACTAGTAAAAAGTGTTTAAATCTACAAAGCAGAGGTGACGTTAAAACTTATGCAGGTGTAGCGAACGTTGTATAGGACAGGATACAAACTTTGAGTATCTGGATGCCAGTTGTGTGTAACTCTGTTGCTGAACCCTTCCAGTCACCAAGTTCTACCATCAAAACCATCACATAGTTGATATACTACATGGTAAAGTACTAGTACATCTGCCTTGGAGTTGACTTAACTTTTGCTGCTATTACAGTTTCAGCTCCTCTTGAAAGGCTTTCCAGAGTGTGTTTATGGGAATTCTTGACAATTCTTCCAGAAGTGCATTTGTGAACTCAAACACTGATTGTAGACAAGAAAGCCTGGCCCAAAGTCTCTTCTCTAATTCAGCCCAAAGGTTTCCCATCCGGTTGAGCTCCGGACTCTTGCTGGTCAAGTTCTTACGCACCAGACTCGCTCATCCAAGTCATGGATCTTGCTTTGAAATTCACAATAATTCTGTAGCAAGTCCTGCAAAGATGAGCTTGAACAAAATTAAATAAAATCGGCACAAGTGCAACAAATAACAAAAAAAAAATTCTTTAATGACAATGCATCTAGAAATGAAATATTCCCATTTATGCTTAAGAATGCGACTAGTTTTATGTATTTAAATTGATTTTTTAAATGCCAGTCTTAAGTTCACTTAGATACAAGAGTGTTGAAAAAGTTCATATAATGTAATGTAGTCTACAATATATCTGCAGAACATCAGATTTAAGTCATTTAAAGGGCAATCCCAAAACTTTTAGCAATATAGTGAAGTATTTTCTCTTAAAGGGACATTGTGTAAGAATTTCTTCCCTCTAATGTTGGAATTGTGTATCTGAGGCAGGGGTGCCCAAATGTTTTGCCTCAGAGGGCCAAAGTAAAATTGTACCAGTGAGCAACGGGCTAAACAGCGATTTTAAGGGTGAAACACAAATAAATGTAAATTATAATTCTTTTAATTAATAACATTCATGCAAATGCATTCTTCTGTGCAACTAACACTACAAACATCTTTATGGAAAAGTAACAATAAAGCCACAGTTAGGACAACTAACAACATTGCAGGCGCTAATTATAACCAACAGTAGTGCAAAAAGTGAACAACAAACGATGCATGTTCAACCAGGTAAATAGCTAACACTAGTGAGACACATGAAGTTGATCTTTGGACATTAACAGCCTGTCAATGCAAGGTTGGATCTGGCTCACTGACAAGGTGAGCATGTCATCGAGTGTAGAAATCCTTCAGATTCAGTGACATGAATCTGTTGTTTAGCTCTGTATCACACTAAAACTCAATCAGTTCCATTTAAATCTGGTCTGGGACCGAGTCAGAGCTAACACTGAAGGGTTTAGAGAACAGTTCCATGTCTCCAACACTTTTTCTGAAGTCCACAAAACGCACATCAAACTCCTTGTTTAGATTGATGACAAGTTCTGCACATTCAGGCAGCTTCTCCTCTACCAGGTTTACTTCTCTCAGACTGGGGAAGTGAGCCACTTTTCCTGGGGAAAAGAAACCAGTACAATTGCCATATAAACTTAAATTTACAAACAGCACGTGGCTCCATGAAAGACGCCCATCTTTACTAATCAGCACCACGGAGAGCGCACAATTACAGTGGGGAAGAAAGAAGCTGCTCGTACTTAAATTACATATAATATATATAAATATATGTAAAACATACATTAAGTAAGGCCGTCAATATTGGAAAATTGCTGACAGATTGAACCCCGACGCAAAGCCGACGAGTCCCGAGGGGACTTTTTTTCTAAAATTGAACGCCGAACAATATGCTCCAAATATTATAGCTACTTCTCCTTGCCAAAATCTGCATGTAAACATATTCAACTATTTGTTTTGATAATTTTAGTCCAATTAGGAAAAATCTTTGTTTTGGCTTGGTTCCAGCTTCATTTGAAAGGCCTTCACATGGTCAAACAGCTCTGTGATAATCTGCTCCTTGCCTTGAAGTTGAACATTCAATGAGTTGAGCAGGTCTGTGAAGTCCACCATGAAAGATACGTCACACATCCATCTGTCATCTGTAGGGATTTGAATTTCACTGCTCTTGGTTTTCAGAAACAAAATCTTTTGAGCACTTTCCCTCTGCTGAGCCAGTGAACGTCTTGGTGGTACAGAACATCACTGTATTGCGCATCATATACCTATATAAAGTACTGGAGAACATGTTAGTTTTCAAGTAAGCAAATGGTTAACAACCACTGCTGTCTGCTTCCTCAAATATTGATTGGTATGGTTGGTTTTTTGAGCACTGACATACATAAAAAAGTATTGATATCTAATTGACGGGCCAAACCTAATGGTTAGGCGGGCCCCACTTTGGGCACCCCTGCTCCAAGGCATAGTACATTATGGTGTCTCACTTTCTCAAACATGTACTGCAACAGTGGTAGCGGCTGTGTGTCAAAATGAATCAACACCGATGAAAGCAGGTCATCCGTCCATGGAGAATTTATGGAGGTGAAGAGGTTTGTGGTTTTATAAATACTGCAAACTCATTATTTATAAATAATTATTGTTATTAACAAAATTAGTTATGAGTATCAATACAAGCAGCTTGCTATGTGCAGTCCAGTAAAATATTCTTGGACATTTTAATGACAATGTGGATGAAAGAAGATTTAAATCTATTTGTCTTGATGATGGGTGTCCTCATCCAAAAACCAGAATTCAGACCAGGGAGGGAGAAATAAAATAAAAAAATCTAGGATGAGTGAAGCTCTCCTGGGCACCTAATGGCTATATAAGTCAGAAAGCTGCACCTGAATCCTCCCTAAAACCTCGATTAATGCTTGGATGATAATAGCTGGTTGGGAAAGCTTTGACCAGTCTGAGGCAGCATGAGGTGGTGATCTTCTCCAGGTGGGGGCTTGTGACCATAGTAGCTGAGGGTAGGAATGTAGACTGACCAGTAAATAAAGAATTTCAACGTTTGGCTTTAGCTTTTTTTTTTTTTTTTACAATTCAGAGCCCACATCCCTGCAAATGCTGCACCAACCCACCAACCCATTTTTTCCACACTCGCAAACAATATCCCGGGACCATGACACGAGGTAGTCCAATACAGGTCCATGATGTTTTGGGCCTTTTTTTTTCCCAATCTGCCATAATACGTTTTTAAAATATGAAACCAGCAAATGGACAATTTTTCTGAAACTGACACTTTGTAGTGTCCCTTTAAAGTTGCTCATAGTTAGATCTTTAAAGGCAGAATGATTAAAGTTGTACAAGATTGTATGGATGGACAGAGAGAATCATGATGATAATCCGGATAAAAGCTATCCAGATTTGGTAATCCATTTTTTCGGGACAGTGGATCACGTAATCCGGCTTACTTTTCACCCTGATCCAAACCCCTGTTTTTCAGGATCACGAAATCCAGATTTCCAGCATGTAGATCAGTGTGGGCTGCCGGCCATGTGAAGAACAACAACAGGTAGAGACAGTTTTCATGCTTTGCAAGTGGAACCATCGGGACCATATAACATACGTGCATGTATCGTCCTGCATAACATTGCGACCAGGTGGAATCTTCCTCTCTGTGACAGTGTTAATGACGAACGTGAGCCCTGTGTTGAGGTACCGAACCAAACTCTGTCAGTGAGTGATGCAATCGTTAGAAATTTCCTTTTATTTTTTTTTTGACAAGTTCTCTTGTTATTATGCAGTGATGGAAAAAAAGAAAAATTGAATATTTTAATTGCGTTTGTTATTGAATTTGTTGCGGGTTTTATTTTGTGGGGAAATGGTAAGGTCACGTTTTAAATTTTTGCTTCTTTTATCTTTTACCATTTTATTTTACAATGCTAAAAGGCGTAGCCCACCTATGTTAACCACTTTATCACTGTGATTGTTCAACAAGTCTGATGCAAAATATAAGCTGCACCGAATAAAAAGTTTAATTTCAGCTCATTCAGAATTCTGCGGCCACAGTTTTAACAAGAACCAGGAGAACAGAGCACATCACTCCTGTTCTTAAATCTTTACACTGGCTACCAGTTACACAACAGGGTCGACTTTAAAGTGCTGCTGCTAGTCGATAAATCACTCAGTGGTATGGGGGCAAAACACATGTCTGATCTTCTTGAAGTATATACAAGCCCAGCAGGGCTCTGAGACCCTTAGGAAGCAGGCAGCTGGTAGTACCCCGGTTCAGAACCAAACAAGGTGAAGCTGCTTTCAGCTACTATGCGGCACACAGATGGAACCGGCTTCCTGATCTTAAATGTGCCCAAAATTTATGCACCTTTAAATCTCAGCTGAAAACTTTGCTGTTTTCCTGTGCCTTTTGATTGGTTTCACCTTGTGAACTGTATAGCTTTTCTTTTCTTTTCTTCTTTTTGTTATATGTATTTTATCTCTTTTTTTATCTTTTCTTTATTGTATTTTATTTCATTATATATTTTTGTTGGTGTGTATGTAAAGCGCTTTGAATTGGCTTAGAGCATGAAATGGACTATATAAATATAGTTGCTTTGCTTTATTATTTGATTAGCTGTAAGTTTTACCGCAGTTTCTTCCTGAAACCCACCTCGTAATCCTGCCTTCTGTTGGGATCAGGATAATCCGGATTTTTTTGGATCAGTTATCCGAATTCTACTTAAAAGTTTTGAACAACCCAAACTGAGGGTTTTATCCGGATGACAACCAGGATAGGATTACGTGATCCAAGTGAATTTCGGATTCCGGATTTACGTTTTGAACAACTCATTTTCAAGATTTGATCCAATCCAATAACCGAAATTCAATAGGATTATGTTTAAAAAACTGGCCCGATGTGGTCAAGAAAGGAGATTCCAGCTGTGATAGGATTGAGATGAACAAGATGATGGAAGAATGAAGTCAGGGGATGTGTGACAGATAACTGGACATCGGTAAGGAGAGAAAACACTTTCATCCCTTCATGTTTTTCTCCATCCATCTCTTGACTTGTCATCCCTTCATCTCCTCTGTCTCCGACAAGCTCCACGCCCACTAAGGTTAACATCCGAGAGACAAAAAAATCTCCTCCATCTCTGGTGATTTACGTTCAGATTCACCGCAGTGTACAAATCAGTCAGACGTGACATCATCTGTATTCAGAAGACAGACGGCGGCCACCCCTCCACCGCGCGGCTGACCGAAAGCGGGGCGGTGGAGGCGCAGCGGAGATTTGTCACTCCGTTCATGGCCTGAAGCTTAATGTGGCAAAAGTGGCAGCTTCAGAAAACTGACATGACCGTGGGGATTTGGAGAGAGGATGCCAGAAGACCGCTATGATTTAATGTGACGTGGCGCCATACATCAGGATAACACAACGGGAAGAGCAAGAGTGACACCACTCTTTCACATCTTCACTTTCTCCTTTTTCTCCTGTCACATATTTACTGCTCCACTTCTTGTTGTTTGCACGTAATCTCGTCATTTTTCGGCTATTTCCCTTTTGATTGGTTTATGCTTTATAAATAATGGCAGCTACTGGGAGAGAGGCGGGGTACACCCTGGATGGGTTTCCAGTCCACTGCAGGGCCAACACACAAACAAGCACTGATGCTCACACTTACTAGGTTCTCCAACAGCTAACCCATTAATTTAAATCAGGTGTGTTGCAGCAGGAACGCATCTGAATCTGGAGATGGCGAACCCTGGGTTTAATTGCTATAGCACAAGCGTGTTGCTAGACATAGGGCTCTACCCGGGAACAGCCTCCCCTTTACTCACATCAATATTGTCTTTTTCATGAAAACCTGCTTTGTTTTTGGAATGGCCAACGTTATGTTTCATCATCTTTCATCCCTTTGCTAAACCTAATTTTACTACTGCTTCCAAAAACCTGCTGACACTGAAACATCAAATGATGAAAAAAAAAATTATATGGTTAAAGAAATGGAAAAAGAAACCCCTCATTTGGTGTGCTGTCTTCCACAAAACTAAAACATACAAATCTAACATTTATCATATAATCAGACGTATACATGTATTCAAATAATAATAATAATCCTATCTGAATTTAAGGTTGGAGGAAATGCAGTCAGAAAACATCATTTTAATCTCGTTCTCACCTGAATTTTGGGGCCTCGTTTTGAAAAAGCAGCATAATGAAGGTGGAATGTCCAGACTTTACTCATCTGAGGTCATTAGTAAGTGTTGGAAACATGTTCCAAGAAATAAGCTGTTAAAAAATGGAGGTGATTTTTCTTTCTCCAGTAAATGAGTCAGGCTTTGTAACTGCTGTCTGACTGTGAACCTTTTTCTCTCTGGCTCTTTTATACAGGCTAAGGCTACTTTTCTAATGGATGGTACAACCTCAGACCTCTTTTTTTCTCTCCTAGTTAATGCACTGGGGTAATAATTAAGTAATATGTATATTATTGAAAAAAAATCTCTTTTCAAGATAGCTTGTCATTGCATTTGTCTCAAATGGTCCAAAAGAGGTCATAAAATGGATTTAACCTTATTTATCATTTATGGCAGGGCTGCCCAAGTCTGCAGCTTTTTGCATCCCTTCTCCAACACACCTGAATCAAATGGCTGAATTCTCTCATCCACATGTCACTCAGTTCAGCAGAGGCCTGATAACGATCTATTCATTTGATTCAGATGTGTTGGAAAAGGGATGCATCTAAAAGTTGCAGGATGGTAGATCCCGAGGACCCGACTTAGGCAGACCTGATTTATGGCCTTAACGTTGGAATATTTTCCTCTTCTGTTCCTTTTTACCTGTGAAATGACAGGATGGTCCCTTGGTATTAACTTTGCAGTTTTTCAGGTTTGTTAAATTCAGTGTTTCAGGTAGTATAATGATATCAGCATCTTCTCACTTGTGATCATAAGGAATTTATTGATGCTAAATATGTCATGATAGATCGCTTAGAAAAGGCTAAAATACAACACACAAAGTTTAACTGCGTATTTTCTGGTCTCAGATGATGCTGGTAATAACTTTGATAATTAATCCCATCATGTTAGAGCTTCTGATATTGGCTCAGACTGTTGCTTAGTCCAGTTCTGCTGCTCCCGTCTCCTCAGCCCTGAGCATCATGTGACTGCTGCACTTTGCTTTACGGTTCTGCATTATATGTTAGCAACTGGACATCAACTCGCTGACCGTTTGTTGAACGCGCACCATGGCTGATTAAGCAAAGAAATGCATGATGATTGTATCAGAGGATAAGATGGAAAAAGGCAGAGAAAGGTGTGTCAAGAGTCAGAAGAGACATGATACGATATGGATGCTAAATTAGCCTCCGTTGGGGGATGGCAAAGTTCAGTAGACATATTTCTAAGAGTTCAAGTTAAGAAAGATACAGTCCGGGATTCGAGGCATCAGATCCTAAACCATTCTCCTCTAACTCCTACGCCTCTAAACAAAGGTCTGTTTTAAAAACCTAAACAGGGATTTGAGATGACTTTGTTTCACAGCAGTTTTCTTTTTAAACCATCATTGCAACACAAAGAAATGCTGAGATGAAAATAAGTTTTATGCTGCTTTTATTCCAAGCAGTCCTTCCTGGGAGTGTTAACACACACAAGACAAGACTGATAGAATTACGCTGGTAGTTTTATGCTGAGCTATTTTTTTTCTGCTCCCAGACTCTGTACATCCATGAAAGCCAATTTCTCTTTGTAGAGATGCTGTTTACTGTAACCCATTTACTGACATGACTGAAAGTAGGAATCCAAAGATTTTTTCCTCGGGAGAAGGAAACATCTTGAACCGGGTCAGGTGGAGTGAAATGGCTTTTGCTTGTTTTGTATAACGATGGAGGAGCATACCAAACTTATGTTAAGGTTTCATTACAAAAAAAAAAAAGTAGCCTGAGGCTTTGACAGGCTGGTTTAAATCCCTCATGAAAAGGTTAAAACTGCACAGGTGAGGTATTGTGGAGTTAATTAAATGTCTCATATTTATTGAATGTTTGTGGGAGTGTGCAGACTAGATATGTAAGGTGGTATTATGTGGTCCAGTAATTGAAGCTGAGTGTTTCTCGAGAAAATGATTAAAGCAAATAATGATTAGGGAAACAGTCGGTGTGCTAAAACATAATTAAAGATGTGCTGAAAAAGATGACGAGGGGATGGATATCGGATAAAGATGGCAAAATAATTTTTACATAAAAAAGTTTTGTCCAATTTTTCTCATGAGGCCAAGGTCTCCCAACCCCCCCGTTTAATTTTTTATTGTACTCAAGGCAGCAAAAAGCTTGTGTAGTAGACGTTCATTACTAAAAAAGAAAAGAAAAAGAGTATTTTTTACTGTTTGTGGCAAACCTTCAGGTGTTCTCATGTGAAAAGGGAGGAAATGGAAGGAAAAAGCAACTGAACCTTTCATCTGCCCGGATCTCATCGCAAAGGTCTGACATGCAAATGGAAAGTTGCTGGAAGATACGAGGAGAGAGAAGGAAGGAAGCTCCCACTTTCGCTTTTCAGGCAGTATGTTCAGGTTTAAAAGAGTTTCCCCACAAAAACTTCACTTCTCATTTTGACATTTGGCTTACTGACAGAATCTTTTTTATTTTTTTTTTTTTAACAATTCAAGATAACAAGTGATTTCAATATTTTTCCAAACACTCTCCTCTTATACCACAAATATTAAGTACAACACTTCTATCTGGAAAAACAAACTTTATTATTTTTTGGGACAAAATTTGACTTTGAAGTAAAACTACTGATCTTTGGTGCCCCTGACGACGGCTAATTCAGCATCTGTCTTGTATCCTGTCTCTTTTCTGAGATTCCTCCAGCCAGTTAGTCAGTCCAACATAGATTCTGGTCCAGTCTTTTGCTTGTTAATCTCTGCTTTATGTAGCCCAAAGGCTTAACCCATCAGCTCCTCTATAAGTTTATTGTACTTGAAAAAAGAAGGATAAATCTGGAATGGCAGAAAATATCCTGGATTAATTCCATGAAACTCCGCCAGCATCCACGAAGTGCTGTAGCTTGTAGAGTAAAATGAGCATCCCTTTAATAGCTTACCCTTTAGATCCATTTATGCTCTACGCTGAAGAAGGATATGGAGCCTTCTGCATCCTTAATATGCATATTTTAGTCCTTTTCCAGGGCTCTTGCGTAGCCCGGAAACCACTGGGGCAGTGTTGCGCTGTGTAAGCTGCAACCAGAAAAAGGACCAACGAAGAAGAAGCAGCAACGTATGTAAAGTCACACAGACCACCACATTCTGTGCTGCCCCTTTGTCTCTTTTTGAGACTTTACCATGATCTCCTCTGTCACCATGTTTTGGTAAGTGGGAAGGAGACGGACTAATGCCATCCAAGCTGCCTTTAAGTACATTAATGTACAGTATTTTCTGTTAGTAATTTACAAGTTTTCATTTCATTTAATTATATCTAATGTTCAGTTTTATTCTGAATAATTGAAGATGCAGTTAAATTTACAAGTCTATTTAAAGGGAACATATTTGAGGGTACATTAGTTGCTTTGCCCGGTTACTACCCACTTTTGTTAACCTGAAAGTCAGATGTTCAGTTACATTTTGGGAGAAGTAACTGCTAAAATAACATGTCTAACATTGCTGATCACTCATTTGGTGTCCACATGTCAGAATAAATTAACCTATGTTCAGGCTCTGATTGGTAAATCCAGCAGACGTTGCTAATAAGTGGTACATCTACAGTGTCGACACAGATAGGGTAATGTGCCGCACGCTCCATGACACGCCGTCCACATATCACTACTATTAACTCAGACTGAGTTGTTATTTAGTCTGTTCTGAGGTTTTCTAGAAATAATGTATTTGTTGTTCAGCACTTTGGTCAGCGTCTGTGTTAAATGTACTTACAAATAAAGTTGACTACCAAGAATTGAACTAGTTCTGAAGGGGAAATTGAGTCCAATCGGACAATTGCAAGGTGGGTGTAATAAAGTAGCTGCTGAGAACATTTTACAGCTTGCATCAAACAGCAGGTGTAATTATTTCTTTCCTTGGATTGTGAGTGTCATCTGTCCACCTACCTTCATACCTTCAGGTTTTAAAACAACCATCTTGAGCATGTTTTCAATTTGCATTTGTTTTCCAAAATTGATTGAATCTTCCACATTCCTGGCTGCCAATCTGCTGCTTTGTCACAGTGGAGAAGAATAAAAATGAAGCTCCTCTCCAACAACTGGAGTGAAGGCATATGTGGCATTCATGAACGCTGGGGTTTGAGAATGAAAAAGCCAATCAAATTGTTCTTTCTTTCCATACAACAAACAAAACCAGGCTTCCCGGTATCTCTCCATTCTGCTCGTGTCTATCTTCTCCTGGTTTACAGCTTTTCTATTCTGCTCACTCTCACTCGGTGCAGTCAGTGAAACAGATGACAAGCATTGTGTGCATGTCTGAACTAACACTGCTGCCATCACTGTGCGTGCTCATGATCATAAATTGGCACTCAGGGTGTCAGCAGTCTGGCAGAGAAATGGACTCTTCATGGATTCGAGGGCTGAGTCGAGCTGCTGTTCATTTATTTAGAACATGCAGAGACAGAAGGTAAGATGTGGGAGCACAGCAACAAACAGGAGTGATGAAGCAAAAGGTAACTTTGCTCAGGTGGGACAAGCTGCACCTTTTTATGATTCTTATTTACGGAGTGCAGTGACCAAAGAGTAAATCTCTTTCCAGTTTATTCTAGAGCAAATGTGTAACAAGAACAACTGAAAACACCTGCCCCGGTGTGCAGGACCTGGTAATGTAGACCATGTAGAACACGTTTCAAGCTGTATGTCAAGTCATCTATCATTATAGACATTCAATAAAAATGTTAATGAACACTGACATTTTTGGACAATCGTTTCGATGCTGCTATACCACGAGATGGATCAGAAGATCAATATCAATTTCATCTTCATGTATTTAATACATTAACTGTGAGCTCCCTGAAGAAATGTACTTTCCAAGAACTCCAATTTGCATGTTTAGTAGAGAAAATCTAACAGATTCCAGGTACTGGACAGTTACTCTGTCTGCACAGCACTAGATCATATATGGTGTCCCCTAGTGATGAGATGTTCGGCTCTTTTCAGACAGCCAGCTCTTTTGGCTCGGTTCCCAAAGAGGAGCCGCCACTTTTGGCTCCTGAACGGCTCTTAAGTTAGCATCTATTTTAGCCCCATAATTTACCTTAACTTCGCAAAAATTAATGAAATGTGTTTTGAAAACCTGTTTGTGTTCAGCATTTTCTCCAAGAAGCCTTATATTTGCCTCTTTTTGTGCATTTATTCTAATACAAAACCACTTACTTTTGTTTAATATTTCAACTAAAATCTTATATTGCAAAAATGAACAAAAAAACGCAAATAAATTCACAAAACAGAACGAGAACCAAACTAATGAAAGCGGTATTAATGTCCTCAGTCCAGGTTGGCTTTTAGAATAATAAGATGCCTCATCTTGGATGGCTGATCCGGTTTCTCCTCTCTGTGAGTAGGGTTTGAAGACCCGAGCACTCACATGCTCTCCTCATGGCTGTCTGCTGTCTCACTGGCAGTGTAGCTCTGTAAAACCCCTTATGTTTTCACATAATGGTGTGATCCTATATCCTCACATGTGATGCCTGTCCATGTGGGCAAATCCAAACAAAGCAGTGCCGTGGGCAGAGCAGGGGCTGAGCTGGGAGCCGGTGTCAGTTTAGCATATATTGTCAGATCAGCATACGCATAGTGCAAACTGACGACTGCACCTAACCCTAACCCTTCCCCAACCCTAACCCGCATGCACATTAACGTAATGTATGCTACCATGAGTATCCTAAACTGACAGAACACTGGCTCTCACTCGATGGGAGCCAGCTCTTCTGATTCACTGCCAAGCATCGGCTCTCAGAGCCGGCCCTTTTGCGCATGGCACATCACTAGTGTCCCCTGCTGGTGGTAGGTGGTTTGGGCTTTTGGTCAAGATATGCTCCCATGGGAGGTATTTCGGATGTGGCTTTGATGCAGAGCCAGGCAGTCACTTTTAAAATGAGTAATCGGACGTGTGATGCCTGCCATCAGAGAAACATTGAATTGAAATTTCCAAGGAATTTAAAGTCATTACTTTACCTTTATCAGGATTTTCTTAATTAGCATTCATAATTAGCTTAAAATTCTCTGCTGGAGAATTTTTTTGCTGTACTGGCAAAACCTGTATACGAACGTGTGGTACCTGTATATGTCTCCTAACATATAAAATTACAGTTTTTAATCGATCTGGATTGTAAGAACTTGTCAAAACTAGTGTTGCATTTTTTTTTTTATTTTAATTAATTTTTTTTCCTGAATGTAAAAGGAATTGGCAAAAAGTTCCACACATTAGAAAAATTTTAATCATATTTTTAAAAAAGTTTGAAATGACTGAGACGAATACAGAAAAAATTACTGTTAAACTTAGAAAGTTGAATGGTAAAAAATTATTTAGATCCAATACTTCCAGCTCCAATATGTGTAGCTAACATTACAAACATAGCTAGTGTGACCGGCCTGTAAGTGAAAGCTCCAGGAAACTGGCTTTCTGTGAAAAACCCTGACCGCCTAGGCAGCCATCTTTACTGGGCCCTTAGGTCCAAATGTGAGGAACACGTGTGGCAAAAGATGGGCAGAAGCAATGTATCCCCTCAGGATGACGATATTTATTAACAAGGAACCACGCCAATGATGACAGCTAAAAAAGAAAAGAAACAAAAAGGCAGGGAGAGGAAGTTATGGTTGGGGTCAGGCCGGACCCAAACTTTATCCCACCAATACACACTCAAAAAAAACAACAAAAAAACGTGCAATAAAGGAACACAACAGGAGGCAGAGACCAACACCCGACCCTCCTGGTGCACCAACCTCTCTGTAACACAGAGTGTAGAAATTGACCGCCTGAGTCCTAAAACAATACCGAGCCCCGACGCCACGCCACAAAACAGTGTGGACAGACATGCACCTACAGCTATGGCGTTCTGGCTTTTTATGCTATCCGCAAATCACTGAACCAGGGTTTGTGCCGCTTGCCGAACCGGAAGTGCGTGGTTTGCAGCTTCCTGCTACGACAACTCGGAGGGGACCTTGAACTCCCTCTTCAGGTGCCGGTTACACTAGCATCAGCTGTAACCTGTTTGTCTAATAAACCGAACCAGTATAACCCACTAACAATATTGTGTTCAGTAAATGTCTCATTCTTCTGCTAAACAAATTCATTTGATGGAGTTAACATTTCAGGACAAAGGTAGTAAGAAGCTATTGTTTATCCTGCTGTGGCTCTGGGCTCATTGCTAACATAGATGCTAACGTTAGCTTTCATTATCCTAACTAACATCCCAGGTGTGTTATAAGGTTGCAGAAGAAGTTGAAAGATATTGCGTTTTGCTGCTATTTGTCCCTTGTATTAAGTTTTAATAAATAAAATAAAATCGCAAACTTTAGTGTGGCTGTTCCACAAAGTTTGCAGCCTCTTGTTTTGCCTTTGTTCAAAGTTAGAACACTTCTTATTGTACAAACAAAAGACACAAATTCCTCTTTTTCATTAAGTCCATGAAGATGTGGGTTAAGCATTGCTCTCTTAGATCTGGAAGAATAAGTTACAATACAATCGGGCACTGTTAAACCTCTTTTTGAAGCATCGGTATGTCCCAATTTGTCGAACAAATGCCCACATTTTTAACTGGCCCCTATCCTTCTTCCTTATCTTCACGTTTCTGCCTTTGTGCCCCTTCTATCTTTCACCTCCTCATCACAGTAAAGAAAGAGGTCACCATCTGTGGTAGCAGTAAGGCCTTCATCTATTAATCACAGCTACATTTACTAGCATACTTAATACTGTGCAGCTTGCCAAATGCATGCAGGAACATAATGGGAGTAAATATTTAAAAAGCTTCCTGAATATTAAGATCTCCTCCACTGAACTGTAGCTGTGAACAACTTGTAGGTGTTATGGAAAGTCAGACAAGCAAACAGACGAGGAGATGAAAAGCTGTTCCTTCCTCTACAGGTGCTACGGAGCGGTTAGTGGAAAAAGGTATAATATATTCAAATTAAAAATTTATTGCGGAGCAGTACTTGGTACAAGCAAGATAAATAGTTAATAATTTCTGCTTGCTGTTTGTGACTAGACCTGCTAAAGCAGTTCTACCTTTCAGCAGGAATCAAGGAAGTTAAAAGTGGTGCTTGTCGTAAAAATTCCAGTCATAACAATAAAATCTGTCTTCCTATGCAAAATCCTAATCCTCAAACTTCATACTGCTGTAGCTGTCAAGAAAGTGGCAGGTTATTTTTTTAAAAAGCAAAGTCTTTGAAATTATAGACCAATATTTAAAAAACTCTTCAAAAATTTGAAAATACTGATATGTATGGCTACCTGGGGTACTTTATTCTTTCCTTTTATTTATTTTCTAACCTTTTATTGGACAGTTTAAAGGCAAGCCGAATTATAGCTGCCATGTTGTTCTAAACAAATTGCCAAGGGAGAGCTTTATGGAAATGAAGGGGCTGAAACTCCCCTGCCTTGAAACTTTAGTTGTCTTTATTTCTTGATGTGGTTATTGAATTACATGTTATAACTGGAACTGAATGGAGGAGGAAAAAGGGTGAAATGAAAAGAGAAAAATAAAGAAATAAGATAAAGGACACTATATAAAAAATGGAAAACTGTAACAGCTGTACAACCAAAACCCAAACCGGAAAACCAGCTAACCGGCTGCTCCACCGTAAAAAACACTTTATGGTCTCTGAAAACAAAGCAGAGAATCATCAGGAGCACCTGTAAGAAAACAGACATAACTGCAGCTGTTTGTGTTCAAACCTGCAGGACAACAAGTGTTTGGTGAATGAGTGTTAGTTCAAAATATGAAGAATGAGTTGTTTTTTAATTAGTGCAATCATAGAAATGGTACCATAACCCCTCAAATGATCAAAAACAGACAAAAAGGCCCCCAAAATCCAGGCAACAGCAGCAACCACAAAGCATGAAACCCAATAAGCCCACCACAAGGATGACCATGCACTGACGAAGGACGACAGTAGTGGAGGGTCCAGCCAGATCCCCCATACCTACAACGCACAGGCCCAGAGGGGGCCAGGAATGATGGCAGACACTGGCCACCCCAGTGTGAATCCATCACAGGACTCCCGGCTCTGCATGCCCTAAAAACATCTCATGTGTCGTCATCTTATCACAAAAATCTCATGGTGACCAAAAAACACGACTTATTTAATAGCTTGTGTTTGATTTATCTGTTTAAAGAAAAGAATCAAGAATAAGAAAAGTTGTTGGAAAGAAAAAGTTTGACCAATTAAAACAAGTTAGATTCTGCTGAGCTGCACTGGTGACCTGCCCATAGCTTTAGAAAAAAAAAGACATACCCAAAGTAAATGAAGCTCCCCAAGGATAAGCTTCAGATTCATGTTCATTGTGTCTAAGCATAGTTAGAGAAAATATATTCCCAGTGTCATATATTTTGGTGTCTGTGGATCTACGTTCCTATCCTCACGTATGATAACCAGCTGTGGGTAGTCACCGAAAGTACGAAATTGTGAAAACAAGCAACTGAAATGAGTTTCCTCTGCAGGGTGGCGGGGCTCTCCATTCGAGAAAGGGTGAGACGCTCGGTCATTCAAGAGTTGCTCAGAGTAGAGTCGCTCTCGGCTGGCCAGGGAACGCCTCGGCTTTCCTCCGGATGAGATGGCAAATGTAGCCGGGGAGAGGGAAGTCTGGGCTTCTCTTAGGCAGCTGATGTTACAGTAGATGAAATTTAATGGATTTAAGTTTGTCTCTTTGTCTCTTTTCATTATTGTTTGGGAAATTTAAGAGTTTAAATTTTGAGCAACAGGTGAAAATAAACACAGTTGTCTGGTTGTATAATCAGTTTTTATAGTAGGTGCTTTTGTCTGTGATTGATTTTGGCCCTTATAGGAGCCGATCAGGCGTTAAGTTTTAACATAAATATAACTGCACAAAAAGTCAATAAAAAAACAAAACAAAACCTTTGAAGAAGCTTTAATAAACTATAAATACTTCATGTTGCCAAACAGACTTTAACATCGCTGGCAGGTGAAGCAATACTTTACCTCTCAAGAGACGGCATACACCCTGCACCGAGTAAACAATCAGCTGGGGAAGTTTGTGTTGGTAAGACGCTGTGTGCCAGAAAGCTTCTGGGGCACAAACTGCTTAAGATAGATGCCAGAAATCGCGCTGTTGGAATTTTGCAGTATGTAATCAGTGTCCATGTTGACATGTTTACCATTAAAAAAGAAACTACAACAGTGATGTGAATATTAATGTTGATCATTGAGTACTCATGTAGTTTTCTTTTTCCTTTTTTCTCTTTTTTTTCTCTACAATATTTAGATCTAGTGGCATGTGCATTGTTTATAGCGATGGCAACAACGTGCACTTTGCAAGGAGGGGACAGATTTGGGTTTAAAGTGAGAATCTGATGTGATGTTTTATTTAAAGCATTCATGTAGGAAGGAGCTGTTTGCTGTGCACCTCCGATTTAAACACCACTGCAAGACTAACTTATCCTTCAATGCTAATTGTGTCACATTTGATACCATTTCTGTGACCTATTGTATCATTTCATTGTAAACTATTGAAATTTTTGCCAAAGGGCAAACAAAATCTTAAGATGATGAAAAAAATAAATAAAAAGATATTTTTAGTCCCTTCATACCTTGGACATAATATTCACAAATAACCTGTTAAGGACCACATTCCTGTCTTTATTCTAAAAAAAAAAATCTTCATGGCTTATGTTGCTGAAAGTAACCAAGAGTTTAAAATCAACAGATCAATCAGATTGAACGGAGGTTCAAAAACTGTTCCACGAAATAGAGACCCAACAACCCAAGATCCAGAACTTGTCTGATACCAAAAGACACCTTCAGAGGTCCATGGAGGCAGAGCTGTTGGACCTTTTATAAGATTAGGTCTCTGGCTTTAATGTTATCAGATTTTTCACATTAACTTGTCATTAATATCCATTCAGAGTTTTTAATTCAACAATGCAACCTCATCCTCATTAAATGAATGAAATGGGAAACATTGGAAACTG
Organism: Rhadinocentrus ornatus; assembly: GCA_037177495.1. Taxonomy (NCBI): domain Eukaryota; kingdom Metazoa; phylum Chordata; class Actinopteri; order Atheriniformes; family Melanotaeniidae; genus Rhadinocentrus; species Rhadinocentrus ornatus. The sequence continues at coordinate 20,370,968 of JBAMHW010000017.1, read as the reverse complement.
TCCCTGACTGTGACGTCTATAGCTGAAGCAGTGTTTCACACACTTTCACAGTTTGTCAAACAGTGATAATGTGTTGAGATACACTTCAGCCCTTCCTGCGCTCGGTTCAGTAAACGCCACCATAATCCCTTCCACATGCTAAACATCACATGAAATGCGACCTTTTAAGGAGCACCTGATTGTTTGACATTTTCAGCCGCGAGTGTAGCTGCCTTACCACACTTACAGAGTAAGATGTAAAGAAAAATCAATGCTACGTGTACGTTTGCAACAGGCGGCAACCTTGTGGCCCAGCAGTTAAGGACGGATCCGCTTTGAAGTTATAAACACTGAAGATACAGAGAGAAAGAAGAACTTGAAAACAGATGAGTGATTGGACACCTAATTTATGCATCCACAGAGGAGGAGACGAAAACTGTGTCAGAAAGTCAAACCTATTAAAAGAAACTAGCATGTGGGTACAAGGAACAGTATAATTAAAAATTGACCAAGTAACACAAACTTTTTCTTTTAGAGCAGCAGCTGTTATTTGGCTTATTTTTTTTAAGCTGAATCCAGCCACTGCTTCATTAACTCCTCCAGTGTGTTTCCACAAACGCAGGTTTATCACTTACTTGGTAGAATTTCATTGTTGTTGCAGAACATCGACAAGCGGTTTAGCTGCTCTGGATTTTTGCATGATAATAGAGAAAATACTTAAATACGCAAAATCTATATTCACAAGTTACAGAGACCTGCTCTGAGGCATATTTGGATTTAAATTACCATTACCTTGTAATGGTAACTACCACCAGCTCCATATTGACATGACTGCATCACACAGTTGCTGCATCCATGGGTGAATCTCCCGTTCCACCACATCCCAAAGCTGCTCTACTGGACTGAGATCTGGTCCTTTTGTTGCCGTGCACCTCAAGAAAGTGTGATGTGCGTAGAAAAACTTGCTTTCTCATATAGGACGGCAAATCTTTCATACCCCTCTGTTTGAAGTGTGCCCCTGAAAATTTCTCGTTTGAAGGGGCATATAGCCTACCACTTAACCCTAGCCCTCTGTCCTAAAGGAAATTGGGACACCCTAACCCTAAAAAAACGGAGGGGTAGGGCTAAGTAGTAGGGCCAAGGGGTAAAATGGAATTCAGCCTTAGACTTCCTCTCATTTATATGCAGTGTTTCAAAGGACACTTGAGAGTGAAAAACCAATCCTGTTTTAAAATTTCAATCTTGCCTTTTAAAAGTAGCCTAATGATGTTGGTGTACTGTGGTGCTCAAGCCTGATGAGGATGTTAAAGTTTGATAAAAAACTTATGTATTGCTACACTGTGGTCATAAAGGGATGGACATGGTCAGCAACAATACAGGTTGGCTGTGGTGGATAAACCAGATCATGCTGGTACTAAGGGGCCCAAAGTGGGCCAAGAAAACATCCCCCCACCATTACACCAGCAGCAGCCTGAACTGTTGATCCAAGGCAGGATGGATCCATGTTTTCATAATGTCTCCAGCAGATTCGGAGCCGAGCATCTGAATGTGGAGCTGAAACGGCAACTCATCAGACCAGCAACGTTTCTCCATCTTCTATTGTCCAGTGTTTCCTGTTCTTAGCTGACAGGAGGCACCCGGTGTGGTCTTCTGCTGCTGTAGCCTGCTTCAAGGCTGGATGTGTTCTGTAGGCCTTGGTTGGAACTAGTGCTGCTAGCATCAGCAAGTCATTATTCAAAGAACTGTGGCTTACTGGATGTCTTGTAAAAAGACCAGACCATGATAAAATTTCATTTTGCATAAAAATCTGCACAATGGAACAAATCTAATCCTTTTACAGCCATTTGGCAGAGTTTTATGAAACCAAGTCGTATATAATGAGGAAGGCAATGTGGTTAATTTTACATAAGAAAAATGGTAGCTGAAGTGAAGCTGTAGATGAAGTTAGATGCAGTGTTGCAGCTGGTACATCAGGAGTGAAATGGGTTTCTGGGATGATGACAGTTTGGTTGATATAGCAAGTTTAAATATGATGTAACTGAGATTTGCCATTTTAGGATTGATTTTGTGCAGGTTAGCTGATCTCATGAAGAGGAAATCGTCTTTTGCCATGTGAGAAATTAAACCAAAATAACCTGCAAAGATAAAAATTAAATATTAGAACAATAAACTGACTTTAGAGTTACATTTAACAATTTAAAGAATATGTTTAGTAGTAAAGCAAATATCTGGATCTCTGAAAGCAGCAGCTTGGACTCTATTTTCTGTGTTTGAGAGAACTTCTCAGAACTTTATGATCAGTCACAATGTGCTAGTGTGTCAAGTCCAGCATTGGGAGAATTATTTTAACCTGACAATTTTATATTATACAATAACCTCATCTCTGAAGTGCTGAATGTTGCTATAGGCTGTCTGATGCATCAAAGACGCTCAAAGAAGAGAAGACGTATAACAAGAGGACCCAAAGAGTCCTTTGATCATGAAAAGAGTGAATGAAAGAATCCCAGTCACTCTTTGACCGGCCTGGATGCTCCACTAAATGAAGTGGTCACTGGTGGATTGCATGAGTGTGAAAATGAATTAATGAATTACCAGGATCAAACATTAACATCGTCACCTTCCTAAAATAATGGCCTAAGTTATAAAAAAAATTATTCCTTTGCCTAAACCATCTTATTGTGATGCTGGCACCTCTGAAAATCAAATCAAATCAAATCAAGTTTATTTGTATAGCCCTATATCACAACAAAGTTGTCTCAGAGGACTTTACA
>JBAMHW010000017.1:20306045-20320133 GCA_037177495.1 Rhadinocentrus ornatus | reverse complement strand
ATATATGCATGCTTTGATGTCATATTTTATCTCCAGGACTTTGCTGAAAAGCTTTAGCTCAGTAGCTGAGGGGAATGATGAAACAAGCTAAACCACGTCATTGCAGAACACAGCAAAAGTAAAACTTACTATAATTACAGCTATTTTAGTCCCAACTGCCTGAATTGTCAGTAGCCAAAGGCTGAAAGGTTGAGCCAAAGACCCAGTGGAACTCAAATCTTTATTTAAAACTGTGCAGACTGCAGGTTGGCTTCTAGGATTTGGGAAGTTTGAACGTGGAAAATCAGAGGTGAAATGCATGCTCTCATCCTGGGATCTGGTCTCTTAAAAAAATGATTAAACTCCTCAGGCATGGCCTTGCTGGTCCTTTTGAAGCCTGGACTGAAAGCTAAAAAGTGATTGGGCTTTCTGTTCCTCACCTAGCATCAGCTTTATGAACAGGGAATTTCCTTTTCACTTTGTATTTTTGAAGAATTAAATTAGTTTTTATGGTAAATTGGCCCTGCAATGAATAAACTCTCGAAGGAGATTTTTTTGCTCATTTTGCTTCATTTTAGTAAACCACAGGGAATCACATAAATTGGAAAAAATGGCTCGCATTTACCACGTGTACGCCAAAATAAAAGTGAATGAAGTATCCATGACAGTGGAAAATACTACACAACAAAGATTTGAAAGCAATTATTGTTCACAACTGTCTTCTTTTATGTGAAGTTAATAGTTCCTTCAAATTTAAAATCTGCAAGTGCTTCAGACGATAGATTATATCTATCGATAATGTTGTGACCAGCTCATATAAACAAGGTCTTCTTCATGCTGCTGCCAAGAGCTCTGATCTAAAAATATCCTGGAGTCTCTTGCACCCAAACCATAATATGTCCACTGGGCCCTGGGGACGGTGGACTTTGTGGAACAGGTTTAATGAAATAAATACATCGATTTGGTATCTGGGGACGTTAAAAAACAGGTGAAAGTCTCAAACTCCCCATCATCTTTTCCAAGCCCTTCCTTTGCAGTCTGGCTCACCTACTGGTCACTGCACAGCTGCTGTGGTGCTGCTAAAATCTGGCAGCTGTGAGCAGGCCGTAACTCTCAAATCTCCAAGCCGGCAATCTTGTGCAAATATTTTTCTGCAATATCCTTTTGTATGACTGTTGAGCATCTATATGAAATGAGGAATCTGATTAAGTGTTTGTAAAGAAAGAAAACTTTCTCTTGGCTCCAGGTATCCCAGTGTTAATCTGTCCAGTTTGGGTCCAGATCTGTACTATTTCATAGCACCATGTTTTTTCTTAAAGAGATTTTTAAAATTTGTTTTAGCTTAGCTTTTAACTGAATTAAAGTTATTAATGTTAATTCTTTGAAGTAATTGAAATAACTTAAATTTTATTTTTTAAAAGACGCTGGTTTGAGTTGGATGGACATGTTTTTTTTTTCTTTCCAACATCATGGAAACAACTGAAAACATTTTCTTTTTCAAACCAACTTCGTTTTTCATGTCACCCTCCAAACTGCTTGTGATCTTTGACAATTTTAAACTCTTTACTTCCAGAAATGCTTCATCACCATGCATTAGCAGAAGATCGAGCAGACTGCCGGTCAGATTGTTTATAAAAGAATATGTGGAACAGGTTGTTTTTATTAGAACAACACCAATCAAATAGACTGCTGTGCAGAGGGTCTGTGTACAACCACTCGGCCCTATGAAAGGGTCTAATCAGGCAGCATAAGCAAACACACGTTAAGATTTTGCTCAAGTTGTTATGGAAACCTGCAAATGCTCTAGCATGGCTTGTATGGCTTTAAACTGAGAAACATACATCTGCTTTCTATGTTTAAATATTATGGAATTACACATATTTCTCACTTCAAATCACTTTTACCAGGGTTGATATCTAAATAATTATCTAAATGAATAAAACTGGCTTTGCGTTGTAATTTCTGACCATAAATCTTAAAATAAAAAAAAACTGTTGAGCTAAAACTTCCAACCACCTGATAATACTCACAAAAGACAGAAATGTCCAGGTTTTTTCAGAAGCAGTCCTGAAGAAAGATCTTAGTAAATTAGATAACGTGAAACTCCAAGGCCAGTTAAATGTTTGGACACATCAACCTTCTCCACACCAACACGTGTAATCATTCATTTAGGTGTGTAAACGTTTAACGGAGACAGTGGGGATGAAAAGGTGAGCTGTTTTTAGGATCTGTGTGAAGTTGTCTACAATAATCAATACATTAATATTGTGGGAGGCTGCTGGAAAGCCTTCAAAGTGCTGATGTGGAAGTGTTGTGTGTGTGTGTTAACTGTATGATGATGTTAGACTGACCAACGGGTGTAAAGGGAAGCTGAAGAGGCCACTGCTTCTAAGCGGCGTCTCGGGTCTCACATGTGGCTGTAAGCTTGTCTAGAACATGGACACAAACAGCTGCAAGTTTGTGTCAAAAAGAGATGAATGGTTCAGGGGTGTGATCAGGATCTGTCCTGGGAGAGGACAGGATCACATGTCCTATCTAAGCCAGCGAATGTCCACACCAGGCATTCATTTTATGTGTTTTTCCATCAGTTTATTACCCTCTGTTTAGGAAATACGTCTTTTAACCTTTTTTAAAAATTTCCTTTCACTCAACAGTTTGTCCGTTTCCTGTCTCCGTTCATTCCTTTCCCCTCTTTCCTCTACGGGATGATGGATGTGCGGCACTGCTAATCATAAGCTCCACTATCCCTTATCCGCTGGGAGACCCACTACTCATGCATTGTTCCCCGTCTTACTCCCCTGGTTTTCTCCTTCTTCTCTGTCAGGCTTTTGTTTCCTTTTTCTGTCTCTCCTTCACATCTCCTTTCGCCTGTGTTTGATGATGGATGTCGCTCCATCAGCTCCTGCTATCTGAAGAGGGCTCTCGGGCCTGTGTTGCCAGAGGACCCAGAGGACAGTGGCCAAACCAAACCTTCCCAACGAGGTGCTCATTAAACTCATCATGGGAAACTAATGAGGATGAATTTGGAGTGTGGATGTGGTTTAGTACCAAGGGAATGCTGGGCTTCTCTCTTAGTGACTACTCATCTGTTATACCCAGACAATTGTTGCAGTTTTATTCTGTTTGGGTTGTCTGGCTTTAGTTCTGCTTTCTTTCAATCTCCCGTTTGAATGGGGACAAAACAAATCTGTGCATAATGCGGGGTGTGTTAAGGTGCATGAAGTCGTACATTTACATAGAAAAACTTGAATTTGAAAACACTTTCAAACGTTTTCTGAATTAATAGTCAGATATGAGGGGAAAAATGTTTTTATTCACACCTCAAATTACCACTGCTGGAGCAGATGACTAATTAAACTTTGCAGACACAATTACACACAAAGATTTTAGTCTCATCTACTCATTCGAGGCATCTGGGACATGAAAGACATGAGAGTGAACTTGACTAATTCAGGAGACCGCATCCTGAGCCTACCGTGAACAAAGATACCGCCCTTTCCAAGTACTCTCAATTCATCTGGGAGCTGTGGATCAGCAGGACATGACAGATCATACTGTAGCACGCTGTCTTCCTTCGCCTGTGGCACTTCCTGTTTCTACCTGTGATGCGGTGGTATCATCGTCCAGCAGAATCTTAAAAAGCTGAAAGTTGTTGGACTGGAACAAGATAATTCATCTGAGGAATGCGGTTTATTCATTGGATAGAAATCTTAAATCACAGTCTTCCAGAAATAAAGAACGATGATGGATTATGCAATCAAAGTCAGGAAGATACTCAACAACAAAAACAAGGGGTTTTGTTCTCAGATGGTTGAGGATTCAGACCGAAGCTTCACACATTTCCCTTATTTCCTGGTTGGTGTGATAGTCATGAGTTTAGTACTGGGGGGGAGGGGCTGCTTTTTAAGTCTTTAGACTTTTAACTTTAATAAGACACTGTGGAACATGTGCAGATATTCTCACTGATGCGCTCCCTATCGGTAGTTAATCCAGCATCCTTCTTGCCTCCTACCTGTATCTGAGACTCTTCTCTTATCTTTTGCTCCATCTCTGTCTCTCTCTTTCTTTTCCTTTCTTCCTCCAATAATGTCTTCTGGTGTTTCTTTGCTGAATCAGCCAAACATGCGTTCAAAACAGCCATTGTGTTATCCACTTGCTAGGTTGTGCACTTGCTAGCAGACCACAAACACTATAATCATGTATTCTGTGGATATATGACGTGTCATTGAATAGTGTATAGATTTAGTTAGGAGAATCAGACCTTATGGCCTCCACATGGCTCTTTATTTACTATCATGCCTCTGTTTTAGCATGATTTAGCATGTTTTTTATTGTGTTTTCATAAAAGCCTTAGTTCTATTCTGATAAAATGATAAAATCTTTAAAAACAAAGAACCACAACATACAAATTAAATAGTAGCTCACAGCTTTTAATTTCTAATATTATTGAAATTATACTTTTTTTTTTTTATTTTATTTTTTTAGTTAAGGCAAGTTTTTTTGCATAGCATATGTTGTATACAAGACAATTCAAAGCTTTACATCAAATATTCAAAAAAGCCTTTTAGTACATTTTAGTTAAGGTTTTAATTATCTTTTATTAGTATGCATAATTTGTAATTCATTTCCTTCTTTCCTGGTCTCTTTTTGTAAATCTAGTTTTATTTTCTGGTTGTTTCACAAATTTATTCTTTTATTACTTATTTAACACATCTATAATTTATATATTATTAATATATTATATTTTTTATTTTTTACATAACTTGTCCTGTTCAGCATCATACTAAGTAGAATGGCGGCCTGGTTGCTTTATGGATAAGCAACAACACCTTATGGAGTTTTACACGTGTATATAGCTAAATTTACATATTATTGCTGGACCTGACAAGAGGGTGTGGGGGCAAAAGGAAGGGGAGAGTAAACATGATAGAAAAATAGTAACAAAACAAAAAAAATAGACAAAGATAAATCCGAGAGAAAGTAACAGCATCCGTTCAATCCAAACAGAAAAAAGACAATCAGCTGCTCCTGTAAGAAAAACAGAGCTGACAATCATCAGGAGCACCAAAAAAAAAGTCAGACACGCTGGAAAAAGGTCATGAATCACAGCAACAAAAACATCAGCAATTTCTATTATCTTTACAATTAATGAAATTGTTGAACTTGTTTCTTAGACGCCATTTTTGTAACATTTTATTCAATTTAATTCTATTACATCTTAACATCTTTCACTTGAACTTCCGATGTTCTAGTTTCTCTAGTACTGTTGGTGACAGTTAAGACAGCACATTTAGAGAACATTTATGTGTGTGGGTTTGTGGTCTGGGGAATTTGGATGGGTAAAGATGGGTTTTTATATAACTGACAATGTAAAAGACTTTAGAAATAAAGATTAATTGAATTTAGTGGAGGCTGCACGGTGGTGTGGTGGTTAGCACCACAGCCTCACAGCAAGAAGGTCGCTGGTTTGAGCTCAGATGTGGGGGGCTGGTGGCCTTTCTGTGTGGTTTGCATGTTCTCCCCGTGTATGCGTGGGTTCTCTCCGGGTTCTCCGGCTTCCTCTCACCGTCCAAAGACATGCATGTTAGGTTAATTGGTGACTCTAAAATTCTCCCTAGGAATGAGTTTGTGCGTGAATGGTTTTTTGTGTCTATCTATGTCGGCCCTGCGATGGACTGGTGACCTGTCCAGGTGTACCCTGCCTCTCACCTGAAACAATGCTGGGAGAGGCTCCAGCTCACCCGTGACCCGTGATGGAATAAGCGTTACAGACAATGACTGTACTAACTGACGAAAACTTTATTTGCTGTTAAGATGGCGTACTTTACTGAAGTTGCAACTGCAATCTGACTTAATCAGACCAACTATATGCTGTATGTATCATTGATGTACGATTCAAGTCCGCACATTACAGCTGGATTTACACTCACGCAGTGGCTGCGTAAGTTTGGTTACAGCATCACTGTTGTATGCTCCTCCTGGGTCCGCGGAGGCTTCATGTGCACCTCTTCCAGACCTGACGTGCACCCCTTACACAGAACACGTATGCATGGCTTGTTATTATAAATTATGGTGATACAATATCTTTAGCACACCGCAGCTCACTTAATCACTTATATAAGTAAATTGTACATCACAGTTTGAAAAATTCATCAGACTTACAAACTTCAAAGATGTTTGAAGTCTCTCTGGCAGTTTAAAAACACTTTTCTTCATTACATTGTGTAATTTGGATTCACAATGCTGACTTTCAACCTGTCTGTATCATTTAATTATAGGTGTATGAAATGAGAGTTTTTCCTCCCGCACTCCTTTAATGTTTCCTGGAATTGATAAGAAAGAGGAAGCTCATCACATTACATTGCAGAGCTGTGATCCTCCTTTGCTGCGGCTCACTCAACCTAATGGGCCTCATCAGCTTCACAGGCAGATACTCGACTATTAACCAAGAAGAGGCAGAAGTCGTAATGGGAAACACAGAAACAGAGGGTGGGATAATGGGGATGGGAAGCAATGAGGAAAGGTGGAAGAGGGAGAAGGGGAAGAAGGAAGCGAGAGCGACAGATCATGAAACATGCACACAGATGTGCAGTTTGAGTTACAGTCATGTAAAATTTATCTCACATCTGTCCACCAATACGCCCAGGAAAGCAACTGGCTGTTCATTGGGCTCTACAGTAGCAACATCAAGGGTATAAATCAGCAAACACTGAAATCCAACTAAGATTAAATGTCTTAGATCAAGGTCAAATATGCTTATTTTTGTCTGGTTTTGTTAGAGTATTTCATTCATGCTTAAGTGTTACTGTCCTTAATTATCTCAGTAAGATATCAAGGCTTGTTATTAATTATTTTGTTTATTTATTTTTTACCTAAGTTTATACTTAAAATTACAATATCAATAATTTCAATTAATATTACAATATCATTACAATATTGTAATATTTACAATATCAATGTATTTCGCTGCCTTGTACCTGTGACATGCGCAATGACAATAAAGTTGAATCTGAATCTGAATCTGAATCTGAATTTCACACAAACACTACAAGTGGAAAATTATATCAGGCAAGACCAGAGAAGAAGTCTCATAGGCTGTATTTGTATCAATAAAAATGAATTTATTAGTGATAAAAGACTCATTTTAGGGTATTTGTGGATTCAATTAGGTTAGATATTTTAATTTTTTTGGAAAGTTATGTCGAGCCAAATATAGTTTTGAGTGCATATTTTTCTTGTTTTAAGCAATACATACTCAGTTTTGTTTTTTTTTAATGAGATTTTTTGTACTGGTTACATTTTTTGTAATATTTGAAATAGAAATAAATTTAATACAGACCTTTTCCATTTGATATTATCCATGCACATTCATACATACATGATCAACACAACGTTCCTCCATCTAACTCTAAATTCATCTCCACCTCCATCTATTCCCTCATCCCTCACTTCATTAACTTTTCCATCAGCTCATTGAATGGATTATTTCCTCATTACTTTCCATTTTTACCTTGATCTAGCCTCCATTATTTTTTTTTTTATTTTGTTTCTGTTGTGCTTAGTTGCCTTCATTTAACTTGGAAGGAATGTCCTTTTGAGATAAAAGACTTTCTATTTCCCATACCAGAAAATCCCACCCAAGCCATTCCACTTTTTGGGACCCCTCCATTTGGTCCCAATCCTACCGATCTGATTCAAAAGAATGGAGCTGGACACACTGCAATCTGTTGATAAGTTGAAAGAATCATCGCTTCCTGTGCAACTTGGCCTAAAGAACAGAGCAGCAACAGCTTCATGTTTATATATAAGGTGGATTTTATTTTTATTTATGTTTAATGCTACAAGCCAAGAAGAAAGAACAGAAACTGCTGGATGTCCACCATTCTCACCTTCGTTTTTGTCTTTTTTAATTAAAATTCTTTTAGGTAATGCTACTATTACATGCCGCTGTTTCATCCCACTATTAGCTGAGGCTTCATTAGCTTTCCAGCCAATATGCAGGATGTGGGGTTTACCGAACCAAACCTTTCTGTACCAACCTGAACCTGCTGGTGGAAACGGTACTAAACAAACTCATACATAGTACCACAAATCGGTGGTGTACAGATCCATTTTGGTGCATCTCAGACTAGTGCATCTCTGATTTATTTACATAAAACAGCACAATAACAGGTAAAAACTGTTGATATTCCAGTAGGTACCCTGGATAGACACACGCTCAGAAACTCTCTCCTGCAAACCTGTGAGCTGGCAAAGAGATGATTAACATGCAGCCACAGATACACATGTATTTGCTCTCAGGCGGTGTTTTCAGAGAGGTGGCTTTTCTTGTTCGACTCTCACCTACACCAGAGAGGTCAGCAGGTAAAAGGCTGTGCCATGAAAAACAAATGTAGCAAATGCTGCAAACATTTTAACAATCTACATGAACTTACGTGGTTAATTTTACATTTCTGCCGTGTTTATGTGCTTAACATTTTGCGTGCAATTTTAAATTATAGAAAGAGAAACATTTAGTCTATCATTTGAACCTGTTCAACCATTTATAAACAAAACATAACAAAAATTATATTAGATGCATTTAATTTTAATTTGAAAATTTAAATGACGTGTTAAAATATGCAGCGTAACACTGGTGCCAGAAAATGAATTAAACTACCTCATTTTCCTCCTGATTCGATTGAGTAAACAAAAACAAAAAAAGCACAGACATGATACACATTAAAGATTCGCATACCTCTCGCTCTACGTGGCTAGGATAATTTGCCTAAGCAACATCCAGCTCATGGCTATCTTGTCATGAGCTGTTCGCTTAAGCTGTCTCTCAAAGCTACACTGCTAAAAAAAAACAAGGAAACATTTAACACATCTTAAATCTTGATAAATTAAATATTTCAGTTGAAAATCTTTATACATTACATGTTGGAATGTGTTCAGTAAAAAGTAACATAAGAAGGATTCAAGGAAGTAAAAATCATCAACCCATGGAGGTCACACTCAAAGTAAAAGTGGAAAGATCAGATCCAGGGCTAGGTTTGTGATTACATGTTTACGGATTTCTGGAGCTTCTGGCTGAATCTGTGCAGTTACTGCGGAAGAGAAACTGCAGCACGGCACCGTAACGCTCGAGTGCGAGAGCACAGTTGAAACTCTCAATGCATTCGTTCACAAATATATTTCCCTTTTCCTCTCCAAAAGAATCTTTACTTACAAACTTTAATCACATTTTCTATGAGGATTCAGTCAGCTCCTGTGAGGGTGTTGAGCTACTGTACGAGAACGACACTTTCCAAAGACTTTTACGTTGGCTCGAATGTATTTCCTCGTAACTAAGACTTAAGCTAAACAAAGACCCGCATATGTAACGCATACATTTCTCTCCTACTGTTGAACTTGCCTGAGGCCACTAAGGACACACACTGCCTGCTTGCTTGCTTGAGAAAGAGATTTCTAATCTCATTGATCAGATTAAACATCTAAAGAGATGCAGAAACTAGTTAAACTGAGTTAGGAACTGTCCAACGCATATGTAAAAATTGAAAGGATAGTGGGGAACCTTCGTCTTTGAGGAAGATGTCAGAAGAAAATCCTAAATGATTGTGATCAGCAAAAGTTAAACGTTTGGCAAAATCAAATCAAGGAAACACAGCAGAACTCAGGGCTTTGTTTAAAAGCGAAAGTTTCCCTCCACATGTTTCCACATGAACATTGGGAAGGGAACTAAAAGGATTATGACTGAACAGCTTTGTAGCCATAAGAAAACCACTAATCAGTGAGACTAATCAGAGAACAAGGCTTCAGTTTACAAGGCAGCTTAAAGACTGGACTCTGGAGCAATGGAAGAAGGGTCATGTGGTCTGATGAGTCCAGATTTAGCCTGTTCCAGAGTGATGGGAGCATCAGGATAAGAAGACAGGCAGCCATCATGCCTAGGGCTGCTGTACAAGCCTGTGGAGGCAGTCTATGATCTAGGGTTGCTGCAGTTGGTGAGGTTTAAGTTCAGGTCCAGGTTCAGCAACATTATGTGTCCAAAGAATGAGTTCAACTGATACCTGAATATACTGAATGAGCAGCTTATTCCATCTTCCCTGATGGAACAGTGCCATATTCCAAGCCAACAATGTGAAAGAGTGGTTCAGGGAACAGGAGACATCATTTCCATGCATGGATTGGCCACCACAAAGTCCAGACCTGAAACCCATTGAGAATCTTTGGGATCTGCTGGAGAAGGCTTTGCAGAGTGGTTGGACTCTCCCATCATCAAAACAAGATCTTCATGAAAAATGAATGCAACACTGGATGGAAATAAATCTTGTGACATTGCATTGCTTATGGAAACAATGCCACTGAGAATGCTGCCGTAATCAAAGCTTAAGGTGGTGACAAAGCTACTTAATGTCTAGAGGTGTGCAGGCAATAGAGCTGCCATATGCTCTCATGAGCTGCAAACAGATGTTTTAGAATTCAGTGTGTGTTGGGGTAAGAAAGGCTGCTGTAAAACTAAGCAGAAGCTAATTAGCACAAATTAACAACAGGACATTGATTTTTAGCTCTTAAAGGTTAATGTGGTTTGTGACTCCTTTGTCTGAGAAACTGTCCGGGGAGAGAAGGAGGTAAAATGAGCCAGAGGGGAGACTAAGAAAGTAAAATAAGAGCCAGAAAAAGGAGGGAGAAAAGTTATATTCCATCTAAATCCTGTAAAAAAAGAAAAAATGTGAAAGATGGAGAGAATAGAAGGTGAAACAAGTGGAGAATTTATTTTAAAAAACTAAGGTAACTAAGAGTGTGAAAAAACTTTACAACAAAGAAAAGAAAGAAAATCATTACCTCACATTAGATTAACAGATTAATCTAGCCAAATCTGTATTTAACTATTTATTATTTAAATGTCACTTACGAACATTAGTTTATGGTTTAAGGTGCATTGGTGGGTTCTTCAGATTCCTCCCACAGTCCAACAACATGCACATTAGATTAATTGGTGTTTTTAAATTCTCTCTAGAAATGAGTGTGAGCGTGAGTGGTTGTTAGTCTCTCTGTGCTGCTTGTAGTGGACCAGTGACCTTCCCCACCTCATGCCAGATAGTAGCTGTGATGGGCTCCAGCTCGCTTCTTGTAATCCCAAATTGAGATAAACTGGTAAACAGATGGAAGGGTCTGGTGGGGCACTGGGTTGCTCAACCGATCATCCACTCCATGTTCAAAGATTGAGCACCTTACTGCAGGTGGTCTAGGTTCCTGTTCTGACCTGAGACCCTTGGCTGCATGTAATGGCAGTTTTACAACTTTTAAGTAAAATAAATTAAATAAACACCATCCTTTTCCTTTTTTTTCCTTTTCAACCCACAAAACCTTTTCTCTTTAAAGTTTTACTCCAGTTTGTGTTACTGTGATGGAGCTTTTGCCTGAGTTAGAGTTCTTAATCTTCTGCCACAGCTCGTCCATATTGGAAAAAATTATAATGCGGCTGATGTTAAACAACAGAAACCAGAGTTAAATTGTGCCTGCTTGCCCCAGTTCAGTCAAAAATAAAAAGACTTGATCAGAAACACAATATTAGAGCACTTAAAGATTTCACAAGATACAGTCAAGATCATCTCTGACTATATTTTGGGATATGAATAAATAAAAAAACAGAAAGGAAAAGAGACAAACGGTGATAGTTATTGAGCTTTGCCTCGGGTAATGGGGTCACGTCTGCATGTTCTAGCTGAGTGAACAGTGCTTTGACTGAAAGGACCCATAAAAGTCACAAACACACACATGTGACTAATGGCAGGTCAGGACAGCTTTTATCAGCAGCTCTGCACATGCTTCATGCGCGCATGTGCACACTTACTGATGCATAAATAATAAAAGGGCACACACATTTGGCAACATCTTAAACACACAATTACACACAGATTCGCAGAAGAGAAACAAACACACAATCCTGCAGAATGTGTGTATCAATGCATGACATCCTAATAAAGATATCCACATGGTTATAACAACATATATGTCTTTATGTACTGTATGCTTGTTTTGCACAGATGCCTACAGTATGTGTGTGTAAGGCAACGTGTCAGTCGTGCCTGGATTTTTACAGAGTAAAATGCCATCATTTATATTCATACGCTGCCTGAGGAGAAAGAGAGCAGCACACTTTGTATTCGACACTAATGTACATAAGACACGGGCCCATTTTATAAATAATGATTCATCCTTCAGGCTTTTGGTTTCCCTCGTGCTCTTCTATAGTTGACCCTGTGAGTTTAAAAGAAGAATGTCATTTTTTTTATAATCATATCATTAAATAGGAATGATGAGTATTGACCAGTTTCTTATTTGCATGTTTGCAGACACAGAATTACCTATTAGGACATTTCTCCAAAGGCATAGCAGGGCAGCATCAACAATATGACAATACAAATGATAATAAGTTGGATGATGCCATTGTTTTCATTGTGGAAAGGATAAATTTAAATGCATTTTTATTAGATTTGTCGGTGCAAAGAATAAATACATGTTCATAAATATTGCTTTGTGCTACAGTCAAGTAAATGCGCCACCACCACGTTATAAAATGCATGCTCTGTGTCCCTGAGGAGGTGGAAAACCACTTTAATTATTGTCTCAATTATTCAGAGTACTTTTACTTCTGCATTAATTGAAAAAGGCGGCTGTGCAATAAGGATTCCATCTTTACTGAATGCTGCAATCAAACCAGCGGAAATTTATTTAGTTTATGTGGTCTCCTTGTCATGTTTGTTCATCAACACAGTCTGAACTCTTTTTTTTGGATGTTTTCTAGCTTTTATTCTATTCTCTCCCAGCTCTGGGGAGGATTCATCCCTCCGTCAGACCTGTTGCCACTGATTTTCAGTCCAGTTCTTGTGTCATATCTCATCCTTTTCTCCATGTTTACCTTCCTAAAAAATGGCTTCTTAACACAATCAGACAGGTGAGAACATTTTCCACCAGTCTGGTTGCTCTTCACTGGCTCCCTGCCTACTACAGAACAGATTTTAAAATTATTTTATTTTTTATAAATGTCTTAACAGCCTTGTCCGAAATCTCAGACATGCATCTTCTTGTTGTATTGTATTGTATAACAAGTTACCTCTACATATTTTCTTTTAAACCCCATTTTAAGGTCCCAAATTATGCAAAGTAAACTTTTTAAAGGTTTTCTAACAGTCTTATGTGTCCTCATAGGCTATATATGAGGCCCAAGAATTTGAAAATTCTGTCTCCTCTCTCCCTTGCTTCCTCCACTTTTTAGCGTAAGTGTGCTCAAACGAGTGAATCTGAGATCTTTCCCCTTGTGACATCACAACACCCCCCTTCCCCTTAGGCATTAAGGACCAAGGCTAAATTTGGGGTAATTGACTTTGAAAACAATATTGTTGGAAACTGTTGCACAAAAATGCATAATATAGGACCTTTAAAGACCCATCTTCTCTCCTTGGCATTCATGTACATCATTTTAGTCAACCGTTATTTTTAACATTGTTTATACACACTCCAGCCACATGAGGTCTAGCATTGTCTTGCATTAGGAGGAATGCAGGGCCAACCGCACCAGCATATGGTCTCACAAGGGGTCAGAGGATCTTATCTTGGTACCTAATGGCAGTCAGGCTACCTCTGGCAAGCACATGGAGGGCTGTGCGGCCCCCCCACACCATTACTGACCCACTGCCAAAGCGGTCCTGCTGGAGGATGTTGCAGCAGCAGAACCTTCTCCACGGCGTCTCCAGACTCTGTCACGTCTGTCACATGTGCTCAGCGTGAACCTGCTTTCATCTGGGAAGAGCACAGGGCGCCAGTGGCCAATATGCCAATCTTGGTGTTCTCTGGCAAACGCCAAACGTCCTGCACGGTGTTGGCCTGATTGCACAACCCCTACCTGTAGACGTGAGGCCCTCATACCACCCTTATGGAGTCTGTTTCTGACCGTTTGAGCAGACACATGCACATTTTTGGCCTGCTGGAGGTCATTTTGCAGGGCTCTGGCAGTGCTCCTCCTGTTCCTCCTTGCTCAAAGGCAGAGGTAGCAGTCCTGCTGCTGGGTTGTTGCCCTCCTACGGCCTCCTCCACGTCTCCTGATGTACTGGCCTGTCTCCT
>JBAMHW010000017.1:20291604-20305829 GCA_037177495.1 Rhadinocentrus ornatus | reverse complement strand
GTGTTGCTTCCTAAGTGGACAGTTTGATTTCACAGAAGTGTGATTGACTTGGAGTTACATTGTGTTGTTTAGGTGTTTTTTTGAGCAGTGTATATAATTCCTGCCCTGTTTTTTTAATGCAGAGTTCAGTATGTCACATTTATCAGGGAGCATTTCTCTGATGCTCCACAGCATATACGGCACATCTGACAAGATGAAGTCTGTCAGAGGCGAACTGTTCCACCTCCTCATAGCGAGTAGCACATACAGGAGGAGGTCAGGACTCAGCAGCACAGGAACATATTTACTGATCTTCGTGGCAGCTCTATCATGAAGAGATCAGCCAGAGAGGCTTGTGATCCTCCTGAGCAGGTGACCTTTATATGAGGACAGAAAAACGGAGAGGATGACAGAAAAAAAAGAGGGAGTTGGCACATAAAATGACACTGACATTTGTACACTGAAGAATGTCAACTGACTGGGATCTGATCATTCACCTAAATGTTACTGGAACAATTTTAGAACAGCTGTTTCAATTTCCAGAGTTATTTATTCATGCTAACATTGGCTGTCTACATTGATATAAAGATCACTTTTCCTAGAAATGAAAAAAAGGCTAAACAAACTTTCCACTTGTTGAAATTAGCATGTGTACAGAAAAATCTGAGGAGCTGTTTTGTGTGTTGCACCATCAGCATTTTTGCGGTGGCTACCTCTTATCCACTAGACATTCCTCCCATCTGAAGCTGAAATGGAGACTCATCAGACCAGCAACGTTTCTCCATCTTCTATTGTCCAGTGTTGGTGAGTCTGTGTGAATTGTAGCCTCAGTTTCCTGTTCTTAGCTGGCAGGAGGCACCCGGTGTGGTCTTCTGCTGATGTAATCCATCTGCTTCAAGGTTGGACGTGTTGTGTGTTCAGAGACGCTGTTCTGCAGATCTTGGTTGGAACCAGTGCTGATCTGACTTCTCCAACCAGTCTGCCCATTGTTCACTGACCTCCGACCCCTTTCTTCCACATTCTAATGACCAGTTTGAACTTCAGAAAATGGTCTTAAACATGTCTGCCTGCCTAGATGCATTGTGTTGCTGCAATTTCATTGCCTGATTTTCTATTTGTGTTAGCAAGCAATTGAGCAGGTGAACCTAATATAGTGGCCGGCGAGTGTACAATATATAAATACATCATGTCTTCATCCAGTATGTTACTTCATATTCTGTGTAAATAGTCTAAAAAATAGTTAGCAGAAGCAGAAACTGACTGAAAGGCGATTGTTATATCGAAGGTCCTGTTTTCATGCACAGATAGGCAGTTTATGGAGTTGAGCAATTATTTCTTTCTGTACATGATAAATGAAAATACCCAAAACCAAACATCCGTCATGACAAGGTCTTTTTTTTTTCTCAGGCAGTTTTTTTACAAATAAAAAGGATACGCAGTCACTTGGAGTGAAAACAAAAAAAAGATAGATAACAGCCGTTACACAGATCTGTTGCAAATCAAATCCTGTTCAGTTCATGCTGTGGAAAAAACTGATTATAAATATCATATATTCATCTAATTTAATTGCATTCTCGGACAGTAAAATAAAATATTTTTATAGTGATAATCATTCCTGACTCCTGAGTGGCTGCCACTGAGAAAACATTTCCAAACCAATGCTATATTTATTAGAAGAGAAAATATTGTGTTTTTCTTGAATGAGCAGACTGCTTATGTTTAACTTCCCACTATTAAGAATATCACATTGAGTGCAATGTCCACAGAGGAAGCTGCAACAACACATTAATACTTAACTGAAACACTGAAGAACATCTTCACATGGGATTTATTTCCATCCAAATAAGGCACAAAATTTTTGATTATTTACGCACACACACACACACAGACTTACAGATATTTAAATTCTTATAACAGGTTTAAAAATAATATAACCAGCTACAAATAAAACTGCTTTTTCACCTATTGTTTTTATAAATTATATCAGGCTTTTTAATAAAGACAAAAAAACAACTAAAAAGAATCTCAGATTTCTATTAATATGACAATCTATATTGTAAACAAGCCACACTTAAACATTCCTGATCATACGTGTGTATATTTCTACATATTTTGTCTTTAAAACATTGGTTATCTGACATAAATGAATAAATCTGTTCTAAAAATTGCATTTTAATATACGGAGGTTGGTTTGGTTGATAGATATTTCCACATTTATGTCATGATTTAAACTTGTTCCCTCAACAGTGCTGCACATCACAGACTTTGCAACCCATCTAAGAGGCTGTCCTTGTGTTCAAGGGGAAAAATGAATAAATAGGACTCAGCTTAGAGACATCTGTCTGGCATGTGTGTAAATTAACTTTCCCTACTGTTACTGTGACTGCTGTTTTGTGTGGCATAGTTTGGTTAATGAGGACATTCCTCCTGTGCCTTCAACAAATTTTTTAATCAGTTATTTAACTCAACTTTGCCAAACTCTCTGGATGACTCTCTACTTGACACAAAACCACGAAGCTGAGTTGTTTCTCCAGTCATCTTCACATCTTTTTTGATGAGGAGACTATTGATTGTATATGCAGGTTCACGTTAAACTGCACCTCAATTTGTCAAATAGGACATTTTATATACTGTCGGTATCAAGCTAGGCACTTAGACTTACAAGAGCTGCATGTATAAAAAAAATTATCTCAAATTTCAGAGAATAAAATAAAATGAAATAAAAAAAAAAAATTCTGAAACACTTCATTAGATCGACAATTTATGTCTTTGTTAAAATGTGTTAGACTGTACATACAAGTCCCGGGAGGCTTCCTGCTGCAGCCTTTCCACTGATGATGTTTCAATGAACACAGAAACATCTGGGTTTTTGTCAGTGTTTTAGTCCAGAATTCAAAAAGAAAACCTTTTAAGATACCACTTAACGCTGTCAAACTAATGTAATGTATTGAAACACATTTTCTATCAATGAAGCACAAAGTCATGGCATTTGAAGCGTCATCAATCACGTGACAGCTTGTTTTTTTTTAATACAAGCTCCGACATTTTGTTTTAAATCACGTCTCAGGAGGATTGACCCAAGCTTTGAAGCCTCAATAGAGATGAGTCAAAATTTCAACAATGCCAGGAATTCTTTCTAAAGCAAACACTGCTGATGACACCGGCCCTTTCAACAAAAGCAAAGCCTCAAACGCATTCAGCAGCAAAGAAATAAAATGACACAAAAGCAGCTAAAATAAGAAGAACAATTTTTGTTACTTTTCTTTCCTGGAGACAGATGTCGGACGGCAAAAGATGGAAATCTGTTGGAGAACTTGTAACAGTAATGTTGTGGAAAAAGCTGGATGTTTACTACCAGGGTTGAGCTAAACCCTGTGACCATCTTTTAATGTAAACTGTTCATGTGTGAAAGCAACTGTTATTATGACTGGCCTGCACAAAAGCAGTAAAAACAACATAAGCGTTTTCTGAATTTGTCAGATGCGATGGACTGGTGACCTGTCCAGGGTGTACCCTGCCTTTCACCTGAAACACTGCTGGGATGGGCTCCAGCTCACCCGCCACCCCTAATAGGAACAAGCGGTACAGATAATGACATGACATAACTGACAGTTTTTTTGTTTTTTTTCCTGTGGGGATCATTTCTGAGTTACAATGAACGAAGCCAGCAACCGATAACAGTATTTTTCACTTTCATTATCAAACAGTAGGTAAAAAATGCCATTACTTCCAATGACTTTTGCAGGTTTTTGTATTTCTGGTGACCAAAATATTGATCAAACGAATCAAAATGTCCAAGGAAGAGGCAACATTTTGTACAAGTATTTTAAAAGTTAAATTCAAGTTCGTGCACTAGGTACCTTTAAAAGTTTGTGTAATGTTATAGATCTTTATATCTTAAAGAAAGGTTTAAGCTTTGAATATGAGAAATACCCGTCTCGTGTTTCTGACAAGCTAGTACACGGTGAAGCGGAAAAACATGAAAAATCTTTGGGTTTGAAACTTCTTGGTGACAGTTGGGATTAATGACGTCTTACATTGTTTCTGCCACTGTAAATATGGATTTCAGCGTCTTTAGAGCCTTGTTGTTATGTATTTTGATGTAAATAATGCATGATTGGTTGTTTAACTCCATTATGCCCAAGACTCTTTTTAAGCTCTCAGCCTATAGATACAAGTAATGTGATTAAAAATACAATTGGTATTAAAAAGCTTCATTTCAACCGATTTTAAGAATCTCATTCGGTCACAGTCATTCTTATTAATTGATTGAGACACATCTAGTGGACGACACTGTAAAAAAAAACTAAACTGGTTGGTACGTGATGCAAATGCATTGCTGGGTTTAAAAAAAACACGACTAAAATCATTAAGGGGGGAGAAACTGACATTGGTAAGACGCCAGTAAATACGTTGTAACTGTGTTTGTTTACATCACAAATCACCATTTCCTCTTTCAGTGCTGTTTCCTGAACGTCACACATTTCTGTGCCTGTTAAAATGATTTTTTCTGTTCTAACATGTGATGGAAGAAAACACACCTGATGACTGGAATAACTTTTTTAGGCTCATGTGAACTGAACAGGTCGGATCAGAATTGTGACCCAACTGAGGAACTTTTGTGCATGTAGACAAGACATATGTTGTCTTCATCATAAAGATAGCTGGGGCATCCAGGTTAAAGAAGATGAAGCATTAGCTCAAATCAACTCACATGTTGTTTTTGGCTTGTTGCTTAGCAACCTCAATCTTGATCATAGACTGTATATAAAAGATGGACGGAGCCTCCGTGATGTCACCCGTAGCTTTCTGAAGAACCAAAGTGAAGCTCGTTCCTACCATCGCCATCTTGGCAGCGTCACGACTGCCGTCACTCCCGGAAAATACAAAAATGGGCAAAGTGGCAGAGATGAGAGTGGGGCTGTGAGCGTGGGTGTGGATGATTGACGTCTATCAAACTCCAAGCTGCCTGTAGCTAAGAGCTAACTGAGCTAACTCGGATCTAACGTAAGGTAACCTGCTAAGGTAGACGGGTTAAAGCTAATGTGCACTGTTAGCCGGCTAAAAGTCATGTTTGTGCTACACTCTCCCTTCTTGCCGTTGACATTGGATACATGCGAATCAAAAGAACACGCCCCTAATTATCCTGAATTTCAAGATTAAATTACATCCAAACGGATGAGTTAGAAAGAAATTCACCCCCCTCACAATTGTCATGAAGGTAAACTTGACCTATTAATTCTAAAATAGATTTTTGTACCAGGCTTTAAACATGTTTATTTCTGCTGTGAAGTCGGTCTTTTTAACCTGGGAGTCTACGGGGATTTGCTTTGTTTTGGAGCCAGTGGATGAGGCGTCATATTTTACCGCCGGAGGTTGCCACTTGGTCTTGATGAGTAAAACAAAAAACGCAGCTATAGCTTTATGTAAAGTAACTAAGTGTTAGAGTTACTGTGGTAATGATAGGCAAAACAATAAGTTCAGATGTGGTGTTACTTGAGTTCTAGAAATATGTTTGGAGGCATGGCTGATTGATCTGTTGTGCTACACTCTAGGGTTCAGATTGGATACTCTGAGACAGGAAATCAAAACTTCTTGCCTAATAATGTGTATGACTCCTACAGCCGGTGCATGGATCTTATCTTTTTTAGTCCTGTGCAATGCAGGTTTCTCCATGGAGAAACTCTTTGTGGTGCATCCAGCTAAGGATTAATCAGTTTGGGATTAGATACATTTGGAGGCCAGAGTTAACAACTTTGGTGCGGCAGGGAATATTGTCATGCTGAAAAACCTGTTGCTGTTGTTGTAGAAAAGTATGAGAGCAAATGTTCTAAGACTTTCATCCATTTATTTTTAAGCTGCAGTTAAATCTCGAACATATTTTAACATCTTAGCAAAAGAAATGGAATGTTTGAATATTCAGGAAGCAACAGAAATGGAGGCAAAGCAATGCATCGTGCTTTTAAATATGTAAAAGTTGATATCTGAAAAATTAGTTAACCTCTGTGAGCAGTTGATAAATACCTTATCAACATGCAACTGTTAAATTCACTGTTTTCCTATTCATAACATGCCCCTTCCTTAGTTATTCTAACATAGTGCATTTGAAGTCAAAATACTTGAGTTTTTATTAACTATTTCTAAAAGACTCATCGTCTAAAGACCAGCGTGCCCGGGTGTATTGACAGGCTGACCTTTGGTTGTGCAGATAATGAGAGTGAAAACAAGTAAACAGCTTTCTGCTTTTCTCTTCTCCCAGAGAGACTCCATGGTTTGGGCAGTGGGAGGTGGAGGAGGAGGAGGGAGAGTAAGGCAGCTGAAATCTCAGCACCACTCTGCTCATTAATGCTGGAGCAGAAAGGAGGGAAAGATTTACAGAATAGACATACAGAGAAACAGGCTGGGAATAAAAAAGAGGTGTAAGACTAGCATGTTTGTCCGATGTCACCTCTTCTTGCTCTTTCTCCCTCCACCTCCCATTTAGCAGATACTGAAGAAAATGAGATCCTTCAAAGTGGAGGAATTACATTAATCTTCCTTTGGTGTTGCGTTAAGCTGCTGGGAGGTTTTCACCAAGCAAACACAGAGAGGTGAGCAGGCAGGACAGCACTCGCCTGGGGAGATGAAAATCTGCAACTAAGGGCCCATCATCGCCGAGAGCTGTCATATCTGTTTACTGTTAGCATCATGGTGGGTGGCTGGGGATGCCGGTTTAGGCCCGACATCGTGGATCTTTCTCACTTGTGTTTTCCTCCCCAGTAAGCATATCAGCATACCAGCTGATCAGAGTTAAGTGTTCCAACCATTTTCACTTACGCTCAGTTCTTTTATCTCATTACCACATAAAATTGGTGGAGTTTACTTTTGTTAAATGCTTAATTTTCATCCTTTCTCTTTAAGGCTCCCCTGTACAAAAACTCCAAGTTGTCAGCTGGATAATCCAAAATGGTGAAGAGCGAGGCAGCCACTCACTTAAAGAATACATATTATTCAGATTTTAACAAGATGACAAAATTTCCTGAAATCTCTATGTAATATTTGTTAGATGCCTCAGTCAAAATACCACCAAGTTCGGTACAATAGCTCCCATTGGAAACATGAATTTAAAGCTCTGTTCATATCAGCTGGTTGGAGAATGTGGAGTGACCCACATCCTTTAACTTTAAGTTAAGATACAAACACAAAGTTTGGACTTATTTTGAAGTAGACAACTGCAGAAGCACCTTTTTACAACTTTACAGAGCACTGGGACTCACCAAACTAATAGAAAAAATAAATTTAATTGGCCATTTTATTCTCAAATACATTTACCGCAGTTTACTGCAGTTTAAGCCTAAAGAGTTTGTGCTGATTCTTCTCTTAAGGCGGGGAAAATCTTGCTGTTATCAACGCCTCCACATATGTATCATGGCTGCCATGCGCTCCTAGTGTTCCTAAGGCATGTGGGCCACTCGTTGATGCGCTGCAGAATTGACTTTAATGCTAGAGGCGCTAATGTGAACAAGAGCGTGAAGGTCAGAGGTAAACAATGGCAGATAGTTTTGAAGAGAGCCTCTCAGACCTTGTAACCATCTTCCGGCATCTTTATGATTTTTCCTCCCTGTTGCAGTGACAAACATTAGTACCTTAACAGCTGGCAACAGATTGGAAGTGTTTGGGGGTTGATGCAGAGACTTCCCAAAAAAGTGTTACAGAAATATGACATGACTGGCAGATTAGCCTTGACTGATGTGTACTGCCCCCTTGTGGTCACCTCCAGTTTCGAGTGTTTTGGCTGCATCGTGCTGCAGCAAGTATACACAGACGGTGTAGAACATTGATGTGCGTGTTTGCGTACACAGCAAGTATATTCCAGCCGTTAGCCTTACTGCAAGTAATGTGTTCATCTGGCTATGTAAAAAAAACACAGACAACAATACACCAGACAACAATAACGCAACTACTCAGCTCGTTAATCTCTAGTCCAGTTGTTCTCAAATCTTTTATGTCACATACCACCTCAGAAGATTTCAGGCTCTCCAAGTACCACCTTAATGATTGACATTAAAATACAGTAGCAGAGATCCACTATTTTCCACGAGCCATACTTCAGGCAGAGGCTGGTTAGTTCTAACTGAAAACGTTATTTACTATTAGGTGGTGGCAGCTAACATTTAAACTTTGTCACACCACTCAGCAAAGTCCTTATAACCCTGAGGGATCTGACACTGTTTTGATTGTTTGGAAACTTTTCACGAGGACACTCTAGGCCGCAGTTCGATGATTGACTTTGTAGTCGCATCGTCGGACTTGCGGCCGCATGTCCTGGACACTCGGGTGAAGAGAGGGGAGGAGCTGTCAACTGATCACCACCTGGTGGTGGGTTGGCTCGGATGGTGGGGGGAGGATGCCAGTCAGGCCTGGCATACCCAAGCATGTTGTAAGGGTCTGCTGGGAATGTATGGCTGAGTCTTCTGTCAGAACGGGTTTCAACTCCCATCTCCAGCAGAGCTTCAGAGACCTTCAAAGACCTTCTCAATCCCACCAACACGTCTTCTGATGAGGAAGCAGAATCTGGCGACCCTGGTGTTTGCTTTCCCATCTTTGGCATCCTGTTGGCTAAGGTCGCTCAGGTGGTTAAAAAGCTCCTCGGTGGCATGGCCCCGGGGGTTGATGAGATCCCCCCAGTGTTCCTTAAGGCTCTGGATGCTATAGGGCTGTCTTGACTGACATCTGCCTCTGCAGCATTGCATGGACATCGGGGACAGTTTCCCTGGACTGGCAGACTGGAGTTGTGGTCCCCCTCTTCAAAAAGGGGGACTGGAGTGTGTGCTCTAACTACAGGGGGATCACACTTCTCAGCCTCCCTGGTAAGGGGTGCTGGAGAGGAGGGTCCATAAGATAGTTGAAACTCGGATTGAGGAGGAGCAGTGTGGTTTTCGTCCTGGTCGTGGAACAGTGGACCAGCTCTACACTCTCTTCAGGGTTTTGGAGGGGGCATGGGAGTTCGCTCAACCAGTCTACATGTGCTTTGTGGACTTAGAGAAGGCGTTCGACCATGTCCCCTGGGGTACTCTGAGAGTATGGAGTGCCGTACCTCCTTGTAGGGGCTGTCTGGTCACTGTACGACCGGTGTCAGAGCTTGGTCCGCATCGCCGGGAGTAAATCAAAATCGTTACCGGTGAGGGTTGGACTCTGTCATGGCTGCCCTTTGTCACCGATTCTGTTCATAACTTTTATGGAAAGAATTTCTAGGCGCAGCCGAGGTGTTGAGGGGATCCGGTTTGGTGACCTCAAGATTGGGTCTCTGCTCTTTGCGTGTGATGTGGTTCTGTTGGCTTTATCGGGCTGTGATATTCAGCTCTCACTGGAGTGATTTACAGCTGAGTGTGAAGCGGCAGGGATGAGAATCAGCACCTCCTAATCTGAGACCATGGTCCTCAGCCGGGTGGAGTGCTCTCTCCGGGGCTGCAATGAGGTCCTGCCCCAAGCGGAGGACTTCACGTATCTCGGGGTCTTGTTCACGAGTGAGGGAAGGATGGAGCGGGAGATCGACAAGCGGATCAGTGCGGCGTCTGCAATGATGCGGACGCTGCATCGGTCTGTCGTGGTGAAGAAGGAGCTGAGCCAAAAGCCAAAGCTCTAGATTTACAAGTCGATCTACATTAACTTCCCTCACCTTTGGTCACGAGCTGTAGGTAGTTACCAAAAGAACAAGATCGCGAATACAAGCGGCCGAAATGAGTTTTCTCCGCAGGGTGGCTGGGCTCTCTCTTAGAGATAGGGTGAGAAGCTTGGTGATCCGGGAGGGCTCAGAGTAGAGTCGCTGCTCCTCCGCATCAAGAGGAGCCAGATGAGGTGGCTTGTGCATCTGGTTTGAATGCCTCCTGGATGCCTCTCTGAGGAAAGAGACCCTGTGGAAGACCCAGGACATGCTGGATGGACTACATGTCTCGTAGCCTGGGAACACCTCGGGATCCCTCCAGATGAGCTGGTGAATGTGGCCGGGGAGAGGGAAGTTTGTGTTTCCCTGCTTGGACAGCTTCCCCCGCGACCCTATAAGCGGCAGAATATGGATGGATTGATGGATGGAAACTTTTCACACATTTCAAATCTACAAAACTCAGATCTAATATGTTTTCCCAAATTTTGCTTGATGTTGAAAGACCATGTGAAACCAGATGTATGATATTTTAAATTTTAATTAATAACAATATTGTTATTAATATGTTATTTACGGATTGCTCAAAGTGTAATCTGCAAATTGGTTGATATTTGAAAATATGTGGCGCACCACAATTTAAGAACTTTTGCCTTAGGTTCACTGTTGATCTTTTCCTCTTTTTTAATGCTTTTAAATGCTAAAATAATTTTTAAAAAATTGCATATTTTGACTATCATTAAGTACCAGCTCATATTAGTATTAATAGCTCGTGTTGCTGTAAAGTAACTATAAACGTGCTGGTAAATTAAATTAAAATCAGCTTTATTTTTATAGCGCCAATTGAAGGCACTTTACAGACGGGCAATTCAAGCAAATATATTGCAATCTAATTAAAACAAATCAACATTAATTAAATTTAAAATTGTGTTCATGCAAGCCACATAAAAAATGATAGCTTAGCTCAGGAAAACCAACCGATTTCATCAAATTTAGTCTTCGATTAAATCCCCCATTCTGAGCATTCACAGGGTGACAAGCGACAGTGGAAAGGAGAAAAGTCCCTTTTAACAGGGAGGAAAACCCTCCGGCAGAACCCAGCTCAGAGAGAGCGGCCATCTGCCCGACCAAAATACAGCAAAGCCAAAAACATGTTGTGAACATGCCCAGATTGCATATCATCTCCTTAAACATGACGCTTCCCTCTCAGTCATTTCGCTGTGTTTTCATGTTTTAGCAGCTAATGTAAGAAAGTGAATCTCCAGCTTGTGACAAGGAAAAAAATATTACAAAACATTGAGGGGCGGCATGACTCAGTGGGTAGAGCGGTCCTCTTGTAGCCTGAGGTTATCCGATTAGATCTTCAGCCTGTCGAGCTCATGTCAAGGTGATCGTTTCTGATGGATCGTGATTGAGCGCCTTGCATGGCTGCTTCCACCATCAGTGTGTGAATGTGCGTGTGAATGGGTGAACGTGGGTGAATGTGATAAAGCGTTTTTGGGTAAAAGCGCTATAAAAATGCATCCCATCTACTATTGATAATAAATTGGTTTTGCTAGTAAAAACACAAATCATCAGACTTGGTACTACTGGAGCGGTAACTGGTAGTTTCTTTTTTAACTTAGTGGAATTACCACTTAGGAATTTATTCTCTTGCTTTGTGAAGTTGAAGTTGGGTGGAGATGGAGAATTTTACTTAGCTAAAAGTGTTATGTAACAACCTGCATACTTATCAGATTACTCATTTAATTAGGAAGAAGTCGCCTTTTTTTTTTAGATTTGAGACACCCACATATATGCCTCCTGAGAGTTAAAGTTTTTATAAAGATGGATGTATTGGTTTAAATCCTATTAAAAGCACTTAAGGTTGTTCCCATTCAGCAACACTATGGATAAAGTCTTGTGCTATTCTGCAATACTGCAAAGTATATAATTGTGCTGAGGGAATGTCATGACGGGGTGTTAGTGGGCGGTACATTTCAAAGTAACATTCACAAATATCCAGGGCAAAGCTTTACTAGCAGGACATTACCCACTGGCCATCTACATGTTTCAAAAGAAAATATGAGTCATCCCAGATCATCCTCTGCAGGACTGCGGCCCTCACAGTACTAAATTGAAAAGCCCTGCTCTAGCCCAAACCTCCAAACACACCAAGGAGAAACACGTCTTTTTTGTCTCTTTCTGAGAATGTATGTCATCATAATCTCCATGTTTCTTACATTTCTGTTGAAACTGATGTCAGAACTTTAAAATAAACTCTGAAATCTGCACTGCCCTCTGAATGAATTGACTAACAACCATGCCAACATAAATCATGCATGTATGTTTGAGATGGACCTACCTATTAACCTACATGCAGGGATCATGTTTCAGCAATCTGTGTACAGTGCAGCAGCTATTCTGGGATACAACCAGTGCAGACTGGGAGCATCTTACCAAATGTTTGGGAAATGAACAATTTTTGCAGTGGTATTATGATTATTACTAGGATTTTAAGTCGGTCTGTCCCAATTCTATTATCGCACTATATCAGGATTACATGGGGGAAATTTCACAACATTGGTCAAAGATCACTGTGACAGCAAAAGTTTTAGGTCATAAACTAATTATGACATCATTTCACATAAAGTGATTACAGAATCTCGTAAAGAGATGACATTTCACGTCTAAAAGGTCAAAGGCTAACGTCACTGTGACATTGCAATTCTGATCGTTACTCAAAGCTGGAAGCAACAGAAACATCGCTGGATGAGGGCGATCATATTTCACATTTTGAAATGGTGACATTTCCAATTTCATCTCAACACACCTGAAAGAGAAAAGGCAATCTCATAATTATGAGTATTCAAAGTTCCCCCACATAATGTTAATACTTGACCCAGCCATCTATGTCTATTAACTATGAACCACATACATTTAGCAATTCATCACGTATTTATTTTATCTTTACTTAACTAGACACGGACAAACTCTTGTTTACAGTTATGGCAAGGTTAATTCTTTTAGGTACCTTGGGCAAGACAGCATTAAATTTACTCTGACTGATTCATTAACCTCTCTTGCATAATAACTGCATCTTGATTTGAAAAAAGAAAAAAGAAAACTTTTTCATCCCACCACATTCCTTCTCAATTTAGAGATTCCACAGAGGGGACTCAGTGTCTCTTCAATGTGTCAAGACATTAAACCGGCATCATGAAATCAGCTGAGTGATGACAAAGGCGATAGTTCAAGCGGTGAGTCCCGCAACATTGGTTTAATGTCTAAAAGCAAGCATGACGAGGATTGCCTCTGTTACTACCTCCCTTACCAGTTCGGCAATGTTTCAGCGGTGGATCAACATCACACCCCCATTCCAACATGTAGTTTCACACATGAGGCCAAATGCAACGAGTTTTATTTATTTTTATTCAAGTACATATATTTATAAATCACCTTTCAAAACATCTTCAGTAATGCTTCACAATGACAACTGCAATCACAGATACAATTAACTACAAATAAAAAAATAGCAATAACAAGGTTAGCTAGCATTCAAGCCCAGGTTGAGGAGTTGTGTTTTCATTCTAGACCTGAACTGTCCTAAAGGTCGAGAAGACATGACAGACAGATGTTGGCTGTTCCACAGGTATTTATAAATAAATGTACTTGAATAAAAAAAATGTAATGGTTAAGAAAGCGCTGGATGGGGGGTATATTTATTGAGGTTTAGAGGTTTTATAACCAAAGTGTTCAAGGCCTTGCAAAGTGTTTACTCTGACTTACTTCTTACAGAAAATAACATAACTCATTACCTCTTGGCAGTAACCCTGTAATCTAATGATTTTCTGTAAAAGTATTGTTATCCAACACTGGTAGAAAAAGGCGAATGCCTTAAACCTTAGGCTAATAGCATGAAACTTAATCACAATTTTTATTTTTATTTTTAATTTTTTTATTAAAATTTCATGATTCCTTTTATTAAATCTTGTATAGAATAGGAGACAAGGAGATAATGCCAGCGATCTTTACCTTCGGATGATTTGGTCCCATTTTTTTTAAACAATTTTAAAAGAGGTACCAGTTTGGTACCTAAAAGGTAAACTGTAAGTTTTCATAAAGGTCCATCAAGGGCTAAAGTGATAATCTTAACAGAGGCTAAGCACCCATAAAAGTCTGAACCTAGATTCATCCCTGGTCTTAAAAGTCCAGAAACCAGACTGTAAGCATAGTTTCAAAGTGCATCCAGTCAAATAAATACTGCACATCATGTTGAAATCACAACCAGTTGTCAGTCCAGCACATGCTGGGAAATGTGCACTGTGAACATTATATGTTCCAATATTAATTTTGCAGCTTTGTTTCTTTATTTTCTCTTCAACCAGCTTAAAGCTGATTGACAGCTCCAATCACACTTGCACAGCCCAAATGCTGTATGCTGAAATTAAACTGAGACAGTACATAATGGCACATTTCCCATTTTGCCGCCGCCGCCTTTGGGGAGAAAAAAAAAAAAGAAAAAAAAAGAATATATATATATATGTGTATATATATATATATGTGTATATATATATATGTGTATATATATATATGTGTATATATATATATGTGTATATATATATAT
>JBAMHW010000017.1:20271407-20283585 GCA_037177495.1 Rhadinocentrus ornatus | reverse complement strand
CCCAAACTTTTGAAAGGGAAGTGTATATATATATATATATATATATATATATATATATATATATATAACACTGTTGTGTGTTTATGTGTATGGATAGATAAATGGACAGTAGGTGGCCACAAACAGATGAACAGACAGACGGATCTTTTGCCTCTGAAGCTGCCAGTTGTCATTGATCAGCCCTTTCCTCCATGCTGCATTTGTAATTGCTTGGTGAGAAAACAAATTAAACAAGGCTGTGAGGGCGCTGGGAGCGTAGAGGTGAAACCAAGCTGTGATCACTCAGGTTCCTTATCAAAGGATGCCGATAGCCTCCAAGGACACGGGGGTCAAGAAGTAAAAGAAAGAAAAAAGCACGTCAAGTTATGATCTGTCTAAGATATATAATGTTTTGGTTTAAACAGGCTGACAGATGGATTGAGCTGTTATTGAACGTGACAGGCAGGAGTAAGCAGGGAAATTAACAGATAGCTGATTTATTCAGAAAGGCGTGTAACAAAGCATTCAGCACATCTGGTTGGATGGAGGTTTTTGGCAGGGGTGTGTCCCCAGGAGGCTGTTGGCGGTCCCTGTATAAGCCCCGTATCGATAAACGGATGGGAGACCTCCAGTGGAGGATAATACATGGGGCCATAGCTACAAACCAGTTTGTTTTATTTTGTGTGGTTTTTTGTTGTTTCTTTTTTTTGGTCTAAGTTTTTTTGTTTATCCTTGATCTGTTGGTTTTGTTGTAGTCGTTTTAATAAAAGTGTTTGTAAACCTCTTTCTCTCTCTCTCTCTCTTTCTTTCTCTCTTTTTCACTCTCTTTTTTTTCTTTCTTTCGTGCACGCTTTCTCTTCGCCTGCATGAGTTCTCTTCTGCAGATAAACGGATGGGAGGATTATACATGGGGCCATAGCTACAAACCGGTATCTGGTGCACCTCGATGCTGACACAGGGGAGGGTTGTCCTTTCTGTTCGCAGCATTTGTTGTGGAAGACTGGCTGGACTCTTGAGGCTCTTGGGGACTTGGTTTTAGGGACTAGGAGTACAGTTCTTTTTGTTTGCTTTTTATGGTCCACGTTATTCTGCGAGGAACAAAAATGTGCACACACTTCCTCTCATGACAGGCAAATTTAGCAGTCTGGAAAAGCAGGAAGAACCGTGTGAGGGGTGTGGGGATGGTGGACGTGGTGAGGATGTTGACAGGGATGCTGGCAGCTCGACTCAGGCTGGAGTTTGAGTTTTACAGACTTACCGAAAGGACTGATGAATTTGTGGGAATCTCGGGGGTGAGGGAGGTACTGTGTTCGGTCAGTGAGAACTGGTTGGGTTTGCATTTCTGAGGGTGGTGGCTGCAGTTTCTAAATATTGGTAGGTGGGAATGTTTTGGAATGTTGTTTATTATTGATTTGTATTTTGAGGTGTGGGTTTTATTTTGTGTGGGTTTTTTTGGTTTAAGTTTTTTGTTTTTCCTTGATCTGTTGGTTTTGTTGTTGTCGTTTTAATAAGTGTTTTGAAACTCTTTCTTTCTTTCTTTCTTCTTGCATTTATTTGCTGAATCAGCCATGGTGCATGTTCAAAACCTGCTGGCATGTCATGACTTGCTAGTGTGTGACACTGTCTCTAAAAGTTATGTAGTGAATCTTTAGTACTCGTTTCCACCAGCGGGGCGGGACACACTT
This sequence comes from Rhadinocentrus ornatus, assembly GCA_037177495.1. Taxonomy (NCBI): domain Eukaryota; kingdom Metazoa; phylum Chordata; class Actinopteri; order Atheriniformes; family Melanotaeniidae; genus Rhadinocentrus; species Rhadinocentrus ornatus. The sequence goes on along the minus strand of JBAMHW010000017.1, from coordinate 20,281,921 downwards.
TTTTGTGTTTCCACACGTGAAAACTGGGAAGGGAGAAAAAAGTGACTTCACATGCGACCTGGCATAAAAACAAAGCAGAAATGTCTCCTTGTCTAGAAACAATGGTTTCTGTGTGACTTTCCTGAACTTTTTATTTATTTTTACTGTTTTTAAATTTATGTTCAAATTAAAAAATAAACAGTGTCATCACAGCTTTAGCCAATCACAGAGCTGAGTGTCATCAAAGCTTCCAGCCAATCACAGAGCAAACAGAGGGTCATTTAAAGCTTCCAGCCAATCACAGAGCAGAGTGTCGTCACAGCTTCCAGCCAATTACAGAACAAACAGTGTCATCACAGCTTTCAGCCAATCGCAGAGCAAACAGAGTGTCATTTCAGGTTCCAGCCAATCACAGAGCAGAATGTCTTCACAGCTTCCAGCAGATCACAGAGCAAACAGAGCGTCGTCACAGCTTACAGCCAATCACACAGACCAAACAGTGCGTCATCACAACTTCCAGCCTATTACAGAGCAAACAGAATGTTATAAAAGGTTCCAGCCAATCAAAGAGAAGAATGTCATCACAGATTCCAGCCAATTACAGAGCAAACAAATTCATTACAGGTTCCAGCCAATCACAGAGCAGGGTGTCATTCAGCTTCCAGCCAATCACAGAGCAATTAGGGTGCCATCACAGCTAACAGCCAATCACAGAGCAGTGTCATCACAGCTTCCAGACAAATACAGAACAAACGTTGCCATCACAGATAGCCAATCACAGAGCAAATAGGGTGCCATCACAGCTAACAGCCAATCACAGAGCAGAATGACATTACAGGTTCCAGCCAATCACAGAGCAAATAGGGTGCATCACAGCTAACAGCCAATCACAGAGCAAAGTGTCATCACAGCTTCCAGAGAAATACAGAACAAACAGTGTCATAATAGCTTTCAACCAATCACAGAGCAGAATGTCATCACAAATTCCAGTCAATCACAGATCAAACACAGCATCATCACAGCTTCCAGCCTGAAAAGGTTATAGGAACTGCAAAAGGTTCCTACAGTCGGAATGGGGCTATTATCAACAGGGTAACATCATCAACAGGGTGACATTAACAGGGTCACATCATCAACAGGGTGATATCATCAGGGTGACATCATTAACAGTTAATCATCCTTAACAGGGTGATATCATCATGGTGACATCATCAACAGGGTGATATCAGGGTGACATCATTAACAGGGTGACATCATTAGCAGGGTGACATCAACAACAGGTTGACATTAATAGGGTGACATCATCAAGGTTTCATCATCAGGGTGACATTAAAAAGGTGACATCATTAGCAGGGAGACATCATCAACAGGGTGACGATAACATGGTGACATCATCAACAGGGTGATGATCATCAGGGTGACATCATCAACAGGGCGATATCATCATTAGGGTGACATCATCAACAGGGTTTAATCATCAGGGTGACGTCAACAACAGGGCGACATCATCATTAGGGTGACATCATCAACAGGGTTTAATCATCAGGGTGACATCAAGAACAGGGTGACAATCATCATTAGGGTGACATCATCAACAGGGCGACATCATCATTAGGGTGACATCATCAACAGGGCGATATCATCATTAGGGTGACATCATCAACAGGGTTTAATCATCAGGGTGACATCATCAACAGGGCGACATCATCATTAGGGTGACATCATCAACAGGGTGTAATCATCAGGGTGACGTCAACAACAGGGTGACTTTAACAGGGTGACATCATCAAGGTGACATCATCAGGCTGACATCATAAACAGAGTGACATAAACAGTGTGACATCAACAGGTTGACATCTCTCTGTGTTGGCTCTGCGATGGACTGGCAACCTGTCCAGGCAGGGTTTACTTGCGGCTGGGATTGACTCCAGCTTCCCCGTGACCTGAATTGTATTAAGCAGTATAGAAAATGAATGATAATGAGACTACGAACATTTATTCTTCAAGCTATGCCTGCATTGTGTCTTTATCATCACTATATATACAATATAGACATAAAACCAACAACATTTGTCTCCACCTTTTTTCTCACACTATGTAATTCATCTCTACAGTCACATGACACTGACATCAATCCCTCATGATCAATCCCTCATTTGCTGCCACTTGTTGGAACATAAAAGGCAGAAGCCCACCCTTTCCTCTGAATGCAGTTACTGCTGTAACAAACTTGCTTGTATGTTGACAGCTGACGTTAAAACAACGATGTGTGTGTCAGCCAGCGAACAATAAAGGTTGTGTCACTTTGTATTTTCATAGTATTCAATGTGTCGGTGACAAATTTCCTCAGGGAGTGTAAAATCTATCCTATCTGTCACCTTACCTTACCTATTTATGGAAAATGAGAATTATACATTCCCAGGTGTGTTATGTTACAGGTGGTATGGAGTGAAGGTGTAATGCATTCTGATGAGTGCTTGCCTGCTCGTGGCTCTCAGTCCGCAGGTCTCCTCACAATCATGAGATGTTGTGTTTTAAGTAGATTAACTACACATGAAGTTGTAACCTGATAAATAACAAGCATTTCAGAAGTAAACTGCATTTTAGAAAGAAAGAAAAAAAAGCTTCATATGTTGGCATTCCTGCCTGGATCCATTTTATTGTGAAGAGAGAGGGACTTCTGAGCTGTGACAACTACAGGTGAAAACAGGATCATTTACCTAGAAGTTTGCAGATGGGATGTAAAAGCCCGAATGATATGAGCAGATAACGGTTCACGCCCTGCAGCTGCTTCTTGTTTGCCTCAATTGGCATCATGTAGAATACCGAGGGCCTGACAGTGATGCATTGCTCCACAGAGATAAGAATTGTACACTTCATGTCTTGTTTTTTTAATACTTCATCATTCATATCTCTTTTGATTTAATCTCCATCTCCCACTTCAACTCGTCTGATATTGTAAAATGTACTTTTCCTTAAGCATTGTGCATTTTGTGGTGTTAAGGCTCTGCGTTTTGTCCTTGTTGATACAGCAGCAGTGATTTTCTACCTCTAGTTATTGTTATATTTTTAATATGTTGATTTCAAACTTTATGTCAAACTTTATGAAAATATGAGTGTTGCTAACTTAGCTATTGTTGCTAACTTAGCAGCAGTATTATTGCTAAATCACTTCTTCACATGTTGTGCTCATACCCCAAATTTTATGCTCACTGAAAAAGATTAAATTTCTTGTAATTCTGTTATCTTATTATTCTCAATTCACACACGTGTTTCTGCTTATTAAAAATGGTAATGGTAATGGTCACAGAGGAAACATAGCAATCAATTGGCTGTGAAAACATTGCAAACAGCTTCCTGTAAAATAACCTGCCGGAAGGAGAAGCTAAAGCTAACATTAGCTAACATCTCTGGTCGGTGCCATCAGGTCAGTGAGAACTTTGGTCCTTGTCAAGAACATGTTCCTTAGCTGAAAAGCCCAGTCCCTCCAGCACTTTGTTGTTATTGCTGCAATCTAAAACGCAGCTCAACTATTATTCTTTTTTAAATTGTTATCTTTAGAAAACAAGATGATTAATCTTGTTATCTCGAGAGAAAAAAAATAAGGATTAACATGAGCCAAAGTTAGTGATTACTGTGTTACACGTGATTTTATTAACCAAAATAGACCCGTTACAGCTGGGGAAGTAGTGATGTGTCATGCGCAACAGAGCCGGCACTTCTAGCCGATGCTTAATAGTGAATCAGAAGAGCCGGCTCCCATCGAGTAAGAGCCGGCTCCCAGGTTTTTTTCCTTTTACTGCGTGCATAGCTCTCAGTGCTCAGTCCCAGCTCTGCCCACGGCACTGCTTTGTTTGGATTGGCCCGCTTGGAAAGGTGGCCAATCACATGTGAGGATATAGGATCATACCATTATGTGAAAACAGAAAGGTGGTGGTGGGGGGTAGATGGCACTACATTGTGTGAGACAGCAGACGGCCGTGAGAAGAGTACGTGAGTGAGTGTGTCATGTCATCAAACCCTTGTCACACAGAGGAGAAACCGGATTAGCCCATCCAAGATGAAGCTTTTATTGTTCTGAATGCCAACCTGCACTGAGGTCATTAATGCTGCTTTCTTGAGTTTGGTTCTCGTTCTGTTTTGTGGAGTAGTTTGCTGCAATATAAGACTTTTGATGAAATAGTAAACAAAAGTTAAGGTAAATTATGGGGATAAAAAAGATGCTAAATTGAGAGCCGTTCGGGAGCCAAAAGAGCCGACTCTTCTTTGGGAGCCGAGCCAAAAGAGCCGGCTCTCTGAAAAGAGCCGAACCGCCCATCACTATGGGGAAGGGCTTAAGTCATGATGAATATGTGTAATTCCGCCAATGAGTTATTGGTAAAATATCCCAATTTCAGCCTTTGACAGATGTAGTTTCTCTCCCAGCTTCCTCCAACAATCCAAAGACATGCATGCCAGGACTGTCTAAATTCTCGCTAGGAGTGAGCCCCCTCACAACTCTCTATTTGAATAATCAATTATTGTTTATCAAGATAACAAGATGAATTATTCTGTTATCATTAAATAGTGTTAAAAAACATTCTCAGCTTCCATAGGTAACACCTCTGACCCTGTGACATCTTTTTGACAGCAAATTTACAGCAGTCTGGTCGTATTCAGCCAGAAATTCACTTAGTATTGTAATGATTTTACCTACATGAGAATGTACCTATTTGTATATTTATGTTCAACTTTAGATGAAATTACATAAATGTGCTCACACATCTTAACTGACATATCTTACCCCGCAGTTTAAACATGTCTTTGTGACAAATGCTAACAATGAAATTACTCAGTCCACTATTAACTGTGTCTTTGCAGTGGACTGCAACATCATTACTTCTTGCAAATTCACCTCTGGTGCTACCGAGGCTTAAAACTGAGGCATTTGCCTCATACATAACCTGTTATCTGGAGGAGTGACGGCATGCACCATCGCTCCACAGCCACTGAATATTTATTTAGGAATGTATATTTACTATCAAGGTCAAACAGTTGTGACTCTGCCTTTCACAGCAGAGTCATTTTCCTCCCCTGAGGTGCTAGAAGAAGGAGTCAGGGCAAGGAGACACATGCAGAATAAATGAGGAGATGAAAAGACACTGGGACTTTTTGTTTGTTTGCATCTACTTGCAGTTTCTCCTCACACTTTCTCAGCAGTAAAAATGAGGACAACAGAATTTTTGAATTCATGCATTTTTATTTGCTCAGATTCCTAAAAATGTTCATATTTTCATAATTTTTCATTATAATGTTGCTTTTCACCACCATGCAGATAGGACCTATTCTAAATGACTCCAGCGTCAGCTCAGAAGTGACACCAAAGAGGGAGGAGGAAATCTGTCCTGAGGTTTATCTCTCCACCTGTGTAATAAGTCTTTGTGTTGTTATGTTTATCTAAAACAACATGCGGGGAAATGATGAATGCCTATGATATGTGTCGACACCTCTCAAGAAACCTTTTTGAAGCGTTGCTTGCTAGCTCATCTTCCTCACAGAGGTGAAGTCAGAGAGAGGGGGGCTGAACAGGAGTCATCAATGTCTTGTTGCGTCATCTTCCTCCTCACATCAGATCATCTTTTTTGCAGTCATCCTCATTCTCGACTGCCTTTATACTTTTATTCATTTACTCTTCCATTTCCTTCACCTTCTTCTCTTCTTTTACTTTTATTTATAGCGCTTGGAGCCTGTTCTTTGCAGTTTTGTGATTAATACAGGATGACTCGCTCTGCCCTTGTTATGCCTTCCAGCTCCACACTTGGACAAAGTTCTGTTTTAAATAGTGTTTTCATGTCATATTGTTTCACACAGAAGTGTTTTTATTTATTAGTTGTTTTTTTTATGAAGCAGTGTTTTGGTATTGTATTTATATAATTGTGATTTTATAAAGTAGTGTGTAACGAATTTGCTCCTGATCAGGTTTAGTGTCATATTTTCTCCCTTTTGCACTGGTTTTTATTCTTATTTTTTGTGCACTAGTCATATGAAAAGCCTGAATCAGTAAAAACTAACCAAAACAAAAAATAAATAATAAAAATAAACTGCTTTGTGTAGAGTGTGAAGAATTATCCATTTAGTCAGCAGCTTATTCAGCTTTCTTCTGAACAATCAGCTCCAGGAGCTGCAGATCAGTCACAGAGCACATAGCCAACCTTCTTGATCTGTCCTGTGTGTAGATCTGGTCCATTACAGTAACGTCTCCACGCAGACCCGGCGCTACAGGCGAGTCCCAGTGGGCAAGGCCCGTCCATTCACACGTCAGGCCCTCCTATCCAGCATTTTCATTTTAATTGATATACTTTTCGATATAATTTGAGTTTCTAATTATTTAACAGTTTGCCCCCTGTGGACACAAATTCTGATGGGTCACAGATTTTGGTGTAACACCGGGACTGTCTCCTCATTGAACAGCACTGCAGGACCTCCTCCTTTTTGTTTTGACATCCACATGGATTTTGTTTAAAAAAAAATCTGTAAAGAGAATAATTTAAGAAATGTGTGTGTCCACATAAAACTGCTGAAACTATTGAAGTGTATCTGCCAGGCCTGTGAGTGGTGCTGTCATTGCCACAGAAATACATTAAAAACAGAGAAGAAGACATTGACAATGCTCAGAACCTCGTGTTAACAGGGGGTGATTATTTACTTTGGGAAGTTAGTTGGACAAAACATCCAAATGATAAAAACCTGATGCACCTAAGCTTGTGTCCTTGTGGACATGACCTTTGCATTCTCAACCTGCTTTTACAGTCTTAAAGCAGCGTGGAGAAACGTCCATGATATATTCCTGCAGTCGGGTTTCAGCCATCAAACACACGATAGTCGTTTCTCTGTATTCCTTCTGTGTCCTCGTTAGCACTCTGAGCTTAAAACCTTTAGCTACAATTGCTGCCACCTCGTGACAAATTTTTATATAATGTACAGCTTTAAATTTGACATGTGTCCTTTTAGATGGTCAGGTGATAACACATGCACATCTGACATGGCCACCCGGTCTTTTCATCTCTCATTGTCCCTTATATCCAATTCTTCTCATTTTTATTCTCCCTCTGACTTTAATCTTTAGTCTCTTTTCAACCTGCTGCCAGCTGGCCCTCAGCTGTTATGCTGGATTATCTGCAGATTTAGCTATTAGAGACCTTTTCTTTCCACATGGACTGCATGTCATGGCATGAGTACAAATGGAAGACACAAATGCAAACCCACAATTCCACTCTACCCCTCTCTTCCTCAGGGTCTCCCTCTTACAAGATCTGTAGTACTTAATAACTCGTGAAGTATTGTTTTATGGAATGAAAGAGGACTTAATAGCCAGAGAGGTCAGACCACACACCAAAATAAAACTGGTCAATTTATTGTCAAATACCCTCATCTGCAATCGGATCATAGACAGCTGGTAGGTTACCGATCCGTATTTTGGACAGTCCCAGAAGTCCTTTGTCAACCAGCCCTAAATTATTTAGACAATCCCGCTGAACGTGACTGCAGCTGGAAACCAAGATTTATCCGTTACATATCAGCTCCATCAAGTCTGGACTTCACTTTTGCTCCATTCCTTTCACTGCCAATATTCCTCTGATTTTGGTTTTTAATTTATTTTACTAATGGTGCATTCAGTGGCCAATTGGAAATTGAAATAACTATCTTCAAACCAGCAAAAGACAAGAAAAAAGGAGAAAAAGAAACCACTTCAAAAACACAGTGCAATGCAACATCACTATTATATAATTGTAAAAAAGTAACATTTATATTTTTTTCTTTCTTTTATTATGAATAGAACAGAAATACAAGACAAAAAAAGAAGAAAAAAATACAAGAAAAAAACACCCAAAAATGTATTTATTTATGTATGTTTATTTATTTATTTTTTGAGAAAATTCAAATACAGTTGCTACATCATAGAAACGCTTATGGTATTATAGCAGAGATTTGGAGTACAGTTTCAGTGAAGTAAAATTGTCTCAAATGTGTTCTCAAAGGGATCAAGTCCATTCCTGAGGATCCTAACACATAAATATTGAAGTCACACTTATCTGGTTATAAAATGTTTCTTTTAACCAGGTGTGTTTTAAATGTATGGATAACCTGCATCATCATTTGCTGATCGGACTTGAATCTTCACCAACATTTTATTTGTTTGGTACAAGCTATTTTTCTGGTTCTCAGCTTTTTTATGCTTAGTATTTTGTGACACATTTGCCACATTTTCAAAGAGGAATTAATGAACAGATTCTGTTTACCTGCAAACGCATGTGTAAGCATGTACTGCAGGAGCATTTTGCAACCTGATCTCAAAGAATCCATAGACACGATGTTAAGTCAGTCAACCAATAGTAGAAATTTTTGTATTTTTCTGATCATGAGTGATTATAGGTTGTTTAAGTTCAATCCTTTGGTTAAGTTTGGAAAAAAAACATTCTTTGCTAAGGCAGGAGCCAAAAGTAAACCTAGCTATTGGGGACCTCCTTTTCTTCACCCAACCAGAATCAAACCTGTTTTCCAGCCATAAAATGCAAGAATAAAATCTGCCAGATGGTTCATATTTATACAATCAATATTTCAAAACTTTTTTTCTGCAGTTTTCCTTGTTTTTAGAATACTAGCCCTCCAGTAAGTTAAAGGGGCATCTTATGAGGACCCTTGGAAGCTTGCAGACAATGGTTCAGTTGGTGAAATTTGCCTAATGGTGAAGCTTGACTCAGTTAGGTTTAATCTATGCTGAGGTTAGTTGTTATGGGAAAGTAGACACAAAAGAAACAAAAAAAGAGATAAAATCACATCAAACACTCTAAACTATCAGGTTTAAATGCAGACGTGCTGCAAAATGCAAAGATATTTCAGACTGTACAAAATAAAATCTGGAAAAGCAAAACAATGTACTCCCATTCAAAGAAGGACAAATCATTACTTGAAGAAAATTAAAAGAAATTAGTTACGCAGCTGTAGTTGTAGTTCATGGATTCCACTACTAAACTGCACAGGTACAAATAATAAGAAGCATTGGTTGGGCTGTTTCGGCCAAATTAACATCACCTTCAAAATACCAATCTTGCTTTAGTGCATGGTTGTGTATTATAGTGCAGTGTTTTATAATAATCTAAACATTAAATAATGTAAATAAAGAGCAGGCAGATCAGCAATAATAGTGTGAATTGACCTGATAGAAGAAATCACCACTTCTATTGATAGAAAGAAAGTTCAAAGATTTAAAAAGCTTTGCATACAATAGATTATGACAAATTACTAAAGAAAATGGAACAATATGACATAACAGGAGTTGCTTTAAATTGGCTCAGAAGTTAAATGAAAAACAGGCAACAGTTTGTACAGATAGGTGACTCTAGGTCAAGCAACGTAGACATTACCCATGGAGTCCCACAGGGGTCAGTGTTGGGCCCCAAATAGTTCATCCTCTACGAATGACATTCGTAATGTATTAAATATTTTCAAATGGTTTGTTTTTGCAGATGATACTACTGTTCTCTATGCAGGGGAGTTTTGAAGCAGTTGTTGGATGTGGTCATGATAGAACTGACTCAGCTGAAATTATGGTTTGATAAAAACAAATAATGATTCAATTTGGACAAAACTACATTTATGGTGGATGGTAATCGCAAAACAAGCATCCAAGTGAAATGGTGATTAATGATGTGATCATAGAAAGAGTATATGAAAACAAGTTTTTAGGTGTTATACTTGATCATAAACTGTGCTGGGAATCTCATGAAATCTCATATAAAACATGAAGTTTTTAATGATTGATTGTGTTAAAATGTTGAATATGAAGAGGTTCAAAGATTAGGGATGTACCGTTTTTGGTTTATTAGAGCAACAAGGGGTGAGACTTGAAAAGCTCTTGGTTGTGTCCTTTTCTGACACAAGTGTTAATTAAAAGAAAAAAGGGTCTTTTGTTGTCTTCTTTTGTTTACTGTTTAATGTAGAATTTGCAAATTTGTTTTATGTTTATTTTCAAAAATGTGCTTAAAATAAACTTTTTAATAAAAAAAATTTATCTGAAGATTAACAAACGGAAGGATTAAGGATCCAAAGATATGGAGTGTTTTTTTCTGAAAAAAAGTTGGAGCAGAGATGGAAAAACAGAGGCAACGAAACCAGACAAACCTAAGTGATGGATGGACAGAAAGAAAAATGATGAAGAGCAAAGTTTGCTGCAATCCTGCTGCAATACTATAACAATTTCCTCGTGCCTTTGTTGTTGATGGGTTTTGGTATGAATTTTTCAGATGAGCAGGGGAGCTTCTCTGATGGGAGGGTTACGGCTGATGAGATGACAATTTTTCTGATAGATGGCAGATCAAAGAAGTTCACCGCTGCGGTCAATCAAATGTTGAGGATGATGTGTTAAATGCATATATATATTTATATCTATCTATATATATATATAAATAGATAGATATATAAATATATCTATCTATGTATATATATATCTATATATATATATATACATAGATAGATATATTTATATTATATATATA
>JBAMHW010000017.1:20202179-20213779 GCA_037177495.1 Rhadinocentrus ornatus | reverse complement strand
AGTGTAAAGCGCTTTGAGCGGTCAAGCTGACTGGAAAAGCGCTATATAAGTACAAGTCCATTTCCATTTCCATTACATACAAGAGGAAATCGCCACTGGCTTTCAGACAAGACTCCTTCCCTCCAAGCCCTGGAGGAAATGAAATAAATTTGGACGTAAAATTTATTCATTAGTTGATTTCCATCTTCCGATGCCGGTTACTGAATCCCTTTGGTGTAAAATGTGCCCCAGGCACGTGGCTGTAAATGCACAATAACACGCCATTTCAATTTAATGCATGTTCTAGCCAAACATTTCCTCCAGCAATGGTCAAAAGAAGAATATTAGAATATTATGTTAATCTGTGACAAGGTTTTGTTTATCTTAACTTCTTTCATTGTGTATTTTCAGTCACTTACTGCACTGTGTAAAAATCTCAAGCCAGCCTCCCTTTTTTTTTTTTTTTTTTGCTTCCAAGCAGCCAGCCTGTATTTTAATCCTTTAAAATGGTCTTATAGTCAATCTTAGTTCTTCAGACTTTCTGAAGGTCTTCCAAGGTTATTATTTGGGGACCTCATACTTTATGAACAAAGTTTTCATTTAGTCATTACTTGACCATTTTTAGAGGCATGTTTTTATTATTATTATTTTTATTAAGCCATTTAACAATAACTTATGAATCATTAAAACATAATAAAAGCTTCTAAGTCGAAACGAATGTTGTGTAAACAACACATAAAAGATAACTTGGCAAAGATCCATGTTTAAAATGATCTTCTAGCTCTTTGTTAGTAGCAGCCTGCTACAAAAAGACATAGTTTGTTCCTAATTGTTTTGTCTATGAAAAGTACCAAAGATAACAGTCTGATGGACAGGAAACAGGACTTTCAGCAGCAACAGGGTGATTTCTAAAGAGCTGGAAACTGGAAACTTGGCAAAGCTCATGGGCAATGTATCCTTAACCCTCTGAGCACCAAAGTCACAAAATTGTGACAAGCACCTGTCCACGTCTTCTGGAAGAGAGATTAAACCTGGTAGCACTTTCCAACACTAGATGCAGACCTGTGAATCGGTTGTCAATGATCGCTCGCAGTCTTCAGTCATTGGCCGCTGCTGCAGCACCTGACTTAGAGGGTTACAACATTTGACCAATATGAACAAGCGGAGGACAAAAGAAACAAGATCTTAGAGATGCATCTGGACCTTCAGCTTATCCATCTACTGCTGGCCGAAGCCTTATCAGAAATGGTCTCCATGGAAACGTGGCTGTCAAGAAGCCATTCTTAAAGGCTGAAGTAGGTCACATGACACAAGAACTGGACTGAAAATCAGTGGCAACAGGTCTGATGGAGGATGGATCCTTCCTAGAACCTGACCTCAACATTACTGAAGCACTGTGGGATCTTCTGAAGAGAGAAAGGAACAAAACGCAGAAACATCCAAATTCAAGCTTTGGAAATTCCTTCAAATAGTCTGCTTCTACCTCAATAAATGACAGAAAGCTTCTTTAAGAGGGTTCAGACTGTGTTGAAGGATAAAGCTGCACAGACTAAATATTGATCTCTTCAGAATTGGACAAAAGGTTTTTGCCTTACTATATTGTAGTCAGTCATTATCTGTACCGCTTTCTCCTATTACTATATTGTAATTATATCTATATTTGCCCATTTTTTAGTCATGGATCAATCTTGTTCTTGTTTTCCAACAGATATTTACAGAAATGAGGGGTAAAATCAAAATCTATATTTACAGACTGAAATGGTCATAGAATTTTGTAGCTTTCCCAATGTTAATAAATAGAATTATGTTGTTTCTCTTATAAATGAAAATATAAAGCATATTTATGTTTTGTGAGGTTATTGTTAACCTGAGAGGAGAATTAGCTCCAAGGGATCCAGAGTCTGAATTGCAGAGGTTAGCAGAATTGTGAGCTAATATTGACTAGATATGAGTAATGGTCACATTTACCTGTTGAGTGGATGGCTGCTTTGACTAATGACTACCTGATTTTTCATTTTCTTAACCCCGAGTTTGCAGGGAGGACGATGGAAATAACAGATATGGAAAGGTGATGGCGGACTGGGGGGAAAAGAGGAGGGGGATAGGGGTGATGGGAGATGAAAAGTAGGTAATAATCTAGAACGTCCACATATCTTTCGTGGGCATATTTCAAGTATACAGAGTTCTGGTCGTGTGTTATATTCTCCAGTTAAGCGTTATTGAAGTAAAGACGCCCATCTCTTTCTGATGTCCCGCCTTGTTTTCAGTAAAGGCTGGGACCTCTTGTCAGGTTTAATCTCCAAACTCTTGCCTCAAAGGAAAATCCCTTGAATCTCTCGAGTGAATCTCTGTGATGGAAAAAAGCAGAAATATTAACAGTATGATTTCTCTGCAGACAGCTGCTGCATGGGAAGAAAAATAAATCCATTCAGCCGACTGGAATTGAGCTTTTTAAATAAAAAAACAGAGTGAGTTTTAGCTAATGTCTCAATTTAGAACTGCAGACACTTGAGAAACTGCTTAATAGAGCATTCAAATTTTAGCAAAATGAAAATGATACTAAGAGTATAGTCTTTCTCTGAGCTGACTAAATAATCATCAAGGAATCTAAAGTATTTAGAATTACCTTCCAAATTTGCATCTCCAGAAACGTATTAAAACATCACTTTTGTTGTGTATCCACATTCTTACATGTGAAAAATTGATTGGAAACTTTAAAAAATTGCATATTAATCTGGAATCCTGCATCAATTATTGCTGAAATTCTACCTTAATAATAACTTTCCCAGACTTAGTGCGATGGTATAAAGATTTCATTTAACAAAAGAGTTAAATTCTGCTGCATTTCTTTGTGCAGATAAATCAAGGCTTTCCATCCCTCCAGTTTTAGACCAACTTTTCATCACATCTATGCAAATAAAACAAATGAAACAATGGTCTCAGAGGACATGAGTCTGTTGACTTAATTCTACAGCAGTTTTATGAATTGTTATGAGTGTTGCATTATTCAAAACCAGCACAGTTTCACGCCAAAACATCCAATCTGCAACAAGCTTTATATTCTTTTAATTATTAAAGATATCAGGAAGTGTTAAAGGGGCATGATACCAACATTCATATTTATGCCTAGATATTTTTTATCCATATTTTTTTATTTAGGTTTTACTTCACTCTAACCAGCTCCCATCTAAAACTAAATAAACTGATTTTTGGAATTTACTTCTAATGATATAAAACCCGCCTGCATCATCTTCTGCTTCCTTGTAATCATTTTGAAATAAGTATTAGTAATGTTTGAACTTTTATATCATGCAAAATGTAAATGTGAAACATTTTGGAAAGAAAATATAGACATAATATTTTTAAACCTCAACTGTTTGGTAATAAAGAAAAAGAAAGATTATTTTCTAACCGATGTGACGTTGCTGTTTTATTCTGTGGATAATATAAAAATCCGGTGTGAGACTGAACTGTTTAATGTGCTAAGAGTAGTTTGCTATGAGTGCAATTTGCTGACTAACTGCTAACTAAATTTTAACCAAAAAGACCAAGGTCTAGAACCCCAAGTGGAAAAAATTAAATAAAAATTAATAATAAAAAATGTTTAACTTCCTTCCATCGTGAAATGATTTCAGAAAACACCGCTCTTGCATCCATCTGGAATTAGCTGTTGTCTGGTATCTGCCTCTCTGCAGCACTTCTAGTCCGTCTCTTCAGATATTTTACAGGTTTTTACTGTGTAAATTCTGACCTGGAAGCAGCAGCTTTCTCTCTGGTCTCAAACATCTTAAGAGCACAGCTGGTCCTACATAAGTCTTTTTCTCAGTTGTGATTCTCTGATTTGTTCCTCAAAACATTCCTTCGCTTTTTCATTGTTCCCCATCCTGTCTCAAGCTTTTCCTGCCTTGTTTTCTGTTTTCTTTCAATCTATCCTTACATTTGCTGAGGGCTTTGTTAGCCCACCTGCAAACAAACACACAGTAGCATTCTACCTCGAGGGGAATACTGTGTGGACTTGGCAGCAGTATACAGTCTTTCTCTAGAAATACTGTCTGACAGCCCCGAGGTTTGCCAGAATGCAAATGTCTCTTAAACTTAAATGTTTGGGTGGAATGCTGCAGTGAACCGTTGCTAGCAACAACAGAAGGCAGCATAAAAAACACACCTGTTTTAGTCTTAAACGTGGACTCGAGGATGGTCTCAGAATACAAAACACATTCTCACCATCTGTGAAAATGTCACAAAACCATAGAATTTTTTTATTTAGATATTTATTTAAGCTTAAGCACACCACTTTTTTCTTGCTTTTAGCTAAGTGGACACAACACAACTATCAAAGTAAAGTCTCAAAGCTTTAAAAAAATAAAATAAATAAATTAATCGGTGACAGAGTCTAGATTGGAAACCCATGTTTGTCTACTGGTCAACAAGGTTTTAACTTTCCTTTTTAATTAACTTTGGTCCTGATCTTATTTCAACCACTGGTGTTAACACTTGGCTCTTTTTCTTTCAAGTATATAAAGTTGGCAGCCTAATTTATTTTAGCAAAAACCTCATGTTTCAGTTTTTTACAAGTGGACTAAAGTATGATCCAAGAATTCACAACAGTCTCACTTTTGGGTATATAGACCTAAAAAAATGGATAGAAGTGAAGTCTCAAAGCTTTTGTAATAAAATGTCAAGAAGTATGGAGCAGAGATGGGTAACTTTGGTCCTTGAGGGCTTCAGCCCTGCAGGTTTTAGATGTTTCCTACTCCAACACACCTGATTCAAATTAAAAGGCTCTTTTCAACAGTTTAGGCTCTGCCCAAGCATGTTGACACACTAACCTGATTCAGGTGCTGCAGTAGGAAACATCCAAAACCTGCAGGACTGCGGGCCCCATCACTGGGATAGATTCTGGATTCAAACCCATATTTTGTCTGCCAGGCAAAAGGATTTTAATTCTACTTTGGCTTAAGCCCTATTCCTACCATTGACCTTACCAGTAGGGCTTTTTCCCTTCTAACAGGTAGAGTAGGGACTTAATTTCTTTTAGGATTCAAGCAATAGTGGTCATCTAACCATCCAAATGGGTCCCTAACAGCTCATTCGATGGGCTAACTGACCATCATTTATTTATCCTCAAAGAATAAGAGGTTTCCCAATTATGTTTGTTTCTGAAAAGCCCAGGAGCAAATCTTTTCCACTGCAGATGGTCCTAATGGAAGGCTAAAATCCAGTTGATTTGCATGCATGTGAAGAGGTACTTTTAGCACAGGCACAGCAAATCAAGTCTGCTGATGACTCTGTAAGATCACAAGAAACTGATCCACAAGGCTGCCTGCAGATAGCTGTATGCACATCTGATGACCGCATTTACAGCTGAAGGCATCGGAAGCTCATTGATGTTAAAACATGACATGATTCAAGTCAGGAAAACTAACACAGACTGATGCACATCATCAACACTATGTTGGAAATCTGCTTTTTCTAGCTTCTAATGAGTCCCCCCTCCCACAAACAAAAAAAGGCTGCAGATCCCTCTGGAACAGAAATCTGATTGATTTTAATCGCTGGATTAATCCTGTTACAATCTCAGCTGATCATTTTGATGTTTCTTCATCAGCTTTGCTTCCTTTAAAGAAGCTAAATGAAAACTGAGATGCTGTGATGTACTGCATGACCTGCTGTCAGGAAATGAAAGCTCCATTGGGTCTATTTTTTTTTAGCTCCTGTCCTTTAAGCTCTGCTGTATTTCTGCTCCCACCACGGAGAGGTCTGAATTTAAATCTGCAACTCTTTCTCATTTTGTTGTTTTTCCCTTCAGATTGTGAAGGCAAATACTGAGAGAGGATGGAATTAAGTAGTTCCATCCCTGTGGCCTGTCACTGATATCAAACTGAAGCCCTGGTAACACAGTATGTCAGGCTATTGTCCGATGAACTGTAGTGTATTTGCAGCCTCCTGTCACATGTCATCAGACACATCGAGTCTGGGTGAACACCACTTTGTCCTCACAATGAAACAAGCTTTTCTTTAACCATGTGAGTCAGTGATCGTCTTAGCTCTGCAGCAGAAGATTGCCCACAATTCAAACCGGACTAATCCACTGTGGGCTGAATGGCTGCTTTTGTCCTCTTCTGAAGGGAATAAGCACAGAAGTGAAAATCTCATGGAAATTTTTGGTGTGTCTGATTTGTGATGACAAAGCTCATAAAAGCCCTCCTGATGTATTTCATCACGTTACACATTTGAGTCAAACTAGTGTGTAACTATAGCTCTTGTCACATCCCAGTGAATATGAGTGTATACTCATATGCAATGACTACTTAAAAAGAAAAATATCTCTGACATTGAAACATGCACACCACAGGAATATAAATGATAGTTTCACTTTGATCACATTTAACACATTACAACAGTTGGTTGTGTGATATTTTTGAAGGATCCTTTGTAAAACCTCACCTCTCTTTTTCTAAAGGGCAAACACTCCTCCAGATGCTTGATGCATCAACCCTCTTAACTACAGAGGACTGAATAAAGCAGAAGTGCTCCAAGAAAAGAGCTCTGATTGCAACACTTCAGCACCCCCTTTCCCTCATAGTCTCTTGCCTGCAGCCATAACACTGGCCCCCGTACTTCTGACCTGCACAGGTGCTGTAGCAGTAATCTCCTGCCCCAAAAAAGAGCTAATTTTTGCTTGAGGGTCTTACTTTGAATTTTACGATGAGGAATTAAAAGACTGAGGGAGGGAAATGGAAGTATTGGGCTCTAATTAACAGAGTTTTGTGGATCCCAGGGAGAGATGATTACAGTGAATAAAAGCTTTTAACAAGCATAGCATAAGGTAATCCACCACTCTGCCTTCACACCGCCCATCAGGGAGTAAGTAATGCCCTGGGCATGACTGATTGATTGGCTAGAGTTCAAACTAACTATCACTTTCTGTTTCCTGCCACAGCTGGCAAAAGAAAGACTGTTTGTCCCTCTGGTTGTCCGTTTATTAAGAAGTCAGAGCAAAAAAGATATTGTGGTCTAGAACAGTTTGGTTTTGTAAAATGGTGTTTAAATAACATGCCAATGTACAAGGTCTTTTTGTGTTTCATAATGACATAAAGCCCAGTCCTGTACTTTTAGCAGTACCATTTTATTTTATGGTTCAATGAAAGGGCATGAACCATTTTTTTTAAAGTTCAGAAAAAAAAAATCTATGTAAAGATTTACTTTGTCTACATGAGTAAATCCACTGAGATGTCCTTTAAATAAATACAGACTATGATGAAACTAAACATATTTCCCAGTTTGGCTGAATCACTGGAACAAATGTGGTGTAATTGGGCTTGATAGTGGTTGATGTACTCCACCATTTCCCTCATCACACACATTCATCCCAAGTATTCATAATTAAAACATTACAGCTTTCACATATACAGGATGCTCAGAAGCCATCCAGACTGCGACTACTTAGCATGAGAAAAAACAAGCATTTGGCTAATTAGCATTCTATTTGCATTAGATTTCATTACTTATATTACCAAATATGTTGTTCTACCAAAATAATATCTTTTTTTCCATGAAAAAATTGCTTAACAGATGCCTTGCCATTAAGCAAACTCGCTTACATTATGCTGCAGTTAGCTGTCTGTCTCCTATATTGGCTAGCAAGAACTGTAGTCATCCTCCTGTATTTGTGTGCAAACATAGCAAGGTTTTGTTCCTTTTGTTTTTGTCATGGTTGTCATGTTTGATTATAAGCAGTCAAAGTCTCAGCAGAGAGCTCTCAATTTGGAGAATCAGGAATGAAGTCTGATGGGTAGTTAGGCTAACGGCTAATTGGAAGGACCTATAAAAGAGACATTATCCACCGAATAAAAAACTAGAATCTCTGAAATTCCAAAGCCAGTCAGTCAGTCAGTCATTATCTGTGCCGCTTATTCCATTACGGATCTGCGTCGCGGGTTCCACAGCTGTTTAAGCAAACACCACATTGTAATGACTTGTTTTTGGCATGATTTATATAATTTATTGAACATTTTTCAGTTAAACGTTTGTGTTGTTTTGTGTCATTTGCATCCATGGTGGCTGTCGGAGGAATCCAACTGATCAGTTGAGTTATTGGACAGCTTACGGCTGGGTGCGTTTGCAAAGATTAAAGAAATAGTGTGTGTTTGGTAAACGTTAAGCAGCTACCATGCACTTTTTTTAGATTAAGAAAATGTGATGGTTTATCCAAGTGCTTCCACTAACATCTGTGTTTTCTTTATAGCTGACAGCAAACTTGTTAAAATCACAACACTCACCAGCGACATTCCTTTTCAGGAAAGATGGACATGGCCAGCCCCAAGGTGACAGTTTCTTACCATTGACTAGTGGAGGAGTGACAGAGATGACACCAGAGCTCAGAAATTCACAGAGTACATGATGAAGGTCCTTCTTTTCTGTGGTCACACAAGGTTTGTCATTATTGGGAAATATTAAGAAAGATGCTGTCTTGAGATAATTTATATCCAACTACAAGTCAACCATGACTACTTTATTCATAGATTATGAGCTAATTTAGTTACTTTGTTACATTATTATTAGTCAAAGCTTATTCACTTCCAGCAAGGGTTGGTCCACCACTGGCTCATGGAAATAGTTAATGTTTAATGGCAATAATTCGAGACAGTTTCCAATCACACAGGTAATAAACAAGTATAGATTTATCAATTTAGGCAAAGCGTGTTAATACTTTTTCTGAAAAGGCTATTCATATTCACTAGGAACAAAAATAGCTTAGGTAAAACGTGCTAGCTCACAATGACAGACTATCCGAGCGTGCGAGATAAAAACCTTTATCTGCATTCAGTGGCAGTGCATTTGCTTGATAACTATCTCGTGTCTTATTCTCTTTAAACTGTGGATTTTCATGCTACCAGCAGGTACATGGATTAACGTACAAGAAAAGCAAATTCAAGCAAGGCAAAAGGTTCTGAATCATCCAATGCAGTACATTAAATTGTTATGTAATGCTGTCTTTATGCTTAAGGACCGACACTAGATAAATTTCTGAGAGCAATACCCGTATAGAATTTTATTCAAATGCCTGTGGGATTATGGTGCTGGGTTCCATTTGGTACATGCCATTAGTGCCACATGTGTAGGAGACAGAAAATTCTTCTAAGGATATGCAGGTTATCACTTTAGGACTCAAGATACGCATTTTTTCCTCATTTATAACGTTTAAACCAGCAAGCTGATAGACTATGACACCAGAACTCAAAACCACCTGCAATACTGGGAATTTATATGCACTACAGCTAGCTGAGAGTTGCACTTCACAGTGGTGTGAACATTCCTCTACACTTAATCCAATTAATATGCATGTTTGAGCTAAATTAGATCCCACATTAGCTTGTTTGTTAACAATTTTCTCTTCATTTTTTGGTGGGAAAAGGTAATGATTAAAAGCAATATGTGCCATTTAGGTATGTCACATTTTGCATCAGTTTTCCACACGTTGTCTCAATGGATTTGTGTTTTCTGTAAACATTCATTCATTCATTTATTTATTATCTATACTGCTTCGTCCATTAAGAGTCGCAGGGAAGCTGGAGCGTAACCCAGCTTGAAGGGGAGAGGTAGGTAAACCCGGACAGGTCACCAGTCCATCGCAAGGCCTTCTATAAACGTTTGATGCTCCAACTATCTTCCATGTTTAGATTTATTTGCATTATGTATGAGGCTAAAAGCAGTGCTTAAAACACTTTAGACTTCTTGAGCAATTAATGAGGTATCATTTTGTACTTTAGTTTAAAGCAGATATGGTAGATTGGTGATGACCATAATCCTCAGTAGAAACTCTATAGAAATGAGCAGGGACATTTAATAAATTCAAGTGATTGAGTTGTTTATCAGCAGGAGAACTCCAATCAACTGGATGAAGCGTTGCATGAAAACTAGTCAGTGAATACTGTTGGAGACTCTGTTAGTAATTGTCATCATATCTAAAATGTGCTCACAGCCACCATCATACACTCACAGACACATTATATGCACCTTGATGGAACCTGGTTGGACCTCCTTTTGTCTTCAGAACTGCTTTAGTTCCTCAAAAACCTTCCTATGAGGTTTTGTTCCATATTGACATGACTGCATCACACAGTTGCTGCCTCCATGATGAGAATCTCCCGTTCCACCACATCCCAAAGCTGCTCTACTGGACTGAGATCTGGTGACTGTGGAGGCCGTTGGAATCCAGTGAACTCATCGTCATGTCCTAGAAAGCAGGTGGAGATGATCTGAGCTTTGTGACATGGTGCATCATCCTGCTGGAGGTAGTATCAGAAGATGCTACACTGTGGTCATAAAGGGATGGACATGGTCAGTAACAATGCTCAGGCAGGCTGTGCTGGTTAACTGGGCCAAAAAAATTTCCCCTAGATTAGTACACCACCAGCAGCAAGTGTTGATACAAGGCGGGATGGATCCATGATTTCATGTTGATTCTACCAAATACTGATCCTACCATCCGAATGTGGAGCTGAAATGAGACTCAGGGCATTCTCTGTAATTCCCAGAGATGGTTGTGTGTGAAGATCCCAGTAGATCAGCAGTTTCTGAAATACTGAGACCAACAACCATGCCACATTCAGTCGGGATGTCACGATAAAATTATTATTTTTTGGTACAATTATTGTCAAATAAATCACAATTATTATGCTTAAATCAGTTTCCCAGCACTATGATGTGTAAAATTACCTGAACACTGATTAGTAAGAAGTCTGATTTCAGCTAAATCTCCTGTGTAAAGAATAAATAAATTACACATTAATTCTGGATTTCTCTCAGATAGAAAAGGCTACAGGTCCTCTACCTGGACGTGGGAGACTTCTTTCTGTAAACCATGTTATTAAAATGGTTTTAAACATTTCTTTTCAACCTGAGTAGAGTTTAGAAACACAGGCAAAGCATCCAGCTAGCTTTGACTTCCAGCTTCCGTCAGCAGAACAGCTGCAGAACAGCTGCTGTTTGTTTGGGACATAAAAACACACTGTCGTAGCGTCCCACTCAATTTGCCGTAGCGTCCCACTCAGAATGCCATAGCGTCCCACTCAAACTGCCGTAGCGTTCCACTCAAACTGCCGTAGCGTCCCACTCAGACTGCCGTAGTGTCCCACTCAGACTGCCGTAGTGTCCCACTCAGCCTGCCGTAGCGTCCCGCTCAAGCTGCCGTAGCGTCCCGCTCAAACTGCCGTAGCATCCCACTCAAACTGCCGTAGATACCCGTTCAAACTGCCGTAGCATCCCGTTCCACCTGCCGTAGCATCCCACTCAACCTGCCGTAGCGTCCCGCTCAACCTGCCGTAGCATCCCACTCAAACTGCCGTAGCTACCCGTTTAAACTGCCGTAGCATCCCGTTCCACCTGCCGTAGCATCCCACTCAACCTGCCGTAGCGTCCCGCTTAACCTGCCGTAGCATCCCACTCAAACTGCCGTAGTTACCCGTTCAAACTGCCGTAGCATCCCGTTCCACCTGCCGTAGCATCCCACTCAACCTGCCGCAGCGTCCCGCTCAACCTGCCGTAGCATCCCACTCAAACTGCCGTAGCTACCCGTTCAAACTGCCGTAGTATCCCACTCAAACTGCCGTAGCTAC
>JBAMHW010000017.1:20168305-20187727 GCA_037177495.1 Rhadinocentrus ornatus | reverse complement strand
CCGCTACCGGGAGTTAAGGGGTTAACATCTGGACTTCCGGGTGTAGCGTTAGGTCTGTGTTATCCAGCTGGAAGTTTAATCTCTCTATGACCAAGATTCACCGAACCAGAGGCAGAAGAAGACCCAATTCGTGCTTTACGTTTGTAAATTAGTCAGAAAACATGTCTCACCTTTGCTAAAAAGTTTCTCATTGTCTTTTGGGAGCCGTTTCCCGTCCCAAAATCGCTATGTTCTGCCCATCTGCATGGGTTTAGACAGATAAAAAGAAATGTCTCTTCTTTTTCTTCTTAACTTCCAGACAGAAAACGTCTCTTTATTTATAAAACCCCCTCTCTCCCGATTACATCAGAGGCACCGCTGCAGCAGGAAGGGAGACGCGACTGCACGTTTCTGTCATCACAGCCAGTGAGAAAAAAAGCCCCCCCAAAAAACAATTAACGCATTATAAATTTAATTAACGGCGTTAATTAATCATTCTGTTATAGCGCGTTAACGTGTTAACTGTGCCCAGCACTAAAAAAATTACTTACCAACATACAAAGCCTTTATTACCATCCTGAAGCAGAAGATCTGGCTAATATTAAATAAAAAGCTGTGTGGATACCATAGCAGCCAGTTGTTCTAAGGGACACAGGCCAGAAGAGCCTGATTTTAGAAAAGAGCCAGACTTCCCAGCACTATCACTGAAATATAGTTTTAGTCAGCTAACAAAGAAATCCTGACTGTGCTGAGTTTCTGCTGGAGGCTGCTCTGTTTAGTCTGTTTTTTGTATTAGAAAGACAATCTACGTCATTTTTGCCAGCTTTTTGTTATGGTGCATCATGGCTCCTTAGTCTGAGGCCGAATTTACTGAGAAAAATTATTTCTACTGGACAATGGATTTCACTGTAAAGGCTGATTTATTAATTGTATGTATTTTAACATAGTCTAAAGGGATTATTTAGTTTCTAATTTTATTGATGAAGAAAGCACTACTACAGTGTCAGATGGATAGTGTGCAGACTATAGACAGAAAGACCGATGAAGCTGAGAGTTTGTCAGCAGAATTCTACTTTTGTACATCGGTCAGGGTTGGTGATGGTGTTATTGAATCTCTTTGACTGACATTATTTGACATTGTATTTGGCCCTGGCCAGCTTCAGCTTGGCCCCATAGTGGAAACCAACTGATGTTTTATTCATTGTGTCTAATTTAGCCTGACCCTACATAAACCACATCCTGCTGTTGGTGGGGTGCTCACCTATGATTGGCTGGAACAGCCTGTATCGGCCACCTAATAAAGCTCCCTCCGTCTATCTACATTCATTTTCAGCTCCCCTGCTGGCTCTCTTCACCAGATGCAAGTGACCAGCCAGTTCACACTCCAGGATGTCATCATTTCAGTGGATGTGTGGGCTCAGATAAAATGGGACTTACAAGCTGCTTTAATGGTGTCGTTTAAAATCACGCTGAGGCCTGGGATGGAGTCGTGCCTCCCGTCCACTTTGTCCTGTCTGTTTTTTGTTTTTTTCATTGCTCTTCAGAAAAATTATGATGATGAGCTGAGTGAAACTAACACTTGCTCACAAGGGCCAGAGATGCTAACTTTTAACATCATTCTGATGGAATATCAGCTGTTTGCAAACCGTAGACACTATTGGACAGAAAGTAGAAGTTCACCTTGCCCAGCCATATGTATGTAGACTACTTTGTGATGCAACAGCTATACAGGATAATTGATGGATTTATCAACTTGACCTGACTTAGCTGTCTACACTATAATATTTTATCCTGTTTAGCTTAAACCTAAATTCTAAAATGCAAGCCAATGCAAGCTTGGTTCTTGAGGGGTTGTTTATGATGGGAGTAAAACATGAGGTTAAAATGTCAGATTTGCTGTAATGCAATTGTTATCCACCAGGGGTCAGAAGACAAAGCTCAGATTGTGTACAACAGGGTTTTGGGCAAAGTTTTACCATAAAGTGTAAACAGGTCTCAGAAATAGTATGTATCAATGCCATGATGCTGCTACTACATCCTCTACTGTGTGGAGAATAAGGGGAGTTTCTCTGAACTGCTTGTTTTCCTGGGACTGAAGTGGTGGTAAAATAAACCAATAGAGCACATTTGTGCAAAGAAGATGCAAGAAGTTGTCCGAGTAATTTTATAGTGTTGATCCAAGTTAATGCACAAGGTTACTTACAAACGTTGAGCTATCTGATGGCATATTATGTTGTCCTCTCTAAATTTAATATTTTTATTAAAGGTATCATCACCTGCTTTTTCATGTCTCCACAGTCCTCTAAGTGTCTTTAAATATTCATTCATTCATTTTCTGAACCACTTAATCCATTACGGGTCGCGGGAAAGCTGGAGCCTATCCCAGCATTTTAGCAGGTGAGAGCCAGAATACACTCTGGACAGGTCACCACTCCATGGCAGGTCCGTCAGCCAGTCAGTCAGTCAGTCATTACCTGTACCGCTTATTCCTATTACGGGTCGTGGGGTGAGCTGGAGCCCGTCCCAGCAGTGTTTCAGGTGAGAGGCAGGGTACACCCTGGACAGGTCATCAGTCCATCGCAGGGCTCCATCGCAGGTCTTTAAATACATTTTTAATTAATAAAAAACAAAACAAAAAACATAGAGCTTGTTCTGACATTTTGCTCATACCACAACTTTGCTTCGTGAGAGTTTATGCAAGCTTTTGCCTAATGTTAATGAGGTGCGTGCTGATTGGCCGCAGGGAGGCCAGGGTCGGAAGGGGGGCTGGCCCAGTGCATGCACAGTGCTTCCGTCTCCAAAACATCAACAGCTTAGTAATGGCGAGCGAACCTGACCGATCAGCAGCTTACGGAATTCAGCCATTTATGTTTGAACCAGACTCCGAGCCTGATGGCTCTGAGAGTGAAGATACCGAGATGGTCGCAGAAGCACGTTTACAACAAAATGTTTACAAAAAGTTATGAGGTAGAGCACTTATATAATAAGAAAACACGGGACTCATTTTTTAAATTGCAGAAGGGTTAAACTTTTAGGCGTGTTCCGTAGCATTAGCGTTAGCATTAGCGTTAGCATTAGCTGCGTAAGCAGTAAAGCATGACTTTAAATCATTGTATCGGGCTGGCTTATTCCTGTGATGATGAAATTTCAGGAGCAAATTAAAATCACGCGTTTGCGAGAGTTTACCTTTGTTAGCAGTGAGCAACGGGCTCAGGCGAAAAAACTAGACTGTCATCAAAGAAAGGCTTTCAGGGAAGTTACCACTTTGGTCCAACACCAATACACAAGTTTTAACTTAGAAAAAGTCAAATTTCCGGCTGATGACTCCTTTAAAAAAATGCCTATCAGCACAGTTCCTTGAAAAACCTTCAGACAAGTGCTTTAGATGAACTTCTACACAGCCAGACAGATGAAAACATGGAGAAGTTTGAAAGTCTATAACTTAGGATTAAGACATGAAAAATAGTGTGTGGTTTTTATTTATGTAAGTATGAATTTTCATGTATTTATAGTCGTTCCTACACGTGTTTGATTGAAACAAACCACCACTAGCCGTCTCACTTTTTTATGGACAGATTCTTGGTAGGAGCCCAGTTTACGTCATGTTTATCTAAAAGAATTCTAGATATTTATAGCTAGAATGTCCTTAAACCAAAACATAGCCCAGTCACCTTTTCTCTTCATCTTGGATTATCTACCTTAAAGTTACCACTCTCATTATAACAGAAGCACTTCGTCATTGGTAAAGATGACCGCTTAGAACAACTTTATTCTGATTTAAGGCGAACACCCCCAGAGTTTCACAAAGCTAGCACATCTAACTATGGGGGCAACAGTTCAGTTTATATCCCATCTAATGTTAAACACTTTCTCTTATTTCTATTTCCTCTGTGCTACAGCGAATTTAGTAATTTTCTTCTTTTAGCCCACATCTGTTTGCATTATTAACATGACCTCCTCCTTCCTAATTCTGCTCAGCACTCCTTCCCTGATTAGAAAAAAAAGAAAACACTGTTTGATTTATGCACTGCCACTGGCCAGCTGAGGAATCGTCCACCCCACTGCTGGCTATCAAGGGCATCACTGATCTGACTATAAATAATCAATTATTTCAGCTAATGACCCTACAAGATCCCCTTTAGATGAGGTCAAGCTTCCACTTGGCAGGCGCACCACCACCCCTGCAGAGTCGACAAGCTATCCGACATTAGCGCACGCTGACACGTCCTTCCAGCCTCTCTGATGAACTGAAGGAGCAGCTCTTTCCTCCCGTGGCTGAAAACTCTTGGTCTAAACACTTAAGCTGTCTTGTTAGCCCGTCCATCTTCCTGACCAGTCAATCGGAAGTTTTTTTATATCAAGGCTGTTGTGCTTAATTAGATAGTGGCAGAACATGTATGTGAGAGGCATGGTAGGTCAGGAGGTGACTGCCAGACTGTCATGTATAGAGAATATAATCACTGCTGGCCTTATGCAAGGTGCAATCTTATGTTATTTAAATTTTTTTTTGTTATCATATCTCCTGTCCTTTTTTAATGTTTGGGTGAGCAAGTTAAATGTATATCAAACACAAGAAAACATCTTTGGCTCCAAAAAATCTTTTGTTTTCAGTGATTTGGATTTCATGTATTTTGTAAAAGCTACACTAATCTTTATTCTTGTTTCTTACATTCATCATGTTTTTGTTTCTTTCACAAGTTCCATCCACATATTGTTGCCAGTTCTTGTGCGGCATCATAATTATGCTTTGTTTCTCCAGTGTGTACCCCAAACCTCTCACAGGACGGCAGCCACAATCACAGATTCTTCCTCTTTCTTTGTCTTCATCACCATCTGAAAAATACTCTTCTTTTTTGCGACTCTTGTGGCAATGGGCATCCCAAACGGTACCGAAAATCTTTTTTCCCCCCATAGATCTTTGTTTTTTCTTACACAGTGCATCTGAAATGGTTTGATATAACACCGCAAGACCAGATTACCTCCAGGAAATGGGTTGTATCCAACTGAATCTTTTCAAAGAAGCTGCTTGACATGTTAGTTTGTCTGGATTGACTAATTACCTTGTATTTGTACCAAATTGAGTCTTCAGTCTTTTCTGTTGGGAGAGGAAACATTTAATTTTCAAACAAAAACACGGTTTAGCTTCCATCTGGGATGCTCGCATGTTTCTGTGAATTTTCATCATCATTACAGAAAAAAAGAAGGTTTTCCAACAGGGAAACTGTATTCAACGCTGCACCCTGCTGGGTCTCCAAGGTTCAGGCGAGGTTTGGTTTTCAATAGCTTTATTTTTTCCTTGCCTTTAGGGTTTGATAAATATGCTTTTTTCACTAAACAATGTAGCTTAAACAAATAAACTCTGCTCCAGAGTCTGTTTCCGTTTGTCTTGTTGACTTGGAGGGAAGTTAGTTTTTGTAAATATGTATTTTAAAAAAGCGAAAATTAAAAGTAAAAACACATAAAACATGACAATTTTAATCATAAAAATAATGTATTCTGTTTCTTTTGGTAGAAGCAGTGGGTGAATTATTGCTTAGAGCTTTACAGCTAAAATATGTAGCATCCTTTTGACTGAAATGGCTTCACAACTTAAAATCTCAACTATGAAGCTATTTAAAGGCAAAATAATCCCGATGGGAGGTGCAGAAATCTGAGCTGCAGGTACCGAGCAGGCCATGTGTCCCTCATCTCTGCCACGATGAAGCATCAGATGCTGCAGAAGTATGACATAAATAATACAAAAGACATCATGCAACACTGCGGCAGAGCAACACCTCTATCAGAGGATGTGTCATGGCTGGCATGGACCACAGACAGATGGGAGGACATGCTTATCCTGCTTGAAAGCAGAAGGACAAACAAAGTCAGAGAGCTTCCCCTCCCCTCCTGCCCCCCTCTCCATGCACAGTTAATAAATGGCATCCTCTGAGTGAACCCAGATGGCATAAAATGCCACCTCAACTGCTGTCATCCTTGACCTCCTGCAGAACCTCTTCCTTGTTTGAAGATGTTGTTCAGCTTGTCCGTCTGTGCAGATGTGGTCTGATTTGCAAACAGGTTTACATGAGAATTATTTAGATCGTTTAGTCAGCATTTGGTGAAGGGATGTAAGCAGTGGCTTCACATCTGCTTTACAACAAAGTGGCTGGTGGATATTTGTACGTTAAGAAGGCTATTTTTTGAAAACTAAGTGAGGAATACAGCACACATAAAACAGGGCCATTGAAGTTTAATGCTGAATCAAGTTTGCCTTAAACGTTGGAGAATTTCTTTTATTAGGAAGTATAAGAACAAAAGTGTTGAAAAACCACTGCAGAGTATTAGTGGATTTAGCAGACAGATACGCAGACTGTCCGCCCTGTGCGACGGTTATGCGTGTAGTTTGGTCTGTCTTCAGGGAGATTAGCTAACCATCGCTTGACGCAGAAGACTGAGCAACACCACCGAAAATCATGGGGTTAGTTTTAAGCTAACTCACAGCCGGTGAAAGGAACAAACCAGAAAAGAAGAAGAGGAACAGGAAGAAAATGACACAGAACCACGAAAATAAAAAGCATCTGAAGAAGACAAAGAAAAAGAAGTTGAGTTAAACTACTTCATCTTTGTGGTTTTCTTCTTTTTCTACCTTTGGTGTTTAATGGACAGCAGTAAATAACTTAATAGCGGTGCATTTCCGCCACCAAAACGCAGAAGCGGACTCTGAACTCAGCACTGCCCACTTGTGGATAAACTGACTTATTACCCATAGAAACATAAAAGGCGCATGAAAGTATGAGGGTGGTGACGTATGACGAAACTCTCCATCTTCTGCATGGATCATTAATTGGCCTTTTGTCATCGAGACAAACAAGAAAATGCTTTGACTGCTTGGAGATTAAGATGCATCAATAATGATGGATATTTCTAACTCAAACAGCAGATAGGAAGGCTCCTGGAAGACCTTGAGGAGCACAGCTTGCAGTTATCTTGGTTTTCTCTGGGATTTTTGTTTTTATGTAGGTGGATTAAATTACTGACCACCTATGATGCATGTGATGCTCTGAGCAGAGGGAAAGTAAACAGAAGTTAATGGTTTGGAAAACAAGCACAGCCTAAAATAGTAATTCCACTATAACCTCTCTGTTAGTATCTCAGAAACATCTGTGACTGTGTTGTTAGAGAAAGTCTGAGATGAATGTACAGTCAGTGGTCACCATGACAACTTGGTGAGTCATGACAAAAGATCTTTAATGTCGAGTCTTGGACTATATATCTGTCTCTTCAGTCCTCAATTGTTACAGAAAATAATGTTGTTCTTTAAGTGCAGGGCTGCTGGTATTCACTAGTTTCATTATTCAGTGTCTCTTCAATAAACTAGAGAACCGGTGATTTATCCTGCTACAGACAACGTCTCAGCAGTCAGAGCTTATAGCTCTCATGCCTGGAGGTTGTTGCCCAAATACTGTCGGAAACACTTAAAAGAGATGAAGTGTTGCAACAAATGACACATTTCTTTTTTCAGATCAGCAGGTGGATGTATTTCAGTCCTCAGTGATAAACATGATTTTTTTTATCTTATCTTCATCTTCTATCCAGTTTTCTTAAGTTGTTTATCTTCTATTTTATAATCTTTTATGGCATTCAATGTGGACGGCAAAGTAAGAATTTAATTGTTCAGGAAAACTTGTTTTCTTACTGAGCAAATGACAATAAACACTTTGAATCTTGTATGATGTCTTCAGAGTTGAGAAAGTGATTCACATAAAATTGCAGTGTTGAACTTTATGAAGGAACAAATTTAACTGTGCAACTTGTTAATATAATAATAATGTTAATGATATGTCCAAAGCTGAATACCTAAAAATAAAGAAATTTATATATTTAAATAAAATAAAAAGTTTGGGAATATCCTCACCATTATATGATGAGGGTTTGTGACACATGTTGCCTTTTAGTTGGTTTTCAGCCTGAACACAAGACTCATTACGTAACTTTCCAACATTAAAACTCTGCGTTCTGGACTGGCTTAATGGCACAGCGACATCTATTATGTGCATTTCTGGAGCCGTTGCTGCCCTGCAGCATCTCAAGGCTGAGAAAGCGCACTGTATAACTTTTTCATCATTGTGGCATTGTAGGTGCATTTCGCCTTACGCACTGTTTCACATGCTAGCAAACGGATGTAAACACACTGGCTGTTCTGAAAGCCACCATGGCTGATTCAGCAAAGAAATACAAGAAGACATAATCGGAGGAAGAGAAGAAAAAAAAGAGTGAAGCAAACAGAGCAAGAGAAAAGACTGGTCGAATTCAGATTGAAGAAAAAAAGTAGCTTCAGTGCTGTATACAGTTTGAGCTTTTTCTTTAAATGGACCCCTGTCACATATATCTGCCTCGTGAGAGATTTTGTGACAGATTGTGGTCTAACGTTACATTTTCACATGTCTTTCCTTCACTCTGTGCTCTACCCAGACAATTATCTTCCTATATTTTCCTACGTGATGATGTCTTCTTTCCATGTTTGCTTGTTTTCACATGGTGGAGGGGGTGAACGATGGACAATTTGTGGACAGCTAGAAGATTCCGTGTTTGGAAAGTATAAACTGCAACACGGTTGAAAATGTGTTAGAGGGACTTAAAAAAAACAATTTAGATGACATTAAATGCATCACTATTGTCATAATGTACATCCAAGAGATGGTCTTTGTGTAGCTCACTTTTTATTTCATGCAGTCCAAGGTACACACTATCTACAGGTAATATAGAGTATTGTTTGTCCTTTGCATATCTGTGACCCAGCTCTAAGGCGTGCACGGTGGCTTGGTAATTTCTGTCTCGTAATACCTTGATGGATAGACTGGCTGATATCATTTGCAGGATCACATGTTGTGTCTCCACAATCATGTAGCATTTGGTGCATCCACCTCACACAGCAACAAATAGTAACCAAGCATCCTTCATGACAAATAAATGGCAAATTAACTTTCAGGCACCACGTCTCAGCTCAGTTGTTCCAGTTCTGACCTGGAAGACATCCGACGACCCCTCAGCAGCTTTGAATCTCGCTCGCAGAGTGCCAGATGCCTCTCGGCTGTCGCAGCAGTGAGCGACTCTTTATCAATCAGCCGTGGCATCCATTCCAGCCTCTGCCACCTGTCCCACTCAGTCAGTGTCAGAGCACATTTCATGAGCAGGCCAAAAGCGGGCAGCTAGATTTAGCCACAAGCTCACAGAAGGGTTTCTTCATGGGTCGTTATGTACCAGAATATTGGGCTGTTTGCGAAGTCATTACTATAGGCGCTCGAGGTGTTGTGTGGTTTGTGGTGGTCTGCATGTCGCCCGAGTGTCGGGGTTATTTAATTATATTTTATCATCTGGGATCATGTAAGAGCACAGTGTCCAGTTGAATAGGGCGGGGGGTGGACTTGGCAGGGAGGCGTCTTGCCAGATCTAAGCCCCTTGAAAACGTCCTTCATTATCCCCAGAAGCAGCACAAGTTTTAAAAATCTATTTGAATAAAAAATAGGACATGGAGGGAGTGTGTACTGTCTAGATTTTAAATCAAGAAGGTAGGGAGAAAAATGAAAAACATATCAATGCCTTTTTCATTGATAAATACCCTCCCCTAACACAAGACCCAACCTGGAGAGAATCAAGAAGTCATGAGACATTATTTAAAGAAACAGACTTGGAGTGCAGCGTTATTCCTTCTCCTGTCATTTCTGAAAGGACTGGGGTCTGTCACAGCTTGCTGACACAGCATGGGATTAGGAAATGAATGGTCAGGCACTTCAAATTTCCAACCTATCAAATACTTCTCAAATGCCTCATGATAAGCAGGTTCTGCCTGGATGATGTATCAAGCTACCAAACCAGGGCTGCGAGAACAAGATGATGTCATTTTGTTCTTCTAACCTCCAGGACAAGAAAAACGTTCTCTGTTCCTGAGTTTGGCTTTTAGTCATTAGTATGTCAGCAGATGCTAGCGCACAAATACAGCCGCCTCTGTTAGCATTTGTCACAAAGGAACTAACATTGTCATTCTCAGTTTAAAACTTTAATGAAAAAGCTATTCAAGTAAAGCTCTCTATCCACCTTTTATCTATTGCTTCATGCGGGGTACAGTTAAATTATCTTAAATGCAAAGCAATCTTGGACCACCTGGGCCGGCTGTGTCCCATGACCATGGTTGGCTCGGGCTGGGGCTCTCCTCTGCCACCCTCTGAGTGGGACCGGGATTGCTGCTGATAGCCCGGGTCTCTGGACTGCCTCTAGCCTCTGTGGGGGCGTGGTCCCATTTACACGATCTTACTCACCACTTGTCATCACTGATCCTTCCTCATTCCTCATCCTCTGAGTCACCGAGTTGTCCTGTGGGTTTATACACTAAGAGAGCTTTGAGTACTTTGAGTATTTTTGAATCAGTTATTATTTGGGAACTCTTAATTACTGGCAGCACTGTTTTTCTGTAAAAGTTGTTGGGAATTTTCTGGTGTTTTTATGTACAAATGTAGCAGTTTGTTGTCTGGTGATTGTTTGGACTGAAGGGTCGTTGCCTTCTGTCTGTGGTGTTAATGTCTCCTCATTCTGCTTTCCCTTTTGCTTCTTTTTGCTGTCTTCCTTCTTTTTCTGTCCCCTCCGGTCAGATCCAGCAAGATTCCAGAGATTCCATAATTCAAAGTAAATAAATAACAGCAAATAAATAAATGAATCAGAATATCAAGAGGAGCCTTATGTTTATAAACCTCCTCTTGGCAAAGCAAATATGTTCGGCACACCGCAACCAGACTATCGTGCGGCTTGTTATGACGCTGGACAGGATGGTTAAAAAAATAAATAAAAAAAATAAATAAATAATGAAGTTTAAGCACAAACTAAATTTACAAAGACATTCTTGTAAACTTTACAAACACAACCAGAAGAACTGAAGACAGAAAGTGACCTAGGAAGTAGATTCCTGGTGTGTCCAAGCAGCACTGTTCACCCATGTGTTACAGTCATTGTGACAAAATAGCAAAACAGCATTTATTTAACCTCTAAACTACTCTACCTTATCTACACAAGCATTTTGGTATCCTCACCGGAGGAAGAAATGCCATCGTCTATTTTATTTGTCTTTGTTTTGATGTTTGTTTTTTGTCTTAATGGATTTGGAGACTTTAATCTTATGGTAAAAAAATGGGAAATTTAATCTTTGATTTGGGTATGAGGACACAGGTCAGAAACTTCTTATGTGCATCATAAGATAAATATAACAGAATAATATAACACTTGAATCCATCACAGGCCGATTGTCTCTTTGGAGGGGATAAGTGACAATAACATCCCATTGTCAAAGGTGATCCATTTACAGACCCCCCAAAGGTGACTTCTTCATCCTCTCCCCTCCGTTTCAGTGATGACATTCATCATTTTGCTAATGCATCAATAAAACTGCTCATATAATCGGACACTCCTGTAAATTTTTATGAAGGACCTCTAACACTTTGGTTCCTAATGGTTGTCGGAAAGAAAAGCTCTCTGTCATAAACTTATTATACAACCCCAAAGATGAAATACGAAACACTTTCCATTATCCTTGCTTATTTCTGTCCCCAAACTGAGGAGTCGTGTTTAAAATAATAAGTTCCAAGCAGAGATAAAAGCTGAGGTTCTGAGATTTATCTATAATGCTAATATTTTCTCAGGGTAAGAAAAAACAGAAAGTCTGAACAATTTAATACAATTCAATTCCGTTATATCCGGAGCCTCTGATAACAGGGGCTGGCCTTTTGAATGTTAAGTAGTGTAATTTCTATTATCTCCAGCAGTTCTACTCAAACCCAGCACAAACACATTTGTGATAAGGACTTTTAGACTCAAGTGACTTCAAATTCAAGTTTTTAACAAGTTTCAGGGTGACTTAAGTGAAAAGGTACTTTTGCAAATTTTGTTCAATTTTCTAAAGATTGGTGTAAATTATACTTTTGCTGGTATAACAGCATACTAATTATTGAGCATTGGGGTCTATCGTGTACATTTTGGTTTGCACTGAAGTCAAGTTCTTAAAGGGCTATTGTGGAAGATGCAGTGACATCTAGTGGCTCAATATGCACATTGCAACCAACAAAAAAAACATCCATCGACAAAACTACAGCTGTCACAATCCAGAGCTTTTATTTAAGGCTACTAAAGTAAGATGGAAAAGCAAGATAGTGGAGAAAGGGGTGACCCTCACATTAAAAAAATAATCAAAAGAGAACTATACTTATTTTCCTGAGATTCTCTGTTAAGGGTAACCTACTGCATTTTGTGATACATTGCATTTCTGTCATTAGATTCACCAAGATTTTACACAAAAGTTAAAGTGCAAGCTCAGTATGTGCCATTTTTCCTAAAATTCGGTCAGTCTGACATGATATGTTACTAAATCCTTTTAGTAGGGTGACCGTATTTGAGTTTGGTGGGTGTATTGTATATACGGCATTGTGTCCGTGTAGATAAATAAAAATGTGTCCACATTCAAGGCTCCTGCACTATGATGAATAGATCTATTTTGCACTGATCTTTTGACATTTAGATTGAATTTATATTGTCTACATAAAACAGCTTCTTTTTCTTTGTCAAAAGATTGAATAAAGTGTAGGACTAAATGTGTAAAAAAAAAAAAACAACATTCAGTGTCTCTGTTCAGTGTTTGTCCCTTTAAAAAGCAATAATGTAATAATTTAATATAATATAGTATATTATAAACATTTGTACTTTCTGATGAAAAACCATTTGGCAAACGTGCAAACCACAGAGAAAGAGTCAAGCACCAGTTTAAACCAGTATCTCTTAGCACTGACCACCGCAACACCACACTACCCTGTAACTGGCCCAGACCGGCCCACATACAATCATCACCAATAATCTTTGAGCGCCCTTAAATCTGATTATGAGTGGTGCAACCTCTTAAAGTCACTAAAACCATGGAGTGAGTTAGCAGGAATCAGTGAGAATATACACATTCAACACAGTGATAACTATTAGAGCAAAAAGATAATAGAACAGACCTGAGAAATGACGGTATAGAGCCAAACTATTTCTGGACAAAGAGTAGACAGTGTATCTGTGTGTGCTCCCTGGAAATATTATCTCAACAGGTTGAATTAAAGATTGAATGGAGATTTTTATTCCTTTTCATTATAATGATATAGTCATGTGCAGAATTATTGGATTCCTCGATAGAGACAAAAAGCTCTATCAGTTTAACACATGGTCAAAGATGTAAATAAATTCTCTGTTTTATTGTGTTTTATTTCTATTTATTGTCCATATACATCTACACAGAAGCTGCTTTTAACACATTTTAACCCAAAACTACCCGACTGTCGGAGTACAACCATGATGAATAATCAGAAAGCGGCTGACTGTCTGTTATGTCCATGAATGGTGGTTAAAAATTATCTTCTCAATTTCAATAAGATGATTTAGTTCAGGAAGGCAGAAAAGAACTAAATGTGATTTCTGTTGTTTTAACCAGTGAGCACAACCAGTTATTCAGGGAACATAATCCTTTAACCAGTGAACACAAACAGTGTACAGAACCAGTTAACCAGCTGTTCTCCTACTGGAAACTCTGACATCATCAACTAATGTCATACATGTAACAAGACAAATTAACATGGTGATAAAACAGCTGTTTTATTGATGTGTTTTCATCACTTTCATCATTACGTAAACAGCTAGCGTGTTCCCTGCCAACTATTAACGTCTTCACCGCTAACCGCTAGTGTTTTCACCCTTTTGTCCACTGCTAACTGTTAGCATGTCCATCGCCAACTGTTAACACGTTCAATGCTAACTGTTAATGTGTTCACCGCTAACTGTTAGTGTGGTTACCGCCTACTGTTAAATTGTTCACTACTTATTGTTAAAGTGGTCACCACCAACTGTTAACGTGTTCACTGCTAACAGCTAGTGTGTTCGACACTAACTGTCACCACTAATTGTTAACGTGTTCACGGCTAACTGGCTCGTATAAACAGACTTACTGAGTTTAATGGGTGTTTTTACTTAGAACAGAACTCCAGTGATGTGAAAGCAGAGCAGTTTACAGCTTTTACCATCATCGTCATCCATGCCAGCTCTTCAAGATCCTGCTGTCATAGTCTTTTTTTTTTAATCTTGCAGTTTCTCTGCACCTTCTCTCCATTTTCTGTTCTGCCAGGTAGCTGCATCCACTGACATAAAGCCAAAAGGGGATTTAAAGGACCTGATTGGTTCAGCTTGGTGTCAGTTTAAAGAAAAAAGCCGCAGATCAACAAGTTCCATGGGCCGCTGGTCAGGAAAAAAATTTCTGTGCTGACTTTGGATCAATGAATTACTCGGGCACCAGGGCTGCGGTAGGGGGAGGTGATCCACTGAGTTTTTTGGACCAGTGAGACCAATAAACTGTGTTGGCCCAAAAGCACGTCAACGTGCTGGGAAACTGCTGGGTATGCCAGATGTCCAGTCTATCCCTGCTTGAAGCAGATGTTTTCAGACTAATATTAAATCAAAGATCCTGTTTCACTGCTTTCACATATTGCTTCTGGCAGACTTGGGAGAATCCTTGCCCCATACACTGCATAACTTATGTTCTGATTTAAATGCATTGTTAAACATCTATTATATTATTACAGTCTATCTATTATATTACAGTTGAAGTGTGGAACTACAAAAGGTGATTGAAAAACTCTACCAGAGGGAATGTCACAAATAATGGCTGTCAGATGAAATAACTGCATACTGGAAACTGCATGCAAAAGTGCAGCTGTAGGGAAATTTATTCTTCAAGTGTATTGCAGTTTTATTTTTTGTGTTTTGATTCATTGCGGTCAGTTGTTTGCTGCACCTCCTCCTGCATGGAGTACTTTAGGCTACATCCTGGTCAATGTCTTTAAAAGCACTGTGCAAGTGAAAGTGACAGCAGTGTGTGCAGGATTATGACGTTCCAGAGAAGTAGAACATGGATCCTATTATATTGAGGGCACTCTTCTTCTATTAACCTTTCTTCCCAAAAGACATTACCTTCTTCACAGATTCTCCTTTTTTATATGTTCATTGTCACTTCTGTTTTCATCCACTTGGGATTTAAAAATGTTTTTAATCAGAAACCTGCATTTTAAATTAGTCCCTTTTCTTATTAGAATTTCTCTCTGAAACTACTGGAGCTGACATTTCTATGCAGGTGATTAGTCCATGTTTACAGGGTTTAATTTAGACCCCCCCCCCTTTTTTTTTCTTTGTGCATCTGCATTTTTCAATCATTTTGAACCCTGTGGGGTACCTGGAAAAAAGAAAGTTTCAATCCAAAGTTGATGCAGAATTACTGTCTATGTTATTTGTTGTTATTTGCCAGTTTCCTTTCATAACATCATCTTGTCTGTCAGTCTCAGTTGGCTTCTTCCTGAGTCAGGCTGGTTTTAAACACAAGTTTGTAAAAGTGAAGGACTTCGTTTACCCTAGTTTGTTATTGCAGTGCTGCTGGTCAAATAGAAAACTACACAAGTCAATAAGAGACTATTATTCTTTAAACTAAAGACATTTGGCAATACTGACGTGTTAAAAACAGAAGAAAAACATAAAGATTTAAAAGACGTTTTTGCATAGCAGGCATATTCACTCTGAATCTCCTTTGACAATAAGTCATTATTCTCTGATTATATACTGTAGTTGTCTGTTTCTGGTCCTGGTTCTGGTTCTGCATGGTTGTGTTGTGGTTAACTTTGTCCCCCCACAGGAAGACAGATAAGACTTCATTGTCATCACACATTCTTGTGTAATGACAGTTAAGGTGCTCAGACCAATACAGGAGGGAGATTCCCGTTTGAATCTTGACTTGGGCCTTTCTTTGTGTGGTTTGGTGCAGCCTTACACAGTCCAAAGCATACATGATCAGTTAACTGATGATTCTACATTGACCTTGTGGGTAAACGTAAGCATGCAAAGTTGTTTGTCTTTGGAATGGTTTTACAACCTGTTAAGGGAGTTCCATGTCTCTTGCTCGATTATGGGATAGACCGAGTACTTTCTTAGCTTCTTATTTAATTTTGCATCAGTTGAAGCCAGCATCAAGAGGTGGCTTAGTCATCTAATTACGATGCTTCCTGGATGCCTTTATGGTGATCGTAGCATATTCAATTAGGAGAAGGCCTGGAAGACCCAGGCCATGCTGGAGGGACTACATTTCTCGGCTGCCCTGGGAACGCCATGGGGGGGGTCTGGTTTCCCCTGCTTAGGTTGCTGCCCTCATGACCCAACCTCGGACAAGTGGTTAAAAAAATGGATGGATGGGTGGATGGATGGTAGGGAGCTGCCAGCGTGATGGGAAGAAAAGCCCTCCTGATGTGAACCTGAGTGCTGTTTTATTGGACTTCTGTTTTAGTCACAAATTGTCCATCATAAACATCATGTTCCAACATAAGATGACCTGGTAGCAGATCATCTTGGGCCAAAGGTTGATGATCAATTTTGTAATTGGCATAATTAGACCTGTAGCTATATGATTTGTACATTTGGGTAAGGTGAGGGGCAGCACAATCAACACATCGCCAACTCCTGGACCGCAGACATGTTTGGGCCTTACCTAGGGTACTTTTGGCGCTTACATCTCAGTTATGGCACTGACAAATGTTGTGTGGGACACATGTGGTCCAGATGTCAATTACCGGCCTGGATGTGGGTTACAGGAAATGCCTTGTGGACCAGAAGTGGTTCAAATGTGAGGAGCTGGTCTGGGTATAGATTAGAGCAAGTTGCTTGTTGGCCACATGTGGTTGACAGCCATACTCACACAGAATCAAAGCTGTAAATCAATGCCATATATAGGCCAAATATTTTCTGTATCTGGGCTTATGGCGAGTTTGTCCAGTGGTGGGATCTGTTGCAGGACAGACCTGGTTGAGGCCCCATACTAGTTGGAATAATGGAATTGGAATGGGCCCACCATTGCTTATGTGGCTGCCATGAACTGTGACCAGAAAGTCATCAATGCCTATCATGGTAGTGTCCAACAGCAGATCCTGCAGTTACCACTACGGCAGGTGATTCCATATACATTGTCAATTCTTGTTATAGAAACTAATCTGCAAATAAAGCAGGAAAGCAAACATGAACCTTAGAGTAAACTATATTTTA
Organism: Rhadinocentrus ornatus; assembly: GCA_037177495.1. Classification (NCBI taxonomy): domain Eukaryota; kingdom Metazoa; phylum Chordata; class Actinopteri; order Atheriniformes; family Melanotaeniidae; genus Rhadinocentrus; species Rhadinocentrus ornatus. The sequence goes on along the minus strand of JBAMHW010000017.1, from coordinate 20,170,627 downwards.
TTTTACAAAAATAGACTTTTTATATTGCTCAATTTAATTTCAGAAATCTGTCAAAAGCCTGATAATATGCCATGAAAGCAGCTTTAAAGCCTACAAGCTGAAGTTGAGATAGCTATGATGGTCTCACTATGACAACAAGCAAAGGTCCTCCATCTAAACCACAGAAGATCACTTAAATGACAACATAGGACTAAAAATGACCTCGATGAGACAACAAGCTTCTAGATATCACTTTTGACACCTTGGACTTTGACATAAGAGCACACTTGAATGACAATCCAGATGAGATTAGAACTCTGTGGCACTTACATGTTCTTCCTCAAAGCTCCTGTGAAAAGCCTTTTTAGTTTCCTTTTGCCTCGGGCTGGAAAGATGAGGAGAGGGAGGAAGGACAGTAAAACTCATGTCATTTTCATAGGGTGAGAGTAAGTGTTGTTACTGTGGGATAAAGACATGGCTGGCTTCAACCTAATCTTCTAGTATCTTCTTTTAAAATACACATGTTTGTTAAAAAGTGAAGAAAAAACTATGTGATGTACATGATTAGCCCATTTTATAATGTCTCTTGGTTGATAAGAGAATATTAAAGTCTGATGGTCTGATAGCTGCTTACACAAAGCCTGGGAATGCATCCAACTCCTCCAACTGTGACAGAAGTCTTCCATTTTCACCACTGCTGCACTGTTGCTTGACTCCAATTGGCTGATCAAACATTTTATTACTTTTTTAATTTGATAGCATGAATCAAAGCAAAGAACCACCAACTGGTTGTTTGAAAAGTTGAATTTTTGAGTAACAGTGAGTCTGGTGGGGTTTGTTTGGCTGCACTTTGCTAATGGGAAGCCACGTGCACGGCACTGACAAATCTGAGTGCTTTTCACAGTTTTGGGTCACAAAATGGAGACATTGGAGGGTAATTTGGACTAATGTGGAGCATTCTTTATTTTTTTATTTATTTTTTCGATGTTGACTTTTTCGTTTAAAAACATTTTATTTGACTTTACTTGTGATATGTATTAGTGAGTCTGTATTGTTCAACATTATCAAACCAAAGTTAACTGAACAAAAGAAAGAAAATTGTGCATTTTCTTCCCAGTTCTTCCACTAAAAACAGCTCCCACTAACATCTGTGTTTCCTTCAAAGCTCACAAGAAACTTGCAACTAGTTTGTTGGTAAAATCACAACCATGTGTCCTTTATTTAAAAACACCCATCACCTCTGACATGTTAGCACCCACACTCCCTTTGTGCAATGTTCTGCAGCATTCTAAAAAAATGAAAAATTGTGTAAAATACTCTACAAACAGCACATTTCACCTTGTTTGTTTACTTGTTTGTTTGTAAAATAGCAAACTGCCAAATATAAGTTAAAATGAATTTAGTTATTAATGTAAACTTACTGACAAGTTTAGCAGGTGATGAATGAAGCAAATCCTCTCAGCTATTTGTCCTGACACTGCCATCATTATTTTGCCCTGGAACTATTCCATGATGCATTCACACTTTAGTGAGGGTAGTGTAGTTTACAACATCGATATATTACTGCCTGAACACAGTGCAGCAGAATTAGGAGCAAAATTTAAACCAAGTGTAGAACAAAATCAGAAATGTGGTGGTGGCAAACCAGTGTAAAGAACAAGTCTGATTATAAGAAAAGAAAGGAGGTAGGGGAGAATGTCACCAATGAAAGAGGTGAAAAGGTTTAAACTTAATTATTGTTAAAGTCGAAATTGATTATTTCAAATATATTCCAAGCTAAAGCACATTTTTTCCTTGCTGGAAAAGAGAACGTTAAGAAAATAGTGTTTGAAATTTATCATGAAAGATTTAGAGAATTTAGAGAAACTTGATAAAAAATGCAACTGAAAGCATTTAATTAAATGCATTAAATGGCTAATTTTCCTAAAAAGAACAAAAACAAAGGAATCTATTAGCTTAACTGATTAGTGATCAAAAAAGTTAATTTGCTTTATAAAGTTTTATTTTTCTTTGTGTTTATTAGTCTCACTGTGGTGTTCCCTGTTGAAGGCTACTTTAGCATCTGTCTTACCTCCTGCCTCTTCTCTGAGCTCTTTCTAGCCAGTAAAAGTCAGTCCAATGTTACCTCTTATCTTGTCTTTCTTATTTTCTCTCTTTTTTTCATTACTTTGTCTAATAATGTCTTCTTATATTTCTTTGCTGAATCAGCCGGGATGTGTGATTATAACGGCCAGTATGTTGAAATCCAGTTGCTAGCATGTGATGTGAATAGAATAGAATAGAATGCCTTTATTGTCATTATACAACGGTACAACGAGATTAAGCCATCACCAAACAGTGCAC
>JBAMHW010000017.1:20110894-20121970 GCA_037177495.1 Rhadinocentrus ornatus | reverse complement strand
CTTTTACACTCACAATCACTGCTCTGATGATGCTGTTGTTACAAAATGCTTCTTTAGAAGCTTTTTGCCTCATTTATATATTTATCTTTAAACTTTAAATCTACATAAAATTTTGTGCCACTTCTTATAATCAAGCTGCTAATAATCTTGTGATGAACATCAGATCTCATCAGGGTTTACAACACATCTGGTGGACTTCAGGTGCAGCAGTATGAATGAAGGTCACACTTCCCCCCCTGTACTTCTATCACCTACTCGCCTTTTCTTCCAACTCACTAATTACATCTGGTTTTAAGTAGCTTCATTAATTTTGTAGTAACAATGCTGTGCTGACCCAGTCCCTGACACAATTCATAATTAAAACATACCGTCTCCACAGTGATGGCCGACAACCTCGCAGTAAATTATGCAGGGCTGAGAAAGTTTCCATGTGCTTGTGGTGACATTGTAGGAAGAAAATGCTGTGTTCCTTTTTAAAGCAATCATGGGGGGGGGCAATAAACCCTGTTGCTGCCGGGGAAATGTAATCAGATGATATTTGATGGGCTGTAGCAAAGCTGACTTTGTATTGATTGGAAAATGATCTCCTGATCACTGGAGGTGAACCCTGAAGGACTTTATTCACAAAGTTCACATAAATGCCAAGACAAAAAAGAGTTTGGTCATGTATCCATATTTTGTTTTAAGAATAGAAATGTTTCCTTTTCTTAGCTGGTAAAAGATTATCTGAATAACTATTTTATCTACACTGTAAAACCCGGGTTTTACCTTTTTATTAGTGATTTCTTTTGTATAAACAGCCTCTTTACTAAACCGAATGAGTCATTTCTACGACGTTCTACATTAATCTGTGTGATAATCAATATTAGCAAAGATAGCTGAACATGTAACGTTTCTGTCAGAGGGGGCGGGGCTATTTCTAAAACTCAATGGGTCCGCTCCTTATCCATTAGCCACCTGGAAGAAGTTATTACAAGTAGGGGAGGAGGAATTTGCTGCTTAAATGGAGTGGAAAGCATTTTTTGCTAGTGGAAAGAGGGTGTACCAAAGCAAAGGAGGCATGAATCTTTCAGTGCAGAGCTGATGAGTAAAAATAATATAAAGTCAATAATAAAGTGGTAATTTTGTGTGCATTTGTTTCTGGTTGTAGTCTGCAAAGTGCCACAGTGTCCACTGAAGGTCTGGTGACAAATATGGACATTGCAGTATAAAGGAGTTGGATTGGGACATGATGTTGCTGCTTAGAACCGCTGAACAGGATCATAACATAGGCAGAAGTTGTTTGAGGAATCATTTTAATGCTCATTATCTACTGAACCTTCTGTAATTTGTTTGTCGCTCCATGTGTTTTAAAGCCGTCGGATCTGAGCGGGTCATCCGGCTGCTGCCCCTGCTGATCACCCGGTTTAAATGAAATGAAAATCCACCCACCCAGCTAACCACTCTGTCACTGGGAGGTAAATGGTGTGGACCTAGTGTATATGGACCACAAAGGCTCCTGGGAAATACAAACTCAGTAGGAATTAATCCTTTTGTGATGACTATAAATTGGCATTTTTTAATGCCACTTATTTCCAGCTCTGCAGTTCTTTACCCTTCATTCTGGCAATTTCCTTTTCATTTGGTAAAGGGGTTTGATAAGGTAATTAACATATAGCCTTTTATTTTCTTTCAAAATAAGGATGAATCATCCGCACGGTCCCAAGGACCCCAGGTTTAAGAATCACCGCACTAATATATGGTAAAAAATATACCAAGATGCACATTAAAATGGCCCTTTACCTGTGTTTTACTTACTTCAACTTAAATCTACAGTTATTTTTGGTTTAATTAAATATTTAATGGAGCAAAATAAGTTCACTGCAAGGTTTGCTGTTCTGTGCTGCATGTAGACCAAGACAGTCACAACAACTCCTTCAACCCCCCATAACATCATCACTTTGTGGAACATGTCAAAGTAACTTATGTTTATGCTGTTGCATACTTTCCAGGAGAAGAAGAGCTAGTTTCGAGTCAGTTTTGTAGCCTCTTTAGCTCTCGCAGTGCTCTCGTCTTTGGAGAAACAAGGCCAAAGTTAATCTGAGTTCTTCCTCATTTTCATCCATTCTTCCTCATTTTGCTTTGAAACTACGCGCTGCCGTTGCTCGCCGGTTGAAGCTTTTTATTGTTTATACAGATGGAGGCTCGAGGCTCTGAGAGGAAAGAGGAGGCGACGATTCACATGAACGTACATGAACACGCGGCCGGACTGGCTGGTAAACACGGGACTGGAGATCAAGACATGGATGTGTGTGTGATGAAATTACATCTCTAATTCTTCACATGGACATTTTTTTCATTCCTTTAATCTAGAAATGATGAATTTCCACTTATTGCTCCTTTTATTACTCTCATTTGCATTATAATAAATATCAAATTGGAAACCATATTAAGAGCAGGCCCTCAGTAACTTGTGAAGATCAGCACCATATAGACAAGAAATGACTAAATCATCTGCATGCATCAGCTGGTTGATAGAGCTACAACCAACTCTTCATCCTGTTCCACAGTTATTTAGCAGCTTTGTTTAATCGTCTGCACAGACATTAAATAGAAGAGGCTAAACGCTTCCTTGTTTACCTGCATTACTTACATTATAAGGAGCAGACACACACTCACCACATTTTAAACTTTGTGCTTCAACTGATGAGCGCACCGACATAAGATCTGTTGTGTAACTGATTCAGTCATTTTAACAATCAAAAGCTTTAGAAGCATCAATATAAAGGCATTAAAACAGTGATATTCTGCCTGTTAAGAAAGTCTAAAATGTCCTTTTAAGCAAAAATACATATGTGTACAAGGTTTAGATTTTAAACCAAACGGGTTGTCAGAGGTCAAGAGAACCTCTTCATCCTGATAACAAAATTCTTTTCTAAGACCGTGAATAAATGCTGGCTAAGGCCACAGGCCAATCATTATCCTTCTTACTTGGCCAGCTGTGCCTTTTTACAATTGGCACTAACAAAATGGGAGGATCGGGCAAAAAACCATGAACAGTAAAATAAATAGCAGGCAGACAAGGAGCACATATTCATTATTACTATTATCCACTACAAGTGAGGACACAGCTGAATAGCTCACAACAAGGCTCCAGTCACATCAGTCATTTCCTGATTCACTTACATCAGTAATAATTGTCGTCATCTGTCTGAAGACACCAAGCAGTTTATATGGAAATCTCTCTTTCTATCCACTGAGTTGAAAATCATCCAGAATTTCAGAAAAATGATTTTTATAAAAGAATTGCATCACATCCAGCTGACATCCACTGAAAAAAAAATCTTAGACTCAAGGCCCAAAGGATCCTTTGCTGTTATCCCGCAGACATGGTTTTGGGTCCATGTCTTATGAAGAAGGTCTACTGGACATCAGGCTGGTGGTCTTGATGTTATGGCTGGATTTATTTATTTATTTTCCTGAAAAAGGCCTGTTGGTCTCTTTCAGGTTTTAAACTTTGTTGTTCTGTAGCTAAACGTTACCTGATACACACATTGTCAAAAACACACATCTTACATTAACTTGCATCATGCTGTTGGAGTCTTTGCAAGTGTTCACATTTGAAAGGTTTAACTAAATTAAATTAACTCTGGCTCCACGGTTGATTTGAACATGTGAGGTTCATCCTCTAAACACCAGTTTGCACCAATCAACCTCCTAAATTAACTGTGGATTGCATAACTGATCAAAGCTGTGAAAAGGACTTTTTTTTATTAATATTATTCCAAGCTTACTTCATAAATTCTCAGCATATTTAAGACGTCATAGAGACTGATGCATGAACTAGTAAACCTTAAGAATCAGACATGCGCTGTGGCTTTATAAATTCTGTCTAGAATAATTTTCTATCATGTATTTAGTACGACACATGGCATTGCTTTGAAACTTGATGAGTTTTTGCAGCAAAATAAACATCAGAAAAGCTGTTCAGTGAGGCAATGACCTCATCTATATCTCGTTTATGAGACATTTGTTGATTTAATATAAAATCTGCTCCTATGAAATAAAAAATAAATGAAAAATTTCCTGTTTTGTTTGGCCCAGAAACCCCAACTACAACACGTTACACCCTCATCCTAAGCACGTTACAAGATTAAAGGGGCAATAAGTGGAAATTCATCATTTCTAGATTGAAGGAATTAAAAAATATCTATGTAATTACCTAGAGGTGTAGTTTCATCTGGAGTATAGCATGACGTTATTGGTGAAGAAGTTAGCAGATAACAGTGGTCTGGTCTTTCCATAGTGGAGAGCACTGCGAGAGCTTAAGAGGCTAGAAACTGACTCGGAGTTAGCTCTTCTTCTCCTGGACAGTAAGTAACAGCATAACCGTTATAAGTTACTTTGACATGTTCCACAAAATGTTGATGTTGTTTTGCTCAGTCTGTTTGCAAATTTGTTCGCAGACAAGGCGAGTTGGGGGTGGGGGGGAGATGTAGAGGGAGGTGTGGTGCATGACACACTTTGTTTTGCTCTAAAGGCACAACAGCAAACCTTGTGGTAAAAAGATTTTGGTTTTTGTCGCTTTAACTCTCCTAAAGTTCTAAAAGTGACTTCAGCCCAACCTTATGTCAAATTCTCAGTCTATAATTTAATGTCTCACATTGAGGAGACCCCCATGAGGACTAGTCCCAGTATTGTGACAGAATTAAATACATGGGTTTATGTTTTATTTTGACATTGGTAGGAAGGAAAAAGTGGCCGACAGAGGGAATATGAGTGATTCTTTTCACTTGAGATACATTTATTTGCAATGTTGTGTACTGTTTTGCTTTGTTTTGTTTTTTTTTTGTTTTTTTGGGAGATTCTTCTTTGAGCAAATCAGAGTCGCCCTCAGTCGTCAGTCTGAGCCAGTAACATGGACGACATGAAAATAAGAGGTTATTGAAAAGTGGAGCTTCAATAAGTAACCCCATCAGATTTGTGGATAAATTCTTTGCAGTGTTTGGAGTTAACGTTCCTCACTTAAAATTGAGGCAAATGAGATCCCAGATAGCTATTAACGACAATAATCTCTCCAACACTGTCTCACAGATAAACATCACCGTTGACTCTGTTTTACTAACACAAAACAAACCAGCTCGTTTCATTATTTGCACAAAGCAAGGGTGGGTGAGCAATTTTTAATGAGGAGTCATGCTGGAGCACAAATTGGAAAAATGGTAGAGGTAAATGAGACCTTAGAAATAGATGCATAAATGGATAAAAAAAACGATTGAACACACACCTGTTATTCAAATGATCAGTGGTTTGAGTTATGGACCCTTTTCTTTTCAGACAGTGAACTCTCTGACAGAGATGGAGAGCAGGAATAATTGTTTCATTGCTCCGTTAGAAGCAGACCCATCCATCAGGCTGCCGCAAGTCCTGCAGAGAATGTGCATATCGTGGGGATGAGGACGGGATTTGATGATGATGATGGGGATTTGAAGAAAGACATTGCCCTGTGCGTGCACCATCTCAGGTGCATTAAAATGTTTTTCTATTGACACAGAGACAATGAAGCCAAATGAAAAGAGAACTCTTTTCTGGCTGGAAAAGTTGTGCAGGGAGGTTCATTTAAACAACATTGATGCTGACATAAAATACTTTCCCTCGCTTTTCTGTCGCTGGCGTCTTCAGTTCAGACTGTGTGGGCCCTCATTTCTTTATATTTAAATTCCAGTCAATTTTAGCCAGACTTTCTGAAGTTTTTTGAAAGTTTTTCTTTGGACATGTTTGGCTAATTCTTCCATTTTTAGTCCAGTCCTTGAATCTGCCTTTTGGTTTAAGCCACTTAACTCTGATGTTTGATTCATAGAAGCATAAAAAAAGACTCCTAACTCAAAGGATGGACCAATGTTGACACAAAAGACAACAAGGCAAATTAATATTTTTAAATTGGATCTTTAGGCTCTTTGTTACCAGTAGTCTGTCACAAAGGCACACCATTTATTCCCATTTCTTAAGTTTCATCTCTAAAAACAGCAAATATAGGACAGTTTGACAGACAGAAAAAAGGGTTTAGGTGATTCCTAAAGAGCTGTTAGCTGAAAACTTGGCATATTGCAGCATGATGTGCAGTGTGTTTTAAACATTTAAAAACTAAACTGGATCTTAAATCCAGCAAATGATGCATCTGGAGCTTCAGTTTATCCATCTTCTGTTAGCTGACATGGTTTCCATAGAAGGTTGACTATAAACAAGGCTATCTTATAGGTCCCATATTATTCAGTTTTTCAACAATTTCACATGGGTTTCAGAGGTCCAACAACAGTGTATTACCCAAAATTCAGCCTTGGTCCTGAATATCAGCCATTCCACATGTGGCTCTTGAGAGCTCTACTGTAAACCTACTCCATGTCCCTCTCTGAAAGAGGGCAGGCTCAGCTAGCCGGGGAGCGGGTCAGTGACAGTATCCACTACAAGGGGGAGTGGTTACTTCCCTTTGTGATGTCACAAATCTCAGACTCACCTGTTTGAGCACACATTTGTTAAAAAGTGTGGCAAGCAAGTAAGAGAGGTGACAGAATTTTACCAATTTTTTGGGCCTCATACGCAGGCTATGAGGACACATATGACTGTTAGAAAACCTTTAGGAAGCAAAATTTGCATAATAGGGGACCTTTGAGGAAGGGAAACTGGGAGAAAAGGTTGATGCTACATGAAAAAATAATCAGTGACAACAGGTCTGATAGAGGGATGGATCCTAACCAAAGCTTGGACCTCAACGTTATTGTAGCAGTGTTGGATTATCTGGACAGAGAACGGGAAAAATAAGGCAGAAACATCCAAAAATTAGCTTTGGAAAGTCTTTCAGGAAGCCTGGAGAACTAATCCTAAAGACTTGTTAAAGAAATGACAAAGCTTTTCTAAGAGGGTTCAATAAAGCTGCTCAGACCAAATATTCACTTTCAAGCTTTTTAGACTTGATCATACATGCTTTTATATCGTCACGCCTGGACTCCTGTGACTCTATTTTCATTTGCCTCAGTAGGAAATCACTGGAACGTCTTCAAGTTGTACAGAGCGCTGCTGCAAGGCTCCTCACTAAATCTTAAAAAAACTCATGTCACCTTGTAGTTAGCTCAGCTGCACTCGCTGCCAATCCACTACAAAATTCTAGTTTTGACATATCAAACTCTGCATGTTCAAGCCCCACATTATATCAGTGGACTTTCCGTTTATGTTTCCAAATATTCCAATAAATCCCTTTATGTTCTGTTTCACTGCCAAGAAATGAAGGGTGGTGACCTTTGAGCTGTACAGTATGTGATAGCATTGTAATCAGTAAGTTCCTTGAAGTAACCTCACCTTTGAAATCTTTTAGTTTTAATCTTGACTCAAGCTTTAGATCTAAGTTAAGATTCCTAGGTTAAAATGTTAGCTACCAGTACAAGCAATGGTCAGCCTAGCTGTAGAACAGAAGCAGCATTATGTAAAACAGTAAATAGTGCACAAAGGTTCTAGCAGCTGACCTCATCAGAGACCTGTCTCCTTGAACATATCAAACCCCTCAAAAGAGATGTGCACCCAAACATCACTAATTAAGAAGCCTTAGATTCTATGTTTACTCCAGTGAGGTTCGGTTGTCACAGGAAGTGTGCATCTCATACAAAGTGAAGTAGTTCTTACTGACTCATTTATTTTATCTTTTTTTTTTCTTTTTTCCCCCTAACTCCTGCTTGTCTTGGAGCATTGTTGGAATCAATAACTCAAGCTCCACATACATATGCTGTGAACTACAAGCTTCTTCCATCAGGATTTAAAAAGATCACCATGTGAACCATTACCCAGAAGTGGAGCTGTTGGGTCCACTTCTGTGAAGACCTTCCCAGCGTTCGGCTGCTCCTTATCAGAGGATATATTTCAGATGTTTAATTGTGTTGTCCAAGCTTACATTTGAACAGAAATAGGTGGGAAGTGAAAAAGCAGAGAAAACACCATTAAAAATGCAACACAGAGTTTGGAATATATTTAAATGCCTTAACTTGATGTCAAGTAAAAAATAGGACAGAAGCAGCTTCATTAAGCTTGTAAACTCAACATGTGATAGAGCAGTGATTCCCAACCCTGGTCCTCAAGGCACATCATCCTGCAGGTCTTAGATGTCTCCCTGTTGCAACACACCTGATACAAAATAAGTGGTTCTCTGACAAGCTCTGCACAAGTCTGCTAATGAGCCATGAACCTGAATCAGTTGTGTCAGAGCAGGCAGACATCTAAGACCTGCAGGATGGTGTGCCTTGAGGACCAGAGTTGGGGATCGCTGTGATAGAGAATCGCTTTAATCCGGGTTGACTGTCATCTCACCCTCAGCACACCCGGTTCTTGACATGACATGACTTCCACCTGTCAGGGAAATGTGTAAATTCCCTCCAAGTCCTAAGGTGAGCAGAAGGGTTGTTTGGTTGGAGAAAGGCTCTGGATCTGGATCCTGTCTAGAACAGTTTGAGACGGTAAAGGGTTCGGTTGTCACAGGAAGTGTGTCTATGTTCCCATTCACTGGCTGCAGGTATCCTGAGAATGGATGCGGATTAGAGATCCGTAAACCCAGAACAATTTAAGATGGATGGTGTATGTTCAGCGTCTGTACCCTCCATAAGGGAGGTGTGCCTTCTCGGAGAGTATCCCATCATAGTATCACCTTATGATGCATTTCTTTAGGTCCATTAACGAGCCGGGGTAGGAACGATGAATATCTACCTTATTGAGGCTGAAGGTATTTGCACACCAAGTCCGTGTTTGTTGTATTATAGCAAAAATAAATGTGTCACATATTCTAAGAATTTTATAGAACAAGTTTGATATTTCTGGTTTTCTTTCTCATTAAATGCTTAAGGGTTGTTTGAGCATTGTCATAGAAAATGCCGTCTGACCTGATTTCCTTCTTTTCCTAACACCGTGTTCCTTTTGACAAATGGTTTTTAGAAAATGGAGCTCTGGAATGATAGAAATGGTAATGCCCACAGGGCATCAGACTGCACCACTGATGTGCTGAAATGTCTGGAAATGAACATCAGATGAATCCAGTATTTAATTTTTCTACTGTGAAGTCAAAAGGCAGCAAAGTCTTCTTTTTTTACTGTTTTCAAAGCTCCATTTTGTCCAGAACTTAATGTCTCAAGTAGATAGATTCATAAAAAGAGTCACTGTATGTGAGGCGTATAAGTTTTATTGGAGAATAGATTAAAGAGAAAAAAATGTAGACTCAAGTTTGAGGGGCTTTGACAGGGAGAACTCTATCATATTCAAGACTCTTTAGGTAAAAATAGAAAGGAGAAAAACTTTAAAGCTAACAATATTTCAGTTTCAAATGATTCTTCTCTGAAGATGATATCAAACACAATAAATGTGGTAACTTTAAAGTGCTCTGAGATGTAAGCTAACAGCAGTGGTAACATTTTCTGCACAACGTCTGCATGAATAATGGCTCTAAAACATCAGCTGTTTCCTCTGAGAACTGAGCCTGAGTCCTAAAAGACTTCACACACAGAAAGAGATGCTAGTTAAGCCACCATTTTACCTTTGGTAATCCACACAGACCAAACAGTGCCACATCAACATTGTGTTCACTCAACGCAGACTGGAGAAGTAAAATCAGAATGACAGCAAACTGGAATGTGTTTGAATCTGTGGTATTTTTTCACAGTATTATCATTGTGTGTTTGCATGGATTCTGCCTGAGGCGAGGAACTAGATTGGTTTATATAAAATACATGACTTTTACATATCTTGAATGCTCCCAACAAACCGCCATGGTCACATGGTGGCAGATGCTCTGATCGTCTTTGACCGAGGAATACTTATTTATTTCATGTTAGCTTCCGCATTTCCCTCATGGTGTCTGAACTAGATTTCATGCTGTCGGTTCTTTCTAATGCCGCTTCTCTATAGACTGCTCTGCTTTTCTTCCCCCGTCCGTACAATATAATCTGCTCAGCATTAAGTCTGAATAATAGAAAATCTACACTCTCCAGCTGCTTCATTAGATAGACTTCTAGTACCAGGTTTTGACCTCCTTTTTCCATCATAACATTTTTAATTCTTAGCGTCATAGATTCAACAAGATGTTGGAAACCTTCCTCACAGGTTTTGCTCCATATTGACATGACGGCATCACACAGTTGCAGCACATACATGACGAGAATCTCCTGTTCCACCACATCCCAAAGCTGCTCTACTGGACTGAGATCTGGGACCTCATTTATCAAACTGTGCATAGCAAAGCAATCTACAGGTGGCGCCTGCGGCGCAAAAAGGAAATGCTGTGCACTTCTACGTGCACGCCTGTTTACGCTGATGAATCAGAATCAACTCTAAAGCGGGCGCACATGAGGGAACCCCTTCCCACGCCCACATGGTGGCTATAAATGGTCGTGTGGACGCCTGTAATACATATTCATCACATTATTTCTATGATGGCTCGGAGGGAAAAAGACAGAAGAAGAGGAAATTTTGGGGGTTCTGATTGTGATTCTGAGGGACCATGTTGACACACGTAAAAATGTTTAATTGGTGGGCAAGGTGTGGGAATTTCTGGTGTCAGATAGGCAGAATAGTGGCAGCAGGTGGCAGATGCTGTCATCACAGTGTTAGAAGGGAAGACATCGGAATGTGCGGCTGGTTACCTCAGTCAGTAGAGCATCCGTCTGTCATGCGGGAGACCAACGTACGAATCCCACAGGGTGAAATCACTTTGAAGAAAGGCGTCTGCTAAATGACAGTACTGATGCTGGTAATTTACCCATTTGTTTTAATTTAAAAAATAAATATGTACAGATACATCTGAGATTGGTAGCAGTTTATCTAGTGTAAAACATTTCTCTGCTCTGCTGGAATAAATGACCAAAGCTACATTTCTACAGATGCTAGATGCTGGCAGCAGACTGACTGTTGGTTTTCATAAATTGCAAATGTTGACTATATTTGGCGTTAGCTGTTTTTTGTTCCTACTCAAGCTTCATAAATAAGGCCCCTGGTGACTGTGGAGGCCGTTGGAGTCCAGTGAACTCATCGTCATGCTCTAGAAAGCAGGTGGAGATGATCTGAGCTTTG
>JBAMHW010000017.1:20093041-20110794 GCA_037177495.1 Rhadinocentrus ornatus | reverse complement strand
ACACTGTGGTCATAAAGGGATGGACATGGTCAGCAACAATACTCAGGTAGGCTGTGGAGGTTAAACCAGGCCACGTTGGTTCCAAGGGGCCCAAATTGGGCCAAGAAAATAACCCCCCACCCCCACCACCACCACCACCATTACACCAGCAGCAGCCTGAAGTGTTGATACAAGGCAGGATGGATCCATGTTTTTATGATGTTTCCACCAATTTCTTAGCCTAACATCTGAATCAAGCCAGATATTTCTTACTTTAAATATTTAATACATACATACAATTTGGAGACAGAAATTAGTGAGTCATGTTTGTAAAGAAGGGGCGCGGGGCTGCTTTGTGTGTGTTTGTGTATAAATGCATGTGCGTGCGACTGTGTGAAAGATTTTAATGAGTTTTTTATTATGTTCTATTTTGATGTGTAAAGGCTTCTTTTATTTTCAATATGCATAAATTGAAATATGGTTATTTTTTAATAAATAAATCATTTTCTATTGTGCAGCGTTGGTGAGTCTGTGTGAAACATAGCCTCAGTTTCCTGTTTTTAGCTGACCGGAGGCACCTGGTGTGGTCTTCTGCTGCTGTAACCCCAAGACATTTTAGTCCAGACAGCTGCTGCATACTGGATATTTTCTCCTCTTCAGACCATTCTCTGTAAACCCTAAAGATGGTTGTGTGTAGAAATCCCAGTAGACCAGTAATTTCTGAAATACGCAGACCAGCAACCATGTCATGTTCAAAGTCTCTTAAATCCACTTTCTTCCTCATCCTGATGCTCAGCTTGAACTTCAGCAAGTCTTCACCATGTCTACATGACTAGAAGCAGACTTGTTAGAATGTGATTGCTGATTAGATATTTATGTGAAGCAGCTGAACAGGTGGATCTTGCCATCTGAGATTTTTCATTAGTTGCTGGAGTCCAATTTTACTTTCAAATGAATCTTAATTTCAAATTTCTTTTCTTGAGCTAAATATAAATATTAGTTTACTCCGAGTGAAAGTCAGTCTTTCGTGCCATCCTGAAATCCAGAGTGTTTGTAAGAAAGCTCATTGTTGCAGAATGCCATGAAATTGATTGTTTCCTGACTAAAAGCAGTTCAAATCTCTGGAGTCTCTTTTGTTGCTCATAGCAAAATGAATGCACTCATGTTCTGTATGATGGAAATACGCCACCACGACTAACATCATCATCATCAATATTCCACTCAGGTAGTAATTAAATCAGCCCACATTGTGGGATTGTCCTGTGTGGTGCATTCAAATAGTCTCTGTAGAAGTCCTGAGAGTTTGTTGACAAGCTGAGGAGGACACCAAAGGTCACTGTTGGCTTCTGTGCTGCTTTGTATGAGAAGCTCTCCCTCCCTGAACTAGATTACACCATAAATCAGTGCATTGCATTATAAGCCAGTCAGTAATCCAGCCAGCAGGGAGGCAGCTCAGTCCGTGTGCTGGTTTGGCAATGCTACACGTTGGTGCATGTTTGTGATGATGTATGGCTGATATTGATGACATGCAATGACATCAAATGTGAACATTCGTGGTTTTTATTAGTTGGGTTGTTCTGTTTGTACGAATCTGGAGGTTGAGAGGAAACTCAGAGCCTGTGTGTGGGAATAAAGCCCAAGTTGACCTCTTCATTTAACACAGAAGTGATGTAGTGGTCCCTAATGTGGGCAAAGGTTCCCATACCCTGCAGTTATTCAGCCTGGATGCTGTTTATCAAAATATAACCTTTATTCTTTTATGCTGCTTTCTGAAACCATTTCATCACAAAGTTTGGAAAAGTAATTTTTCATTTTATTTGGCGGTCAAGTAGTTTCTTGATGAGCTCAAACATCTTTGCATTCGGACAATAATTGACATTGTAAATCTCCCTCGAGGACAGATCATAAACCAGTTCAGTGTAATCTCACATCAAATTTATGCTGATGATAGCCAGTTGTGCAGCTCATATTAGACTTTACAAACTGTCAGTTAATTCACTGTTGGACAGATATTAAGAAATGGTTAACTGATAAATATCTCCATTAGGCTCCTCTGTCTGGTCAATGTCCACAAATGTAAGTGTTGTGTTTGACCGGTCAGTGTATTTATTAAAGCTGACATGTAAAAGCTTTTTCCACCTGAGGAAATCAATTAAAAAAACAATGTTGTGTCCTTCACCGTCTTGTCATTTTTGTCTATTTTTTTGCATTTATTGGGAAGCAATGTGAATATTGAAAAGTGCTCCATCAATAAAATTTACTTATTTTACTAACTTTCAAACACAGAACAGCTAAAATTATTTATTGCATCAATTTAAAATTGCAACTGAGGAGTTTAGACTATTCCATGACAAGAAATGACTCAGCGATGTGTTTTATTGACCAGACATTCAAGCTTAAAGGCACTACTATCTTTCTTTATCGCTTTTATGCCATTTTCTAAAAAGAGAAACAATTTTCTGAGGTCTAAATGAACAATCTGTGACAAAGTTTAGTTTAAAAACACACACTATAGCATTTTTTTCCTCCAATAAATTACTCTCCTTTCAAGGTCACCTAGCACTTTAGGGCAGGGTTACTCAATTCGGTCCTACAAGGGCTGCAATTCAGCAGGTGTTCTATGTATCCCTGCTTCAACACACCTGACTCAAATTAATTATTCATTGTGCAGAACTTGTTAGATCAATTTGATTTGATGCAGGTGTGTTGAATAGATAGAAAACCTGCTGGATTGCGGCCCTCGTAGGACCAAATTTAGTAGTCCTGTTTTAGGGGCATGAAACGATTCCTCAGGCTCCGCCTCTTAAGGTCTGTACTACTTAATTACTGCAGCATGAGCATAACGTAAACAACCTAAAACTTCAGACCACATTGGAAAAAAAAAAACACAAAAGAACAACAACACTTAAATGGCACTTTTTTTCCTTAAATACCCACATTTCCTAAATGTGCAGTTGGACCGTGGACTGTTGGTGGGCCATGGATTCCTGTATTAGGTACTAATTGTCCACTAGACCTGGTACGATTCAGGGTGGGACTATTTGCTTTCATACGGCTTTTATTCAAATAAACCAAACCTTTTAAGGACAAATTCTCCTCCTCACCAGAGATGGTGCTGCATCAAGCATTACTGAGGAAGACAAACAAACAAAGAAACAATCTTCTATTGTTTAATGCGGAACAACTTTTGTTTTTGCCACACAAGTTGTAGTCCGCTTCCTGCATTGGGTTCTCATGATACAAACTAAAAACTTTGTTTTCTCATGGACCAAAGTTTGTTTCTCTGATGCATCAGAGTTTGGTTGCCCACTCGCACCTCCCCAAATATTCCAGACTTTCCGAGCAAACAAACTAGGATTTGCTTCAAAGGCTTGTGTGAATGCACCCAAAGACACAGTCTTGTAGCCAGTTCAGTGTTGAACCAGTCCCAGTTATTAAAACAGCTCATCATAAAATAATTGTTCCTGATTGGTTTATAAGCACCATTAAAATGTGCATTATAATTCCTCCACCACATTTCAGCTCCTTAAACTGCTTCTTTTTTTTTTTAAATTAGAATTTGGAGGTTAAAACGTTTACGTCAATGCGATCAGTTATTTAGTGTTGTCTGTCTTTCCAAGAACTATTATTGTTGCAGAACTGAAGTCAGATTTCCATGTTAGGTAATAAATAACTCAATAGAACAATATTAGCTCATTTATTTCTTCTGATACATGAACTATAATTAATGATGAGATTTTTTGCTAATAGCAAATGCAGCATCATCTAAAGCTGGAATCAGATGGGAGTAGAAAGAAAAGAGGTCGGATGTAATGTAATGTAAAATGTAATATTTCATTACATATTGCTTATATTGGTACCTAATTACTTTACTAAAATAACCTGTGTTGTTATCTTAGACAGAGCACTTTACATCTACATGCTGTAGGTCCACATACATAGCAGCTGCCATATTTGTACCATTTTTACTACAGTGTCTTTGAATGGACAAACAACTGTGTGTACTGTGAGAACACACAGCTCTGAGCTTTAAAAATGCAGAACTAGCTGTGTTGGAAAGGTGCTAGAGCACCGATTGGGATGAAGGACCATAGAAGGAGACAGTACACATGGTAAATGGACTTGTATTTATATAGCGCTTTTACAGTCAGCTTGACCACTCAAAGTACTTTACACAACTTGACCCATTCACACACACTCATACCCCGATAGGCACATCTGGAGGCAACCTAGGGTTAAGTGTCTTGCCCAAGGACACTTCGACATATACCTCCTGAATGGAAGACGACTGCTCTTCCTCTTGAGTTACAGCCGCCCTTGTACACATGTACACATTGCTGAAGTAGTTACTTGAAGTGCAGTCATTGTTGCGCCTGAGGCCACTGGATCCACCTAAAACATGTTTATGTCTGAAAGACGCTGATGACCACTCTCCAGATCATCAAAGCAGAGTTTCTTTCTACTGCATACATGTCAAACTCAAGGCCCGCGGGCCACATCCGGCCCGTGAAGGAATTATTTTTGGCCTGCATGATCATATTTAATCACTATTAGAGCTGGGCTGCTGATAGAGCACACACACCACTATAATAATACAAAACCCACAATGCACTGCCAGCGCGTTGGCGCGTCAATCAGGGGAATATGTGCGTACCTCGCTCGTTCTCTTGCAGCCTGACTGAGCTGCTCACCTTTGTCAACAACGCCTCTCCCCAAAAAATGCCGAAATAAAAAGTGGACTTTGAAAACCGAGAAAATGTTTGCGAATGTGAAGGAAAAAGCTGAGTCTTCTGTGTGGAGACAGTGAGGCTGTAATCAATGAAAACAACATAAGAAGACACTTTTAAACAAAGCACCACGGCAGTTACAAACATCTGGAGAGGAAACAAAGGCTCCACATGGTAGAAGAGTTATTAACCCTTTAAGCGCTAGAGTTTTCAAAGTTTTTAAGGGAAGAAAATGTTGAATGTGAACCAGAGTTTATGATGACAGAAAAATTACTCATCTAATTTATTATTGTTTCATATAAGTCTGCTTTCCAAAACTGTGTTAAAATTTCTACGGATATCTGTAATGGAGCAGTAATGTTGATTAATTGTTCTCTGCAGGTGTTTTTTTGGCAGCATTGTGAAGGTCAGACTTCATCAGCAGAGAAAATGAATCACTTATCGATTGTTAATTTTAGTCTTTGTCATTGAAACATACTGAAGTCACTCTGATAGGCATGTTACCTGTGACACATCCTGACATCTCTCAGTTTCTCTGTTCACATGGAAACCAATACCTTTTAAAACCCCAAACAACAGCAAATAATCACGTCCTGCTCATTCTGGTCATTAAAGTGACGAAGTAATACATCCTAATCCAGCGTTGCATTAAACAACGACTCCGTCAGTCGTTTATTTACAGCCACTGATAAGACATATAATAAAAAACCTGCTGTCCCACACTTTTTTTCTTTTGTGGATCTAAGGTAATTACTATAAAATACTGTTTGATGTTTCCTGATGACAGAATTTTAATGGAGCCATTACAGTTTAATTTCCATACATGAAATAGCCGACATCCCTAACAAGTCGGATTAATGAGAATCATAGTTATTAACTGTATCATTGCACAGATTTAATACCTCTGTGGTAAAAAGTAAAAGGCTGTGTGTCATTAACACCCCAGAAAGAGCCAAAGCAAAACAATGTTATTGAGGAGTGTGATTAATTTATGATACTAAAGAGGCCATATTTAATTGTTAGCGACACGACTGTGATGAGATGAAAACAAGGAGCCACTATCTCCTTGTTCAGTTTCCGGCCTCTTAGGAAAGGACTATTCATGATGACATAATCATAGAATATTAAGGAATGTGAAAGACATTCTTGTTAAAGTCACGGATGTGGAACAAAAGGTACTGTTGTACCATGTGATGTCTGTCTCAGCACAAGCTAACAACTGTGTTCAAATTATGGCAAAAATCAAGAAAATATACTGAAATCTGAAGCTGCAGTAACAGCCTGAAGTGTGAGGAAAAACATGACAATTAAAAGCCAAATGTGGGAAGAAAATGACAGACGAGTGTCTGATTAGAGCCAAACACTCCTTCCGATCTGGGCACCACATTGTCTTACTGAAGGACGTAATGTGATGAATCCATACTGAGATCGCAGGAAGTGAGAATATAAAGAAATCAGGCTCATGATTAATCATAATCGGGGCATATCTAAAGTTACAAACCAAACAGCTTTCTGAATGAGTAAGTGTGATCTAGTGTCACTATCAGGAAGACACAGACTGCGGTTGGCTGCAACAACGGCAAAAACAAACAAACAGCTGTTAGCCACTAACAGCGTACCGACTTACTCCACTTTCCACACTCTTAAATAGAAAACATGAAGACAATTGATTCTGTAACTATGGTAACAATCTTAACATGACAGCTACATTGAATATGTCCCAGTCTGTTACAGTATGAATTACGTTGACCCTTATAAACATACAAAAATAATATGTTGTTTATTATGATTAGGATGAACATAGACGGCACAATTTGTTGTAACAAAGTCTCTTCACAAATTTTATAATTCATATTTTCACTTATCTAAAAGCATGTTATTCATAGGCTGTTACATGTAAGTTTTCATTTCACAGGGTCCTCCCAGCATGTAGAAATCGGCTCTAATAAAAAGTCAGGATCGGTTCTTGTATCTAGAACTTCTGTGGCTCATAAAGATATCATGAGACAAAGATGGCCCTGGATATTTTCTTGGTACACTTTGAACTCTGTATAGCCAATCATTCTTTGAACATCACATCCACATCCCAGAGTTATCTCATAGTTTGTAGTTTGCTAATGGCTCTGATGCAGTACATCAGAAAGCGAAACTCATCTTACAGGAACATAACAGCGATCATAACATTGGAAAATATGGAAAATGTGGTTCCACTCCACTTCTTAGCTCCTTACTTCAGTGATTTTATCCACATCTAAGAAACTTCAAAGTAGAAAACTAGAGAAAAAAAAGAAAGCATCACTTTTTCTATTTTTAAAGCTTGTAATGAAATAATTTAATATTCTGTTTACTTTTCAAGCCTTGTATGAAAAGGAGTGAGATTCTACATGATTGTTTAAAGTCAGTAATACAAGAAAGTAGAAGAGAGCAGCTCTGCGTCTTCATCATAGCAACATTGATTAAGGAGCAGGAGAATTTTCTAAAGAGTAAATAACTTTAAGTTTTCTTTAAGAAAGAAACATCACATAAAACATGTGACTTCACCCTGTGCAGGCATGGCTAACAGCGTGTGCAGGACAAAGAAGAACAAAAAACAGGGCAGTAAGCTTGGAGGAGTGGGTCTGTATCCACAGTAAACTGCTTTCTGATGGTGGTTTATTTAAAAAAATCAAGGCAGGTACAAAATTTAGTGTCTTCATTCAAACAAAAGAAACATCTTGTCAAAAAATGCACCCTTTTAAAAAATTGTCTTACAAAAACTTTATAAATTCACTAAAAATAAATAAATAACATATATAAATAAAAAAAAACACATAAATAAATAACTAAACCTAAATATCAAAACCAGCACAAAGGTTGTTGATGAGCTTAAAAATGAGACCATGGTGTCTTTCTATAAAACACTGGTAACCTAGTGGTTACTGAGGTGGGCTTTGGTTGACTAAGGTAAACCACTGGGGCTTCCTGAGCAAGGCCCTAAAACCCCAACTGCTCCCCGGGCCTGGAATCTGGCAGCCCACTGCTCCTAGTGCAACTAGGGCTGTGTCCGGATGTCCACCCTACTCCCCAACCCCTCGTTCACTACATAGGGCTGCACTATATAGCACACTACATAGTGCCCTCATTCTCATGGCGATTTCGACACGAAGCTGCCTATTTTTCCCTCGCCGCAGACCACATGACTACCAGCCTTCACCACGGCAACCACAACGCACGTCAAGATGTTGTTCCAAATCTAATCCAAAGTTGTTTGTAAATATTTTTAGTTTTATTTCTTATGTTGCATATCTATTCAATAAAAAATGTTTTTTCGCCTCCTTGTGCCATGTTGAGCTTCTGCCCGCAATGCATTGTGGTCTATATTGACCCGTCTAGTGACCATCGATGCTCACTACTTTTCAAGATGCATTGTTGGTAATTTTGAGTGCCCTACTTTTTACTCTCTGGACATCCAGACACCCCTACAAAATGGTGTGACCCCTATATATGGCACTATGTAGGGACTAGGGTGCACATTCGGATACAGCCTTGGATGGGTTAAATGCAGAGAAAGAATTCCCCAGCTTGGGATTAGTAAAGTATAATAAAATAAATAAAAATTAAAAATAAATAAAATATAAGCAGAATGGTTTTAGCACACGTTTAACACACACATAAAACTTTAGGATTTTGTGTTTTTAGTCTTCTCCTGGTTTACTTTAAGCAATGACATCACTTGTTTTGCAACCCTTCATCAAGACGGATGCCATTTTGCCATAGTTGCCATGATTGCCTAAAAACACATTTTAATAAAAATCAACACTTCTTCGTAGGTGTTAGAAAACAATCATGGCTAAGACAAATGTGGCCATACAGCACTTCTATGGTTATGTACTGTAACTATAAGTGCTTTCTCCTTTCTAATACATTCATATCCCGATACAAATCGAGGTGCAACATGGAGTTCAGTGTCTTGAAAGGGACATTTCGGCATTAGGTTGTAATTCTGAGCTACACCCACTCTAATTCACATGTAGTTACTCCCACAAACGCAACACTCTTTGAATGTAAGAAGATCCTTGAATGTTAAGGAAAATCTTAAGTAAATTTAACAAAGGGAAGAAAAAAAAATGAACCTAATGAAATGAGCTGCACCACAGACGGAGAGAAGATTTCAGTTTTCCATTAAATGATTTACTGGTTTTAGGTGTTTCACAATAAAGAAAACAAGAACTTGAGTTCAGTAGTATTCATGAGTGTTAAGCTTTCATTAAATAATGCAAGATGGCAATTTATCAGTAGCTTTATTGATCTTTTTTTACAATCACCAGCCATCTCATTATGAACAACAGACCTCCAAGACTGCGAACAACTCGGCGTCCATCAGCAGCTGCAGGCTTGTCCCAGTTTTGCAATCTGAAGGGTATATTGTTTATTTCTGCATCGTTTAGGGATTTTAGCATCATCATGGCAACATTACATCCAAAGACAGTCACGCTTTATCACTCAACATGTCATCCTCTTATTTCTGTATACTCTTCATGTCATCATGTTTTTGGATTCCCGGTTGCCTCTCTGAGATTAAAAAAGAATCACTGAGGAACAAGTAACTGCAGTTTCTCCTCCACTCACCATTTCCTCTCAACACAATAGAGTGCTAATATGTTTTTAAGACCTCCAAATGTTTCATCCTGGTGCCTCTTCAGTTTGCCTCCACATGCCGACAAAACCTTTCTTTGCAACTTATCAAAGACTTTCTAAGTATCTCAGAGAGACACTTTAGAGCCGAGTTTTCACTCATCTTCTTAAGTGACCTTCTTGTTTTATCCTTGAGGAGAAATTGTTTGGAGATGCAAGAGAAAGTTGATGTTGAGCATCTATCCAGGTGTTGAGTTTTCCTGTGATATTGTGAAAGTTAGCAGGTTTTCAGCTGGTTCTTATTCCCAGAGCATTAAACTAACATTTTTTCGAAGTCATTGGAGTTTCTGAGATTGGCAAACTTTGGAGGTGTGGCTGCGACAAATCGGATGCAGCAAGATTTTAGATACAGAGGAAGAAGGGGAGGTGGTATTTTTGCATTTTTACTTGTTTTTTTACATGTCTTAATTGGGCAGAACCAAAAACCTCCCCATCAGCTAAATGGTTCACTGCAAAGAGGAGTAATACCGAACTTCTACAGGCACCAGGATTCACTTGCAAGTGAACCAAGATCCTCAGTTTTCAAGCGGACCAGAGTTTGCTTGTTTAGTCGGTTGCAGAGTGAACAGGTGTTCACACTACTCCAGGTGTACTGTAGCATCTTTGGAAGGTTAGTTAAAAACAGACCAAACATCACCGGCCTGAATGTCCCCTTAGTATCACAGTTCTTTCATACTTGATGTTTCTGCTCTTTGGGTCTTTGTCGGAGGTAAAAATATTCTAAACACTTCTGACAAGAAGTTGTCCATCTTCATTTCAATGTACAGTGGTCCCTCGTTTATTGCATGGGTTACGTTCTGAAAACACAAATAAAGGAAATCTGTGAAGTGACGACATTAAAAATTTTTCACAATTAAAATGCATGTTAAGGCCTAATTTTATAGACCTTTCCCAAACTATAATGAACATTTTTAACATTCTCACACACTTTATACGCTCTCAAAAACCTACATATAATTAACGTGAATTTCTTAATAATTACTCACCCCATAAAATATGTTCCAGCTTCTCTGCTGGCGCTGCATCCCCACCCTCGTCTGTAACGTCCTTCAATCAAGAAACAAAGCACAGTGGGCTGATTCCTACAGTAAAATTGGGACATAGAATGGTTGAAATAGGATTTACATATACTTAAATATGCAGTGCTGCATACAAAATAAATCTGCTAAACAGCGAGACCGCAGAAGATGAACCACGATATGGCGAGGGACCACTGTATTGCCTTACCAACGTAAACACCCAGGACAAGTCACCATTCCATTGCAGGGCCAACACACAGTGACTCTTCCTCACATTCACTTCTAGGAGGAATTTAGAGTAAGCAGGTAATTTATTTCTCCTTGGGGTTAGTGGATGTTTAACCAACACATAACAACCCACACAAAATATAAAATAAATAAAACAGACGGTTGGAAGATGTGCTGACATGCAACGACAGGTGGTAAAGGAATTCTTAAAGTGGTTGCCTAACAAAAATAGAAACCTAAAGCATATAAGAAACCTTTTCAGAGTATTCAAAATCAAGTTTCATATGGGTGTATTTGTATTGGGATCATCTGCACAAAGTACGCCACTACTTTCTCTACTTCAATCACTGTGGTACTTGCTAAGTACAAATATATTAAAACTTTTTTTTGGGTCGAGCAAAAAGAAAGCTGAGCTACTTTTGTTGTGGGTACAATGCGCAGCATATGCCTTGTTTTAACTCTGGTGTTATGAACTGCGCAGTAGTCCTGAACTAACTAAACTAAACTAAACACAAGCAACTGTGGGTTAGAGATGGGATTCAGAACAGTTTGAAGAACCTGCATTAAAAAGCATTAAGTGCCTTTTTCTGTCCATCCTCTTAAGACTTCTGGAGTGTCCTTGAGATGCTGCAGAACAGCAGCTGAACAAACTCCGGTCTTTAACCCTGTGAATGTTAAAAGCTGCTGTTAAGAAAACATCTTAAAAGTAGTAGAAGAATCAAAGTATAAAAAAAGAAACACGAAGTGGATATACATCCGTGGTTTCTGTCTTTTAAGGTGGTTTTGTGTGTCAGAATCTCATTTTGTGCTTCTTTTTCATCTGCTTCAAAGAATACATTGTTTTTTAAGTGAAGCCATGTATAACTGTGCTATTATTTTTCAAAGAATTCATGTAATGACTTAACACTGAAGTCATTATTTTAAGAGCATTTTACTGCAAAAGAACTTGCATTTTTTTTCTATAAAAATCAGTTTTGCATAAGCCTGGAACATTTTCCCTTTGATTTAAAGGTTTTCTTGGGAGACACTTTGAAGCTCAGCTGGGTTGGATAGTTCAGGCTGAAACACTACTTGATACTCAGTTTTCAAGAAGCCCCTTCAATATCCTTCAGGTTTTTACTCTGTTTTTCTCCAATCTTTCCATCCATCCTGACTGATCTGCCTGTCCATGTTGACCGAACCCATATGGTGATGCTACCACCACCGTGTTTGACTGTAGGTGAGGTGATGCTTTGTGCAGTTTCCTCCACACATGCGGAGTAAAATTCTTACGCAGTAAAGACAATTTCTATCTGAAATTAAAAAATCTCTTTTCATGCACTCTGATTGTAAAAACAATCACCATAACCAACCCATCTTGATCGGAATGAAATTTGATCTGAATGAGAGTGATTGGATCAGAATTGTCTGATTGTAGTATTTTATTTCCCATCAGGCTTGAAATTTAAACCCATGTCCATGTAAATGTGGCTATTGAGGCTATGAAGTCCTCTGAATACCAAAGTATTTTAAGGCAAAATGTGAGGCCAACAGCCAAAGCTTGGCTGAAACCGTCTCGTGTAACAGGACAATAATCCAAAACCCAGTAGTACATTATAACAGAATGGCTAATAAAGAATAAAGAATCAAGGTGTTGACATGATCCAATCCAAATCCAGACCTCAACCTAACTAAAATGTTTTGGCGGGACCTTTAGAGACTTCTGCAGAAACAGTTCTGCTTGGTCACACCATGTTTCCACTAGCCGAAACGTAAAGTCTGGGTTCACGTTATGTTGACGCCTGCCTAACATAACAGGCTTGTGCAGTAAGGGTCATTTCTACCCATAAAAAGTGTGTTTCCCACCCATCTTGATTGGAATAAAGTTTTGAATGAGTGTGATCGGCTCAGAATCTTCTGATTGGTATGTTTACATGTTTTTATTTCGATCAGGCTTTTAATGAATGCTTGTGTTCATATCAACATGGCTACAGTTATTGTCTTTTGGCAAGTTCCCACAGGGCTATTGTAAGCCAGTTAGTTACTAATTATTAATTAGTTATTTATTACTTCTGTTTGGTACTTTACCATGAACATACAACTGGTAGAGATATTTAACCTATTTAGGGTTATGTAATCTCCACAAAGCAACCCAGATGACGATTGGCTTCATAGTACTTGTCTGACCTGTCCTTCATCCCCAGATTAACCAGTTTGGCTAGGCAGTTGGATCTTGGAAGTCAGATTGGAATCTGTTGGAGGTTCTAAATTTAAAGGCTACAATGTTTTTCAGGGACTTTCAATGCTGCAGAAATGCTCTTTGCTTAGACACAATCAGGTTAATCAAGTCGATGAAAAACTCAAAGTAATGGGCTTGTTTTACCTCTAATATTTCACTACCATTTGTAAAACTTGTGCGTCATCTCTTAATTATCTACACTTAATTCAGTTCAGCACAAACCACGAATGTTTAAGAAAGATCTTATGGACCATTGGTAATTGTAGGATGAAATGCAATACTGATTTTTTCTTTGTCATTCTGAATTTTAGGTTAATTTGTAAACAATTAATAACTAAGATATCATGTTTTTCTAGATTTCTGGTTTTATCATGATGTTAACAAAGAGGAAGCAGATGCAGTCATCTGTCTGTTTTCCTGAGGAGATGGTCTTAACATGGAAAATTGTGTTTTGGGTTGAGGCTGAGGCCATGCAACATTGGGTATAATGTAAATCTGCGGAGGGGGGGCAGAGGGATTAAAATAAGCTCTGACAAACAGTTGTCTCTGGTATATACAAACTCCAGCTTTATCACCACATCCTCCTGTTGGTTTCCTGTTGTCACCGCAGAAAACAGTGGACCATGTGTGGCGACTACAGAAGACACCGTCCACACATGTTCTTGTTCTCCCAGTTTGATTGTTGGGCGGCATCCATGCAGGATTTGAACACAAGCAACTTATGAAATAAAATCACACACCGTCACAGTCATAAAGATATCGTTGTGTTTGATGTGAGTCTGTTGTTCTCCATGTATGCTGAGAACAAAAAGTTACTTCAGGTCAAATATCAACTCTGGGCATGTAACACCTCTAAAACTGCAAATGTGCCTGGAAATGTCTGTTTCCAACATATTTTGCACAAAAGACTATTCTTTCTGCCATTTTTTTTCCTTTTTTTTAGAAGTGTTTTTAACAAACTTTATTGGCGAGAAAGCTGAAAGTGTAGATGTAATCAGTAGCCAGGTTCCCCACAAATGGCGGACAAATTCCCGGTGACGTCACATGCACATGTCCAACTGCATTTGGTACCTGCACAGATAGGGAGTCAAGTGTGATCCAAAGCGTGTCTGATGCCGTGAATTTTGTGGGAAAAATTCGAGACATTCTGCTTTTATTTTCTTTCTTTAAAGTTCTTTGAATAGTGATTTTTGTCAGACAATACCTTGTTTATAAAATCAGGATTGTATTAGAGCAGAGTGCCAGGCTTGAAAACACAAATTAACACATTTCCTGAATGACCTTCTTACGGTTTTCTTGACAAAAGAAACATAATGATGTGTGAATGAGAGCAGCTGTATTAGCATTTCAACAGCATTGATACAAACTTAGGACTTGCTTTACTTTGGAGAATTTTAGTCGAGACGAGCGTAGATATGCAGCCAACCACATAATCTAGGTTCATTCGTCCATTTAAAAACCATCCGTTTAGTGCGATTTCAGTTGTCGTGTTGATATCACGTAAATATCACATTAAAGGCAGCTGTTGCATAAATTTCCAGGCTGGAACACATAGTTGTAAAGTTTGGTTTCTTATCCTGAGGATGCTGCAGGGCAACATTGGCTTTGGAAAAGTGCCTGAATTCCATAATGTGCCATCAAACAAGTTGGAAGCGCAGAGTTTGAAGGTCAGAAAGTTATCTAGTGTTTATTTTGTTAATCTTTACCTCCTGTTAGAAATGGGGCCTGACTTCTTGTGCATCAAATGAACTAATGCAAAAAATTTGCTTGAGTTTTAAAGAGGTTGCACCATCAGTCACAACATGGTTGAAGTCAGTCATACAAGGAACAAAAACCACGTCTTCCCTGTGAAAGTCTTTTGATTGGATAGTCATGGCAGCCTTTAAAGTAGCACTATGTAACTTTCTGACCTAAAAACATAGGTTCCTGACTCGTCTGATGCAAGAGATAAGATGAGTGTCAACATCCAGCTGACTTTGACCTGCTAGAGAGAGCTCAGAGTACAGGTAGGATGAAAGATGGATCCTGTATTAGCCATCGTTAGCAGGTGTGTCATTGAGAAAAACTGCCAAAGTTTTTTAGTGCTTCTTTAAGAACTCAGTTGCTAAAGTCTGTAAAGCTTGGATCAAAAGATGGAGTCAAAGATCTCCCCCTACTTTACCATTAAGCATTTAGATGACTTACATTGTTTCCTTCAGATCTGTCTGTGCTCGGTTTTAGGATATACATTACTCACAAGCACAATAATTGAGCCACCGTGAAAAGCCCTTTATCTTTTCAATTACATGATTGCTCATCTTTTTTGTGTTGCCTCCACCAGCATCCTTTTTGAGTAAGATAATCCAATAACATTGTGGTGAAGATGTCTAGAGGACAGCAGTGATAGTATTTCCCCCTCAGCTTGTCACTGTGTGACTTACTGCCACCCTCTTTTAGGGTCTTTGTACTTCATTTAGTCCTTTTTCTGTTTTGGTTTGACAGCACCACTGCAGACAGTAAAATGGGAGGGCATCGTTTCAGGTCACACACACACACATCCATAGACACTCACACAGCCTTATAAATCGTGCAGACAAAACCTCGTGGGAGCACCCATGTGCCTGTATACACACTCAGACACACACTGATGGTTTTCCTGGAGATTCACTGCGGCTGTAAAATTATCTTGTAAAAGAGTGGTGGGGGCCTCCCACTTCAGCTCTGGAGGGTTCATTAACTGACACACACATTAGAAGCAGAAAAACACACTAAGATGCACAAACAGACATAAAGTGACCCCTGCAAGGAATTCATTCAATTTTATGCCCCTTCTCACCTTATGGCTGTTTGTTTGTTTTCTGACCCATTAGGTTAGCAGCTTTTCAGGACTCTATCCTTGTTTTAGGGCCTCTCTCAGATTTACACACTGTTTCACAGAATGGCGTGCAGGATGGAGAGACAGTCCACCAGACATGGCTGTTAAAATAAGACGAAGACAGTTTCTCCTGATATACTTGTGCCAGAAAAACATTACTACTCATTCATTTCTGTTATACCAACTTTTTGTTTTGAACAAAGACAGTTAAAATGGGTCCAGAAAGAGGTCTTACAGTCATTTTGTACAGACTCTCTGTTCCAGGATAAGAAATTATTTTGGATTTCTTCCTAAATCTGGCTGGGGCATGAGGAGGAGGGGTTTCCTGTGAATGTGAATGTTGATCTCTGAGAAGATCCCAAAGAGAGACACAAAGTAAGTTATGCAAATTCCTAAAGCTTTATTGCCCCCAAGAGTGAAATAAGGTCTATTCTGTGAGTTTATGACTGAATACCTTGAAGTTGCCCAATCATGGTATATTCAGGTCTTTGTTTCATCCATCGACATCCGTAAGAATCTTAACCTTTCCCTGGGGTTAAACTGCATCCCCCAGGACACTTGGATAGCAGATCTTTTAATCTTTTAACTTTAAAACTCTAAAAAACCTTGAAGAGCAAATTTTCTTTTTCGCCTTTCATACTGAGGATGCTTTAGAAGGCTTCCTACTTGTAGGTCTATCTAAAACATATTTTTTTGTTATTAAGCCTGACTTAAAATTTAAATTAGTTCTTGCAGTAGCCTTATTTTTATTGCATAAATTGTTTGTTGTCTTGTTGTATGCGAAGGTTCACATCCAGATGACAAATGAATGTCACTCTGATTCTATTGTATCATGTCAGATATTTGACAGAGTTTTAGCTTGTTAAACTGCAAGTAGATTGGTTTTACTGAGTACAAATTAAGTGTGATCGATCGAGTGACATTTGAGTGTATAAATTTAAATGGGTTCCGGACCACTTTGTATTAGAAAACTTGGCCCCCATGGCTAAAAGGCTAAGGACCTTGTTGGGTCGCAGTCTTTTTTAGCTGACAGCGTGTTAAACATTTGACAGGTTGCCAGTCATTCGGGGCTAACACACGATGTGGGACTTCTCTTCATCGTCATGATATGACCCAACATGCATCTCACTGAGCTGTGGGTGGAAGATGGAGCAGCTGGAGTGAAGCTACACGGATGCAGAGAGGACATGTAATCTCCCCTCAGAGATGATGTTCAGCTGGTTCAAACCTAGAAACCTTTCAGTGAAACGTGGCCGTGCAAACTGCTGCACATGACTGGGTTGGTTGAGGAAAACTGCTGAAGAGACACTCAGAGTATCATCTGAGTTCGACTCTACTCGTGCGTATTTTCCACCTTAATACTCAGTTCATGTTCATCCATGAGTAGCTAACAACAAAAGAAAAGGATGGCTCTTTACCTCCTCCTCTTTATTTGTGACACCTACATCTAACAGATCCCTGCTTCTGTAAGCCATTGTGCCGGATGGTAAAAGCTGATATCATTTTAATGATACTCCATTGATCTCTGCATCAAGAGGCAGCAGGAAAGGGAGAATAAGAGGATTATGAAGGAAAAGTAGAGAAAGTGCTCTTTCAAGCTCTTGTTAGGAATTTGTGTGCAACTACAATAACATTTATCAAATTATTAGGAGGAGAAAGCCTTGAAGGTTTAGACGAGACTGATAAAAATGCTAAATTAATTCAAAACATGCGTGAAAAAAGTCAGCATAGCATGCTGCTTTGTAAGAAAAAGTGGTCATAGGAGAAATATTAACTCAGTTTTATTAGGTTTATATGTGAAATACACTTAAAACGTTATGGAAGAAGGCCAGTACAGATTGAGCAAGTGAATATTAAATATACCACAATGATTTTATTCATTTCAGAAAAAGTGATATCTGCTATCCAATAAAAATTCCTCTCAAGCTTCCCATTTGTAATTGTGCAACATTTAAACATACCATAACAACTTTATCTTCCAGCGTCATGAAATGGCTTCATACTTCCAACTTTTTGATGATGACCTGATTCAAGAATTTCTGAGGATGGATTGT
>JBAMHW010000017.1:20058709-20079310 GCA_037177495.1 Rhadinocentrus ornatus | reverse complement strand
AGTGGACAGTTTGATTTCACAGAAGTGTGATTGACTTGGAGTTACATTGTGTTGTTTAAGTGTTCCCTTTATTTTTTGAGCAGTATCTAGTCTGTCTGTCTGTCGAGATATTTATTTTCTATTTTCTGTCTGTTTTTCTTTCAATTTCCATTCTTCTAAATCCACATCAGAATATACAGAGACATATCAGAGTCAGTGAGAAAAGGAAGAGAAACTGAGAATCAGGCTGACAGTGACATACTGTATCTATAGAGGAAACACTGTTTCTACATCTCTTTGGTCATGCAGAGCTCGGCAGTCACATCTCTCCAGGATTATTAATGTAAATTTAAGCACTTGAGCTTTTTCTGCCCCTGAGTTCCTGTCAGCTGAACAATGGAATGAGTTTCCCCATTTCTCCCATCACAAAAATGTAAAATATAGCACTCTGTATAAGATTTACAATAGATTTACAAGAAAATCTCCAAGAAATAGTTTAGCATCTCAAAAAACCCTAAATATGTTCCCTAAATGTACTTTTTGGGAGAGGATTGCTATGTTTTTCTTTTTTACCACCATTGTTGCCAGCGCTCCTGATGTCGTGACACTAGCAATCTCATCAGGAGCACCGGCACACTGGACTTTAGCAGATACTTTAAGACCATCAGTCTTTAAAGGTTAAAGCAGTTCTTTTTCATGCTTTCTCTTACACATATGTACAGTTTTCTGTTGTTTTCTGGGTCATGTTTAGCTGTAAGGAGGGAACAGAGACTGTTTTCACTGATCTCTGTGTAAAGGTCACAAATAGTGAGAAGCATCAGAATGAGATAACAGGGAGCAAAGAAAGATAATGGAGCTGAAGTGGCTGTTGATGAAGTCTGTGTGTGGGAATATAAAGGCTGGCACACATTACAGGATTCTTCAAATCTTCACAGATTTGGAGACCACACACTTAATGATAACAGATTGCGCAATATTCTCTTGCATTCTTATGATGTGTGGTGCGCACTACAGAGCAACATTCAATGATGTCAAATGAGACTTCATTGTAAACAAACGAGGAGGATGAACAGGAAGAACCAATGAAGTTGTGTTTGGCCTCTTACTTTCTGAAAAAATACAATAAAAGACAAAAAACAAACTGAAAAAGCTTCCTCAAAAAAAAAAAGCATTGCATTTTTTAGTAACAAGTAATCTGATTACTCTCATTTTTATAACAGCATTACAGTTACTGCCAAAACAGCAGCTTGTTACCATAATTAAATCTGTGTTTTCATTAGACCACCTAAATCTGTTGCCAAGGGGCATGTTTTTGTTTGTTTTTACTTCCTCAGCTTGCATCTTTATTGGCTTTTTTTCCAGTACGTGACATTACACACTGTGTGTGCTCGATCAGCCCGATTATCCTGAAGTGTGAATCCGTCTTCAGAGTGTGGTATGTTCTGCTTTTTTTTTTTTAAAAAGGCAAATTGTCATTTTTAAGTTTGAATCCTGCCGCTGATCATATCAATTTTTTATTAATAAAGTAGTTAATCCTGCAGGTGATAAAGCACGGATCAGTGATGATGTGGATAAATAAATCAGTTTTCTGACCTTCTTGGCAACATAATAGCACATGTCCCTGACACAAAGAATCCTAACCCAGGGACACGGAAAAACTGTTCTGAATGCCGTCACTCCATGTGTCAGCAGACTGAAACAATTCATCTGATGCAAGATTTGGGCATTCTGTTCTATTCTAAAATGGGCAATTTGACATTCACACTCAGTTCGCACAGCGACAGGGTGGGTGTAAGAAGAGGTGAGTTACACTCAGTTCGCACAGCGACAGGGTGGATGTAAGAAGAGGTGAGTTAGCAGAATTGAAATGTACAAGCCCTGTTTGTTCAGTGCAAGGTCTTACAACAATTTCTCAGGGTTTCTAAAATGTGCCATCTTATCCTACTTTTTAAACTTCTATTGTATCTTAGCTTTTGATGGCACTTTGAATTCCATCTTCAAAAGTCGTAGCAGAGGTACGATACACTGATCAGACATTATAGCATGACCACCAACCTAATGTTGAGTGGGAGCAATTTTTTTCACGCCAGCTCTTATATATTGAGGCATGGACTCCATTTAAGGCATGCTCTGCTGTCTAGCATCAGGCCATCACTAGCAATTCAAATCAGGTCAATTCAGCTTTGTTTCTATGACAGTCCTCTCAGAAAACTGTCCAAAAAAATCCAATTTTAATCCATTTACATAAAATTGATTTTATAATTCACATTAGTCTAACTCATAACAGTTGTTTATGTATTGTTGAATAACAAAACTAATTGCCTAGCTAAGGAAACCAATAGACTGCATAAGCTGAACATGGGGGCGACAGTGGAGGTGAAAGCTCTCAACAGAACCAGAACCAGGAAGGATGGCCATCTGCCTCAACTTGTTTAAGTTGGAGAGAGCAGAAAAGAGGGTCAACACCAAAGCTCTTGGCCAAGAATACCGGCTAAAATGAGGAGAAACGTTTTGTTAAATGATATTAATGCTTCATATTTTTACATAGAGATCTAACAATAGCAGAAAAGACTCCATGGTTTAGACTTAACATCCCACAGTTACTTGACTGAATTAGAATCTAGAGAAATTGGAGATCAAGTAACCGCCTCAAACTTGTAAAACATATATGGAACGCCAATATGGATAACTAGATCACCCAACTGCAAGTGGAACAGGGCACCAAGTGCCGATTCCCGGAGATGGCAATTAAAGCGCAAACAGAAGCAAGTTGCTGGTTTGGACACTGAGCAAGGACAAAAAGGAGTCTAAACAGACTATGGCTGCGTAGCCTTTTTCTCACAAACGCAAGGTCCCTTGGAAATAAAATGGATGAATTGAGTTGGATTTGTTCACCCGGTCAACCATTAGAGACAGCTGATTAGCACAGAAAGTTGATAAACTCCCAGGATACCAGACGCGGTAATGAAGTTAGTGGACCACTCAGTCTATCAAAGTGACAAAACAGAGGACTCTAAGAGCCGCTAGGGTGGACTTTGCACATATGTTAACAATAAACTGGTGTACAAACTGCTATTATAGATCAACTCTGCCAACCTGACCTTCAGTTCATAACAGTTAAGTGAAGACCTTTTTATCTGCCATCTTCTGTTATCTTCTGTTTTGGTGCTGACAGAGGTCTACATCCCACTGAATGCTAATGCTACGTTAAGACTCGGCTACATGCTAGCAGCCATAGAAAAGCAACAGAACGCTTATCTAGCGGTGGTTTTTATTATGGCTTATCATTTTAATCATGTGTGATGCAATAGAATAGCTTCCTGTGCTGTTTCTATTCTAATGTCCAAAATACAATATGTAGCATATATGCTACATAATTATGCTACTGTTAGCTGTAAAGTTAACCAAAGGTGTTGATAAAATGGACTAGAATCAGAAGATACTAAATTCAGCTCACGGAGGATAACGATTGTATGTAATAATCCACGAAGACAGGAGAGTAGTGCACAAAGGCAGTTATTTGATATTTACAATATATACACAATGCTTCCAAAATACAGCAGTTGTCTAAATGACCTCAAGACAGAATAAGCCAAATATTGTCTTTCAGATAATCAAGGTAATGTGTTGCAGTATGAACTGTGTGATCTCCTATCACACCAAGGAGAATGCAAATGTTGAGTCCTCAGGTATAAGATTAATTCAGGTTCAAATCCGTCTTAGCTCACCATCCAAGCATTAGGAAAAACCTGTGTGGAAGTCTTGAAGTAGAACCTGGGTTGGTCCACTTGGAATCCATGGTGGAAAAACCAGGCCAGTTCCAGGTTTACAATGGCAAGTACACCGTGGGTAGGGATGTTACGTGTGACACAAAAGCCCCAAAGCCTGCATCGAGTAAAGGGAGCGTGTCCAAATGAAGTCTGAAGCAAAGTCCGTATTATTTTCCTGAACATCACGTGACCAAAGACAAATGAGGCCCCATTTTCCCTGATTCACGCGAGTGTCTTGTGTAATTCGTGCTGCTGAAAAAGCCGTGGAAAATGCAAGAAATGCTCTGCATAATTCCAGGTGACAGTGAGGTGAAACAACACATGCAGCACTGACGAAAGCAAAATGCATCAGTAGTTTAGTAGTACTTTATATGATACATTCCAGTAAGATAATATATAACTTTAATCTGCTGAAATAAATAAATAAAAGATAGACAGAGAGATATAGATGGAAATATATTACTTTATTCATATATTTTAATATATTTATAGATTTACAATACAGTTGCATCATTGTGTTTGCATTTCCACCAATATGTAGTTTACATATTGACAGGTGGACTGCTGGACATCGAATGACCAGCAGATGTCAGTACTACCAAATGAGCTGTTAAATGGGGCCTCAAGTAATGATACTTTTGACGATGCAATTGGCCAATAAGACTCAACACATTCATGGGGCTTCATTAAACCATCACTTACCATGGGATGGTATCAGATGCTACAGATGTCGACTCTGAAAAGTCGGACAGATGTCCCCCAGTCCCACGCACTGCTTTCAGAGCAATGGCAGCAGCCATACTTAAAACATTCAACCGGAAGTCTCTGTAAGATCTTGCGCCAAATCTCGCGGGAAGTCTCGCGAGAATACACACTTGGACTATACAGTGAGGACCGGAAACCTCTGGGTTACACTCATATGCACATTAACTCTAGTTTCAGGCTGCATTATCTCTACTATTGGATCCCACAACACAAGTCAGCCATTGTTTTCTACCTGCATCTATAGCTGGTTTACTTGGTTTTACTTCCCAGAACACTTTTTTATTGAGCCTGAACACTAAAGACTTTAAACATCCCATGAGCACTGCAGATGTGAAGATGCTCAGACCCAGAAATCAAGCCATCACTGTTTGACCTTCATTAGTTGCTCAAGTCATTGTAGTAGGCTTTATTTTTCTACTTCAGCAAATCAACTTCAAGAAAAGAATTTTAATTTCTGGCTTTTTATATCCCACCCAAAGCTAGGCTCCATGCTAACAGGATCGGTGTAAGTGTGGCACATTGTTGAGTTGTTTTTTTAGTTTTTGGTGGATATGTTTTTTTTTTTTTTTTTTGTTCTTTTCTAAACACTTCAGTGGAAAGCAAAATGAGAATATACAGGTTAATGATTCACAACAGCTTTTGCTCAGGGCATACATGTTCATGCGTAATGCACATTGGCCACTTGACCATCAGGTTACCTCAGTACAGGTCAATTTTAGCCAACTTGATGTGTCAACAGGTCAAAATAATGGAAGCATTTCATGAAAGCAAATCCCAAAATACAGTTTTTGCCTGGAGTTCCAAACCTGTTTAAAGAAAATGTCAACATGCGTAATAAATGTAGCAAGCAGCTAGTAGTTGAAATGCACACACTTTTGTGTGTTTGTGTTTGTACGTGTGTGTGTGTGTGTGTGTGTGTGGAATTGCATGTAGTCCAGCCTGTTCCTTGTCAAAAGGTAGAGTGTTTAACAAATGACTGCCAACCAAGGGACACAGGGGCCAGGGACCTCAGCTAGGGAGTCAGCCAACAATAAATCACAAAAATCAATATGACAGGGCCCGGGGTAATCAGTATCAATGATTTTAAACTGGAATAAGTCCCCTGGGGAGAAGAATGATAACATTTGTTGATCTAGGAGCCTAAAAAACATCTTGAGGATGAGAAAGGGAGAAAAAAAAAGGGAGGAAAAAAGACGGATTATTGATGCTTTTTACCCAGAAGGCTTTGCAACAGCATTTGAATTTTATTTTCTCTGTCTGTCACTTTTGCACTTTCCTTATTCCCCCTCATACATTTCATTACTCATTCTTTTGCTGTCTCCTCTAGTCTTCTTCACTTTGGGCTGTAACGCTCTCCTCCTAGACTTAACTTGCTGATTTTTACCTTTTACGCTTCCTCAGTCACGCTCCCCATCATTCTGTTTTACCTTTTTCTTCTGTTTGTAGTATTCCTTTGCAAGAAATTAAACATTGGGACAATTGTTTTACTATATCTCTCACAATCCCGCAAGATTTTAAGTACAAACATTTTGCCCCCCACCCCTCCTTGTCACACCCCACCCCTCATAAGTAAGGCAACTCAAATTTATACTGTGTTCCTTGTCAGGAGTAAGGGTGTCTCACTAAAATGTTTGACCCCTGTTCAAAGGTACAACTTTAATTTTATCCTCATTTTTTATATTTTGCTTCCACGAAGACAGAATTTCTTGTAATCATTTAAAGTGGTCTGAGGCAATGGTTCTTCAGACTTTATGCAGTTTGTCTGTTGGAAATGTGTTGCTTTTCTACTTGCTTTAGTCCAGTCCTTGTACCTGACCATTTTCAAAAGAATTTGTTTTTAGTGACTTAACTCTAACCTATGAAATATCCAAACGGAAGACAGGCTCCAAACTCAACTTGTGTTGGTATGATATGAGTTTCTTATGCAATTGCTGCAGGTCTGCCCTTTACTGAAGACTGTATTTAATCACTACCCCCTCTTTTTGTGGCACCAGTCCAAAATGTTTTGAACGCTATCCAGTCATGCTCCCAACATCTGTCATTAAATGTCCGCAAATAACATTCAGTCAGCATTTTACACATTTATCTGCCATGGAGTCTCCCCCTCCAACTTAGCAGCATCTGTCCTGGGTCCTTCTCCTCTCAGATGGATTTTAAACTCTGATAACAACCTAATGCCCTTAAACTCACTACAGCCAGAGCTCCGCTAGTGTTCATTTCAAATCATTCTTTTTTTTTTTTTTTGACCTTGTTTTTCCTGCAGATAAATGTCCTAAATCTGCATCTGAAATGACTCCCTTTCAAATAGAAATTTAAGAAACATGGACTAAATCAGATGTGATTTTTGTGATGATACATTTTCTAATGCTAAACATGGGCACATCAGTGATGTATCCTGAGGTCAGTGGGTGTTTCGGGTCTATCGAACATCAGACACCCTCCCTCAGGCGACCCTGGCGAGGTTGATCAGGCCTCAGCATGTGCCCTGGCAGCACAGATCACAGTTCTCTTAATCCAGAGCCACCTAGAGGCTTTTTCTGCTGCCTCTGTGCTGTTAGTGACGGCTCTCCTACTCCTTCTGCCTGTGATGCTGAGCGCAGTATAGGCCCTGCAGAGGGACTATCCTGCAACACCTCTGTATCCAACCAGGTAAGCAACAAGCCTTCCAGCCTTGTCTGTGGCAGTCACTGACTAGGTCCTGCTTCTTGTCCTCTTCCGCTCAAAGACCTCCTCCATTCTCTCTTCCCGTGGCACGGCGAGCTCCAGCATTACAAATTTTGTTGCCTCTGACATCAAAATGATGTCTGGTCTGAGAGTGGTCTTAGCAATAGCAACAGATGCTGTCTGCAAAGGTCTTTAGCACTTGGTCATGACGCCAGCGGTATCTGCCTTAACCCAGAGCTTTTGGGCAGCAGCTCAATATGTGTTCTAGGGTCCCCTTCCTTTGGAAAAGGGTGTGATGGTGTATCTGCCAAACCCCAGCAGTGCACATTGGATGGGCTAGGGAGAAAATAATAAACAGCCTGGGTAAGAAACTTGATGCTGTGTGGCTCTGCCTGCCAGTGGTCAGTCTGTGTGATCTTTCTCTCCATAACTTGTTCCCATCTAGTCCAGGCATCTTGCTGTCTCATCTCCACTGCTCTGATGGACCTCTCCTCCTCTACAGCTGCTCTCACTTCATCCTGGACAGTAATTTTGTGATGCTGTTTCTCTATGGCAGGGGTGTCCGAAGTTGGTCTTCGACAGTGGTGTAGTGGTCCCTTGAGAAGTGGGTATAAGAGAAAGTGACATGCAAGACTACTCTCATTACTCTTTACCCCAAAAGTATTTGCTTCTTGTCACATGATTTCTGTTGCACAGGGAGGAGGGTCTATGAAACTGCGAAACCAATACTGGAGACTAGAGAGACAGTAATGCATGTAGAGTAAACTCTTCCTTATTTCCGATGGAATAATGAATTACTGGAATTATTATTCTCTCGCTTGATCAGGAGCAGTTTGTACTACAAATGTAACTACTATATCCACAATTGTTTGAGCATGGTTTATTTCTCCCACATACAGTACATCCAAATGGACACACCCACAGAAACATACATTTCTCAGTGTCCACTGTTTCGGAAGTCACCCAAACTAGCATCAGGTGTGTTGGGGAAGGATCGCATCTAAAAGTTGCAGGATGGCAGATCTCGAGGACCTGACTTGGGGACCCCTGTTGTAAACGGTTTGCAGAGTTTTCCTCAGCTAAACTTAACCAATTAAGTCAGTGAAGCAGTGAGTACTAGGCAATTGGAGGCAGAGTAGGGTGGGTCATGGCCCAATTATCTCTGGGGGAAAATGACAATTGGGTTTGCAGATATAACTGAATGGTTCGTATCACTGACTTTTTGAAGTGGGTATACTCTATGGTGACTGAAAAGAAGGTGGGTATACTCCATACACCCGTGTATACCCTGGACTACACCCCTGGTCTTTGAGGACCACTGTCCTGCAGATTTTGGATGTTTCCTGCTAAAACACACCTAAATTAGATTAATGGTTGAACATGCTTGGGCAGAACACAAGAACAAGCTGTTGATGAGCCATTTGATTTGAATCAAGTGTGTTGGAGTTAAAATCTAAAACCTGCAGGACTGCTGCTCTCAATTACTACTCTATATACTTATTTTTTGTATCCAGAAGCATGAAAGAACTGCATAAATAATGTCTGTGGGCATTCATAGAATAAATATTGCTGTGAAACTGTGTTCTCATTTTAGGGGAAACAACAAATAATAGAATATTTAGGCATGTGGCGATTTTATAGATTTAGTTGGTCTTAACCTTTAAACAACAAATTAGTAGATGTGAGGTTTTGAAGATGAAATGGTTGCAGCTGGAGAAAGTCACACTCCAGAGAAGCCCTCATCAGGAATAACCTTGCAGGAAGTAGAGGGTAAAATAATGCGTTGTCTAAGTCATAAACTATGTATGCTGGGAACACTGTCAGGGATTGAGGGGATGTCTTCATTAAGATCTCCTCTCAGATGCTACTGCTGAACATACATTGAGTGACTTTGAAGCACAGCAAAAATACTTGTAGTTAACAGCAGGGGGAAGCTCCTTTTTGGGAAACAAAACACCCGCAGACATCTGCAAGTAGAGCCAAATTAATCATTCTAATTAATTATTGCCATATTGAAAGCTGATTTGGTTAAATAAATGAGCTAAGAGGCTAAATTTTGCACCAACAATTATGATTGATGTTCTTTAAAGGGCCCTACCATCCCTCTTAAAATGTGCTAAATGGTTTAGTCCACACCTGCAACCAGGTTTAACCAATTGCGTTCGGACATGGTGCAACCAGACCGCCTGATGAAAAAAAACATGTATTTCCTCCAAGAAAGTGAAATCTGGATACCAGTAAGATCAAATAGAAAAAAAAGAGGGTGAGAAAATAAAGCAGGGAGCAGCAGCTTCTTTTCTTTTTTCAGTTTCTTAGAGGAGAGGTGAGCAGCACAACCTGAAAACACTGGGTATTAACATCTGAAATTATTGCCGACAATCATTTAGTTTTTATGGACCTCTCAGCTGAAAACTCTTCAACTTTGTATCAATATATTAGTTTTTTAACAGTCATTAGTTATGACATATTTGGTATCAATGGGGTCCTTGAAATCTCAGGATTGTGAAGATGTAGCCTTCACTATATTTGGAAAAAATAAATAAATAAATACACCAGACCCCCAAAACTGTAATGTTAATAGAAAATTATCTAAAGTTATTTTCGTCAAATTAAACAAAGGAGAAGTGAATCTGAATTATAAAAACTATTTACAGAATGCAGTAGCATTTATGTTTTAAACTGAATGTAGTTGCCTGTGGATACGTAATTAAATGATGTACCGCTGGGGTTTTATGCAATGCACTAAAGTTGATTAATTAAAGGTAAAAGAGGGTTTAACAAGGGATGTGGTCTATAAAGACCTGTGTAATCAAATATTCATGTTTTTATAGTGATATAGTTTTGTTTTGTAATTGTTTGTTTTTAAAGTCCTTAAAGCCTCCTGTATATTCCCGAAATATACATGAAAATAAAATAAACTAAGCCTAAACATTCCTTATGTTGCTGCCCAACGGTTATTTGAAATGGAACGCAGCCCACTGTCGGCAGACGGGCACAAATAGCATTGGAACATGTCGTTTTTCCTGAAAATGCAACATAATGCTGAGGGTCTGCAGCCGGATTGGATTCACGTCAGACGGGATCAGTAGACTTCCTTTATCAATACTGCTGATCAGGGATAACGGCCCCCTGTCTCAGCTTGATAACCACTGATAATGTTGATTCAGTCAAGTGAGAATGTCTGAGCCGGGATCCCATCCACTACAAGGCCCTCCGTGTTTCTTCAGGGTCTGACTAGACTTATTACTAATATTAGCGCTGAATTGAGAGGCTAATAAGAGGATTATGATCTTTTCTATCATGTAGCGTAAATTAAACTATCCAAGAGTTAGTGCCGTTTCAAAAAATATAACAATAAACACACATTCAGCGACACACAAACATTTTTTAAAGAACAAAACTTTCATAGTGCTCATAGTTCAGTCAGTGAAATTATGACATAAGATATTATAAAAATATCCTGCAGTTTCTGTTTTTTTCATTGTTTTCGAGCCAGACAGCATGAAAGAACGCCTTCAGTGACTTGGACACTGATTATGAATTTCGTATGAATATCCGTGCATAATTTTTTGTGGGAAATACAAACCATTTGTGGGAGCAGCCTGAAACATGGCAGCGGACTGCTGTCCGGTAGGGGAGACCGGGGACAGTTGCAACACTTTTTGCATTTGACACTGTTACTCAGAGATGGTTCTTATTGGAGAAACCAAATTTTAATAAAATAAACTTACATCTGTCTGTTAATAGTCAAAACAATTTAAAGATGATGACAGAAATGACATTCTTCACAATTTGCATTTGAAAGTTGGGCTCAGACTGTCCCGGGGCTCGGGGACAGTTGCAACAATATATTTCAGTGTTAATGATTATTATAAAAAATATAAGTATATAAATGTATTATTATATTACTATTATTTATTCATCAGCTTGATGACAATTATAGACTTATTTAGATGCATAAGACTTATGTGCTGATGTCAAATATTTAAATAGATATAAAATACAGTAGCCTTTCAGTGACATATTTTTATTTTAGCAATGCAGTAAAAATGCATTGATAATACAACCGTATCTTGCAACTGTCAAAACGGTAATATTAATAATAATGTAAAATGCCACAGTAACAGTAGTTACTTGCAGTAGTGCAGTAACTAAAGTGCAGTTGGCAGCAGTGACAGCAGCACACAGAATACACGGTAACAGATTTTAATTTGGATTGGGTCATTTCATACGCAGATAACATGTTCTCTCTGCTCCGTGCTGAACCCATGCTGTCAGCCAGGAGATGCAACTCTAACGTTAAGCTATACCGAGGTTAGGTCGGGATTCGTAAAGGGTGCCGAGAACAGCTGCCGTTTTTTGGTTAATCTCCTGAGTTGAAGAAACCGGGAATCTTTGTCATTCCTTTGTTTCTTTGCTCGCTGTGTTTGAATCTCTTTTGCACCCTCAGCTCCTCTGCTCGTCGTTTAATTTTGCAGCCGCCTCTCATTATCTTCGTAGCCCTCGGCTCTTTTCATCACGTCCTCCATCATATCTCGTCTTTTTTTCATTCTGTGTCTGTCTATTCAGAACAGATTAGTAGCTATCAAATTGCCAACCGATGCTGACTCATGGCCTTGCAAGTGTGTTTGTGGATGAGAAGCTTTGAGAGCTTTGAAGTGAATCTTTGTCACATTTCTTTGTTAACCTTTGCTGTTGTTGACAAAGATAACTCATTTTTTATGCTCCTCTTATCACTAAGCTCCTGTAGATAAAACAAATGCTTACTGTTTGTGCGGACACACACACACATACAGAGCAATCGATACCAGCCCTGATAGAGGTTAAACTGACGGGCAACAATGACAAACACTTATCTGCTATGCTTAACCTCCATGAATGTCCTTTAAGCCTTAGCCACAGTCAAGAACAGATGTTTCTCTGTGCATATGCCCATTTTGGCCACCTTCGTAAAACTGCATTCAGGTGAAGGTACAATGACTCTCTTTTCCCCAAAGACGATGCAATGAGATTTTTGTACGTGGAAGCCATAATGACCTATAATAACTTTTAAAGACTGCATGACCTCTAGAGGCTAAGAGAGCAACTGCAGGACAGAAAATCAACATGGACAGTAGAAATAACCACTTCTAACACAAAGCACACAGAATTGAGAAGGAAAAACTAAACTAAAAACCTCTACAGCGTATTGCTACCCAAAGAAAACACAAGCAGTTACAGTATATGGAGACCATAAAAAGAAGGTTTCATTTGAAAGCAGAGGCTGCTGATTAAACAGAGGTAGGTAATGTAAGTATGAATGTTAGTTCTAATCATGCTCCTTTTTTCTCATCGAAAAAGCTTTTTTTCATCAGCTAAATGACTTTTTAACACAAAACAAATGCTATGATGTCTTCCAGTCAGGTTTTAGACAGCACCACAGTACCAAGACTGCTCTGACCAAAATCATTAATGACATATGTTTGAATACAGACGATGGAAGAATTTCAGTCTTAGTCTTACTGGACCTCAGTGCTGCATTTGATACAGTTGACCACAATATATTACTCAAACGACTGGAGAACAGGATGGGCCTCTCTGGCACTGCACTACACTGGTTTAAATCTTATTTAGAGAATAGAAAGTACTTTGTGTCAATAGGTTATTTTACATCTGAGCAGACAAGAATTACATGTGGAGTTCCCCAAGGTTCTATCCTGGGGCCTCTTCTGTTTAGCATCTACATGCTCCAACTGGCACAGGTCATTAAGAACAACAAAATTAGTTACCATAGCTACGCAGATGACACACAGATATATAATACAATGTCACCAGGAGACCAATGCCCCATAATGCTCTTGGTAAATGCATGGAGATTAATGACTGAATGTGCCTGAACTTTCCTCAGTTAAACAAACAAACAAAAAAAAAATAAGTGGGGTGATTGTCTTTGGAGCCAAAGAGAAACGATTAAAGGTCACCTCAGAGCTTCAATCTATAAACCTAAAAACCACCAACCAGGCCAGAAATCTGGGTGTAGTGATGGACTCAGACCCTAACTTTGAGGAACACATTAAGGGAATCACAAAGTCAGCCTACTGTCACATTAAGGATATATCAAGGGTAAAAGATCTGATGTCTCAGCAAGACTTGGAAAAACTAGTCCATGCTTTCATCTTTAGTCGGCTTGATTATTGTAACAGTGTTTTTACAGGTTCTACCTAAAAAATCAGTTAGACAACTGCAGCTTATTCAGAACTCAGCTGCTCCAGTCCTCACTGAGACCAAAAAAGTGGACCACATCAGTCCAGCTCTGAGGTCTTTACACTGGCTCTCGGTCCATCAGAGGATAGACTTTAAAGTTCTACTGCTGGTCTATAAAGCTCT
Source organism: Rhadinocentrus ornatus (assembly GCA_037177495.1). Lineage (NCBI taxonomy): Eukaryota > Metazoa > Chordata > Actinopteri > Atheriniformes > Melanotaeniidae > Rhadinocentrus > Rhadinocentrus ornatus. Next base: position 20,065,766 of record JBAMHW010000017.1, on the reverse strand, counting down.
GAATGTTTTAGGACCAAAATACATCAGTGACCTCTTGACCCAGTATGAACCTACCAGAACCCTCAGGACATCTGGATCCAGTTCCTTATCAGTTCCCAGAGTCAGAAACAGACATGGAGAAGCTGCATTCAGCTTCTATGCTCCACATGTCTGGAACAAACTCCCAGAAAGCCTCAGATCAGATGAAACACTCTTATTTAAATCCAGATTAAGGACCACCTGTTCTCTGCTGCAGTTCAATATTTTTTATTTAGAAGTCCAGATTTGCATCTGGTTCTTTTAATCTGGAATCTTAACTTTATTTCTTAAATTTGATCTATTTTTTTTTTTAGCTTTTACTTTCTGTTTTTATTTAATTAATTGCATTTTCTTTTAATCTTTCTAATGCACTTGTATTGCTTTCTGCACCCTGCTGTAATGTTTAATGTAAAGCACTTTGAATTGTCTTGTACATGAAATGTGCTAGACAAATAAATTTGCTTTGTATTGCCATCCATCCATCTATCCATCGTCTATCCCTACTTATTCCATGTTTGTGGTGAATTAAGTATATCCCAGCTACTATAAGGCCAGAGGCAGGGTAGACCAAGGGAAAGTCATTACCTAAAGCCAACCAAAGGTTGATAAAATCTTCTGAACAAATTATCTCATTTGGCTTTTTTGATTAAAAAACTTATTGGTTTTGTCATCAATAAAGTTAAACTGCTGTTTGAGTTCAGTGTGGTAGAACTAAGTGACAAGTGGTAATAATGCAGGTTACAATCAGATGATTATCATAATGTGATGTTTCAGAGGTTTCAATTTTGGAACCTGCTGGCTAATGTGGAAAAATAATAGTTCCTCCATGCTACATGACCAAAACAAAACCCTCAAAGGAGGGCCTTTTGCAGTGATGTCCTTTTTACCAGCCAACTTAGTCCCACCAGATGCTTGAAAGAAGGGTATGAGTCACTTTTATCCACTCATACCCCTTATCCTTTTCATCATAAAGCCTATGTTTTTTGGCTCCTGTCTGAATTGACATACCCAAAGTGTTTGTTCACAGCTTTAAGGGCTGAATGTGTAATCTTAGCCTCAAAAGAACATTTGAGATGTAAGATACTTCAAAGTGTCAGAATGCAGTACTGTGTCACTGTAAATTTATCTACAACATACTAGAAAATACAATATATATTATAAGGTGTATTGACCCCAATATATAAGATGTTAACCACCTTTGAATTATGGGATGGTAATCAATTTTTTATTTATTCTCTATGCAAAATCTGCATAACCATAAAAATGGAGCTCACTGCCCATCTTCTGCATCCCTTACATAAATATTTTGGTCAATTTTCAGAGAGCTTGTGGATGAGTAGCCAGATATAGCAAATGGAGCTGTACAGCCAGAAACCACAGGGCCGGTGTTGTGCAGTTTAGCTAAAATGTAAAAAGTGAAAGGAGCTGCAATTTATTTAATAGTCTTACAGACCACCACCATCGAGGACTTAGTCGAAGCCAAGATGGCGGCGAACTGCCAACAGGAGATAGCCAGTGAATGCAAGTCTGTGGCAGCGAGCCTTAGGCCCGATGAGTATTATGTATCTCAGGAGGAGCAATTGACAACACGATTTTCTTTTTTCTCTGTTTTGGAGTGTGGTCTTGAAGGGTCAGCCCATGTCTAGGGGTGGTGATGAGGAGGGGTGGAGTTAAATTGTCAAAATAAAACAAAACGAAGATAAAAAAATAAACGGAAAACCTGTGCAGATAACTCACAGGAAAGTGATTTTGATATTATTGACCACACTAAACTACAACGGGAAGAGCAGGGCAAGGAGGAGGGGTATCGGGTGTTTGTTAGACTGTCTGAAGACTCTGGGTTCTCTGCTGTTAACCCCCATAAGCTGGCGAAGAACTTAAAAAAATTGTTTGGTGAATTACTGAATGTTTATGTTATGAGAAATGGGGTACTGGCTATGGTGTGCAAAACAGCTGCACAGCAAACTCTGGCACTGAGGATCACCAGCCTGCTGGTTGATGGAGTTGAGGTCTCTAAGCCTCGGACGCAGGTAGGGATAAAGGGAGTAATTTATGGTGCGTAGTTGGAGGTGTCTGATCAGGAACTATTAGCTAGCCTGAAGAAAAAGAATGTGATTGGGGTAAAGCGCATGGGCAACACTAGAAGTGGGGGAGGTTTCTTGCCAGTCCTCCTTACTTTTCTTGATGGAGTTTTACCTACTAAAATACCGCTGGGGTTCATGGGTTATATATATATGAACAACCCCCAGTGAGGTGTTACAAGTGGCAACGATATGGACACGTGGCAGCTGTGTAGAGGGCAGCTTAGATGTAGAAGGTGTGGTAAATATCATGATGGGAGAGACTGTGTAGACCCAGTGCAGTGATGTAATTATGGAGTGGATCATCCAGCTTCTTTCAAAGAGTGCCCACAATATATTAAAGCAGAGAACATTGACAGAGTTAGCAGAGGAAATAATATCTCCTATGCTGAAGCAATTCGGCGTGTAGAAGGTGCAAGGGGAGCCGGGCAGTCCTACACCAGATGTGACACCAGATGTGGTCCAGTGAAAATACTTGCTTCTGGTGAGGATGACTCGGTGTTAGTCAGTAGAAAAGCCTTGTTAGCGTTTATGGTTTAAGCACTGTGGAAAGTAAAAATTGGGGCAAAGAGGAAATCCGACGTGGCGCGAGAAATCACTTAGGCTGCTGAACGATTGCTTGGTTTTAGGGATATCCTTCTTGAGGATGTCTGGAGATTTACTTATTCCCAGGACGGGGTGGGCCGTGGAGCCTGTGATAGTCAGGCTCTTTGGGATGATGCACATGGAGAAGAGATGTTGGGAGGATTTGGGGTGCAGGATAGTGTAGGCATTAGCCTTATGTTGTTTTGCTGCAATGGAATACTAGGAGCCTAATGGACAGAAATTGGAGTGTTTTTTTGGGTAACTCAAGGAAAAAACCTGATATAATTTGCATTAAAGAAACCTGGTTGAAACTGAGCTTTGTTATTCCGGGGTACGACTGTGATAGAAAAGATCGGGTGGGTACTTCTGGTGGAGGTTGTGCAACCTTCATTATAAGAGGGATTCAGTATCGTAGAATCGATGTATGTGCAGCGATTGAATGTGTGGCGGTGGAACTGTGGACGACAAAAGGGAAAGTTACTTTTGCTAATGCATATCATCCTTGTGTTAGATTAGAGAGGTGTTATTTCATGGAAATTATGGATGAGATTATTGGCCCATTTGTTTGGGCAGGGGATCTGAATGCTCATGAGTTGTGGGGGGAATAGGTTGACTGATGGGAATGGTCGAGTGGTGGAGGATTTCATGGATTTGTATAACTTAGTTGTTTTAAATGATGGGCGGCCTACATGGTTTGCGGCAGGTCAGATCAATTGACATTGCATTAGCCTCATTGGAGCTTGCCTTGGTTAGGAGATGGGATTTCCTGGAGTATAGAACAATGGAAAGTGATCATGCTCCGACAATCAGCAGGTTTGGCAGATGGCTTATTGAGGAACTGGTGAAGCCTCCATCAAGATTTAACTATCAGAGGGCAAACTGGTTAGAATTCAGGGAAGCTGTTGACATGGAGTTGTGTAATATCGACAGTAGTTTGGATGTGGATCAATGGAATAGGTCCCTTACTGCCACCATATGGTCAGCTGCAGATAGGGTTATTCCCAAGAAGGTCCTATTGTGAAAATTTAGGCTAGAGAACGCCTGCCAGAGTTCTCTAGAATTTGGTATGTAAAATGACTGGAACACACAAACAGATGTTAGTTCCTGTCCTCCAGTGTGACACTGGACAAGCAGTGAGTAATAAGGATAAGGGCATTGTGTTAGTAAGACAACTCCAAAAGGTGCATTCCTCTAGTAATTCAACTGCGGAAAGTAGGAGGAGAAGAGGGGATTGTGGCACAGAACCAGATTAAGCTGAAGTTCAGTATGGATACGTCGGTCTTAAACAAATGTTTTCTTCTCGCTGGATGAATTTAAAAAAGCAATAAAGCAAGGGAAAGATACCTCCCCAGGAAGGGATGGGTTAGACTATCAGCTGTTCAAACAAGCGGGAGAGCCCTTGTTGGAAGAAGGTTTGGCTCTGTGTAACACAGTGTGGGCAGATGGCTGTCTACCAAAAGAATGGAAACATGCCACTATTATCCCAATTGTTAAACCGGGAAAGAAGGCTAGCAATCCAAGTTCTTATAGACCAATAGCCCTGACCTCAGTTATTTGTAAGATAATGGAGCGCAAGGTCATGCGCATGGTTAGTTCAGAAATTAGAGAAGAGTGGGTTTTTTGTACCTTATCAAAGTGGGTTAAGGCAAGGTCTAACAACTATGGATGCTTTCTTGAGGCTGGATGTGAATATCAGGAGAGCCATGGCCAACAGAAAGGGGGTTGTTGCAGTGTTCTTGGATATTGAGAAGGCTTATGACATGCTGTGGAGGGAAGGGTGTTGATTGCACTGTTTGATGCTGGGATTCGTGGGAGGATGTTTTATTGGAACAAAGACTTTCTGAGTAATTGGACAATTCAAGTGAGGGTAGGAAAGGTGTTCTCTGAGGAGGTAGAGGCTGAAAATGGTACCCCCCCCAATTGAGTTTTATTAGCCCTGTGCTATTTAATGTTTGGTAAATGGTAGGTTCAGTGGTGTAGGGACAGGGTTTGGGTTATCTTTATTTGCTAATGATGGTGCCATCTGGAAAAGGGGTAGGAATCTGAGATATGTTATGGAGCAAGTTCAGGGAGCTTTGGAGAAAATAAGTGCTTGGGTAGACGATTGGGGATTAAAAAATTTCGTTCAGGATGTGGGTTTGAAGATTTATGGCATGGATCTTGAGATAACTAAACAGCTCATTTTTGGGCATGTTGCTGGACGAGAGATTAACTTGGAAGACTCACGTTGAGAAACTTTGTGTGAAGAGTGGAAGAATTATTTATATCTTTCAATGTCTGGCAGGATCTGACTGGGGCGCTAGTACTGAGGTACTACTGATGATATACAGTCAGTATAAGATCCATCTTAGATTATGGCTGTGCAGCGTACGGGTCGGCTGCTCTGTCTGTTTAAAGAAGCTGGATGTAATTCAGACAAAGGCTTTAAGAGTGTGCAGCAAAGCTTTTATTACCACACCAATTTAAGCACTGTTGGTGGAAATGTGAGAACTCCTGTTAAGCCTTAGGAGGTGTTTCTGTGGAGTCAGCACTGGGACTTCCTGAATCCTACTAAGAAAGCCCGTACTAACTTTGGAGAGCAGCTGAAGGGTGTTGCTAAGGAAGCAGGTATTTGTGATCTAGATGTGTGTCCTCCAGTTTGCTGGTCCACTGTTCCATCCTGGCTGGGGCCAGTTCCTGTTGTAGATTTGCGTCTACTAGAGGTACTAGAGGTACTTCAGGGGATGCGGTAGGACTGACTCGCTCACAGCTGGACTGCCGTTTTTTTTTATACCTGGGAAAGGAGTCGGACAGGGGATTAGACTCCCTGATTGTATGTCCATGTTTACAGCAGAGCTGCTTGCAATTTTAAGGGCAATCTGGTGGATTGAGGAAAATCAACAGTGTCAATCAGTCATCTGTAGCGACTCAGTGGCAGCGTTACATGTAATTCAGGAACAGAAATTTAAGTCCAGACCTGACATACTTTTGGAAATTTGTCAAACACTGTACAGAGTAAACCGAGCAGGGTGTGAGGTGGGGTTTCTGTGGGTACCGGCACATGTGGGGATAATGGGGAATGAGCATGCTTATTGTTTGGCAAAAGAAGCACTAGAAGATGAATGTACAGGATTTTTTTTACAGTATGGGTCGTCAGAGTATAAGTCAGTTATCACTGGGTTTCTTTGTGAGAAGTGGCAAAGGTTGTGGGAGGAGGATGGAAAAGGAAGAGCTTATTTTGCAGTGCGGAGGAAATTAAGGACCACTATAATCCAGGTTATTGAAAAGCGGAGAGATTCAGTAGTTCTCCTTAAGCTGAGACTTGGTCCCTGTGGACGTAGGAGTGGGCTGGCCCTGATAGGAAAACATCCAGATGGACATTGTGACTGTGGCAGTGCAGAAACAGTTAAACATGTTCTTATGGACTGCAAGAACTATACCTGGCAAAGTAGGAGAATGTTTGGAGAGCTGGGAGCGCTTGGAATAACAGTTTTTAGTGTGCAGACTCTGCTGCAGCTGGACAGTTGGGATGAACTAAAAAAAGTGGTGGATTTTTTGCATCAGACCAATATTCATAAGTGGATCTAGGCTGTGGATGTGTCTGTGTGTGGTTAGATAACTTAATTCTGTGGCAACGATAACCGGTAGATAGCAGCAATACGCCATAGTTGCGTTTAGTCTGCTAAATCCAAAGAACAAGAACACCACTATCTACTGTGCTGTCTTTTTTATGGCTCTTGTGTATCGTTATGATCTCCACCGTTGCATGTTTGCTATTGTCTAAACTGACAGTGGAACTTGGAGGTGAGCTCTCGACTCTGCTTTGTTTCATCTAACAACAATGTTAACATCGAGGACACATGGGAGTTTGTGGGCAGTCACATATGACAATGTTTGAAATGGATGTACCTATTTCTACTTGTTAAGGGAACATCAATTAGGCTATAGAAACACTAATTATAATCCTGAAAGAAGTAAATCCAAATGTAGGTTGAATGTATGCTTTAAAAGAAAAACACTTGGTCTTTATGTGAACAACTAAGACAATTGTTATTCATCTCAAACTTATGCAGGATAAGAGAACACATTAACACTGTTTGTTTGAGCTGATATATAGCTTTTAAAAACAAACAGGGTTAGTTAGGGTTAGCAACAGCAAAACAGCAAAATTAAGACATACAGTACTTAACAATTTATTTATTGTTTTATTTATTTTTATGTTTTTCAACTTTACGGATTATTAGGGTCCGAGCCATACGAAGTATGGAAGGACCCTATTGTTGTATAAATGTTTATTATTCTTCTCACTATTTCGCGGGCCCTTTTGACCCCCTAAACCCCCATGAAAAGTTGTAAAAATTGGCACACACATCAATCCCCGCTGAACTTAGATT
>JBAMHW010000017.1:20041949-20058609 GCA_037177495.1 Rhadinocentrus ornatus | reverse complement strand
CTAAATAGGTGTACGAGACGGGTGGAGGGGGCCACGGAGCTCGGACCCGATGGATGCCGCTTGCGGCTTTAATTATAATTATTATTGGAAAGTCAGAATTCCGACTTCATTCTCAGAATGCTGACTTTAATCTCAGAATTCTGCGATTAAAGTCAGAACCTGCCCTTTTTCTCAGAATTCTATTTTTTTTCTTCTTCTTTGGCTGCAAGTTTTATAATTGTTTATCACAGTAATAAAACAGACATATTTGTAATCAGCATCTGTGTTCTCACATTACACCTTGTTTGTGTTGTTTGCTTGAAGGGGTGAAATTAGCAGAAACACTAAAGTGGACATTCTCTGTTTTCATGTTTTTGTTATATGTCCATACCCTTGCTTGGGGTTTTAATTGTGTTGGGCAGTTGGCAGTGCTTGGCATTTGGTTTTAGCAGAGTTTCTCCTTCTCATTTTAGTATGCTACATGTTAGATTTGCTCTTCCTATTTTGCGCATAGATTGTCTGTAACAAACACAGCCCCCTAGAGGAGGAGTTTATGTTGGAGAGGACTCCATGCTCATTCTCAAACCATTCATTTGCTTGCAATCACCATTTGGTCAGTAGTAGGTTTGTTGAATTTCATTGTTTCTATGATGCATCGTGATGCGGATGTGGATGATTCTGCATCGATGCAGCAACAGAAAATAATCAATTATAATGTAACGTATATATTCTGCAGACACTTGCGTGTGCCATGATCTAGCCTGCTGCAACAGCTCAGCAGATCCGAGGCTGAATCTGTTTTAAAACCTTCACTTAGCAAAACTGTAAAAACTAAGCAAATATATTCAAAAAATATATCAGTATTTCACTGGGAATAAATTCATTATCTTGGGGAAATAACGTAAGATTAAAGATGAAAATGTATGGAAAAAAAAATCAAACAAAAAACTTAGCTTTAGGCTAACACCTATGAAAAATGTCTTTGGCAAGCTAGCCATTAGCATGCCAATAAACAAATGTTTATCTCAACAATATTCTTTGTGTTCAATTAAAAATTGACTAGAATACGGACTGGCAAATGTTTTTTGGTAAAAAAGGAGAACATGAAATAAGTTTTGTATTCTGTCTGAATTGAATACGAAAAGACTGAAGGGAGAAAACACACTGCTTTACTGCAAGAAATATTGATAATGATGTCACCTTATAGTAATGTTTCTTTATTTTGCAGCAATGGAAAAAGTTCAATAAAACAGTTGAAAATAACATTGATGTTTACATGTTTATGATGTTTGTCAATATCAGGAAATTTCGATTGATTTCTGAAATAATTTATAAATAATGTTCATAATTATCTGACTGCTTGTATTCATTGATGAAAAAAGTAGCGATGATATAGAAATCTGAAGATGCAACACATAGTGATGCATCGCTGAACTGAATCAAAGACTAGGTAATTTTAATCGAATCGTGAGACCAGTGAAGATCCACAACTCTGGTCATTAGATTTCACTAATTCCTGCACACTGCTGTTTTGTTGCTCTCGCTCAAATCAATTTCAGTGCTGCCCAAAGGATGTACGCTTTATTAATGTAACACATGGGATATGTAGCATTAATGGCTTCACCAGTCCGAAAAAGCAATGACATTCTGTATTTTAGGCGTAGGTTACTCTAGCATAGATATTACAGACAGTTTGAGACGACTTAGTATACTGAGATATACATCTCTAAAGGAAAAGCAGTGGATGGAGAACTTGATTTTAATTTCTCTCTATATACTGTATATGTACAACAGCAAACCAACGAAATGGAGTATAGGAAACTATGGTATCATGAAATTCATCATTAAATGATGAATTTCAGCTTCAGTTAAAACGTTTGTTTTAATTCATTAATGCTAATTTTTTTCTGACTTTGTCAGACAGACTAAATGCTGCACTGTGGGGTATTCATTCAGACATGACATGTTCACTTGCTGTCCAATTAATGAAATGAAATGCTTTATTTTAGACTTTTAATAAGGAATAAATACCAAAGCATCAAAGTCAAATGAGATTTTAGGCAGTGCAATCAGATGCAACCAGGCAAAAACACAATTAGTGAAGGGTTCTTGTTTTTTTTTAAAGGTCAAGAGAAAGCTGTGTCCATGACTTTGCCTGGTGTCCACTGTCTTGTTTATCCTTTGAGAGTATGTGTGTGTTAGTGTATGGAATCAGAAGGAGGTGGAGTAAGCTGGTTACGTCAAGAACAGGCATAGAGGATCCAGAGATGTGGATGAAAATGCTTTGATGGGTTTTTCTGCAGTTGCACTGCAGACATGTCAGTACATGCAGACAGATGCTCGGACTTGAACACAATTTGGTCAAAAAGCCAATCAACGCAGCTCTCTGTGGAGCTGTGGCACAACATTCAGCTTTGATACTGCTGGTAATAAGTCATCAGAGCTGTGAGAGCTGAAGGACCCAAGAAGGTTTATCATTCCTATCCTCACAACCAGTAGCCCCACAAACACTTCAGATTTACAGGGGATAGACAGAGGCCATTGTCAGGGTCACTCCTGGTTTTCTGGACCACGGTCGCCCAAAGATAAGACATCACTTTTTAAAATTAGGTTTGAAAAACAAAGTGCCATGCAGGAAGTGTTAAGATATTGGTTGCTGGATGTCATGGTTACTAACCTAGTGGGATGTTTTCTATTTTTATGGGTCATTTAGTAATGTGACTCCACATTCAACCGTTAAGTTGTGAATGTAAAATGGAGCAATGATCATTTAAGCACACACTCTTTAGGCAGTGAAAACACTCCAGGAGTGCTTTTCATATGGCTTTGCTCACTGTTTTACTTGCATCACTTTGTTGTGTTTAAGCTCATCACAGTGAGGAAGGGGAAAAAGGATAGAAAAAAGGATAAAACCCAAATTAGAAATCCTTGGTTCATCTGTGTGAGACTAAAGCAACATTAACCTGATTGAGGCATTGGTGTGTGATTCGAATCACACACCAATTTTTTTTCAGGTCACCTATGATTGAAATAATTAGGAGGATCAGGTTTTATCCATTATCATTAACTTTTTACATCTATTGCAGGGTTTAACCAAAACATTTTGACTAAATGGTTTTACAAAATGGTTTCATAAGTTTAAGATACTCAGATAATCAGCTTGACTGACAATTCTATGATTTCTTCATCTCCAAAATTAAATTACCCTTAGATTTTTGTTTCGTATTTGCAAAAGTCTCTGAGATCATGCTAACGTAGCAAAAGTTAAAAAAAAAAAAAAAAGCATTCTGACATTGTTCAGCATCTTAAATGTTTGAATTTTGTAAGCTAGCATGCTAAAGATGACCAAACAATTAACACTATATTTGTGGGCAAACTCTGCAGCCAAAGACTTTCCTTTGTATTAAAAAAAAAATAAAAAATCTGTTTAAATTTAACCTAAAATTTATGCTAACTGGGGATTGTGTTATTGTCTAACTTGATCATTTTTACAAGATGACAATGTGTTAACATTGTAGTTTGACATGCAAAATTTTAACATGCAAATATGATAATAATATAGGATGATAATATAATAACATAGTTGTTTAAAATGCTAATATTTGATATGTCATTATGCTAATGTCCCAGGATTATATCATGCTGACATAGTTGTTTAATATGCTAATATTTGGTATGTCCTTGTGCAAATGTTTCACGATTATATCACGCTAACACAGTTGTTTAATATATTAAAATTCGGTATGTCATTATGCTAATTTACTAGGTTTATATCATGCTAACATAGTTGTTTAATATGCTAATATTTGGTATGTCCTTGTGCAAATGTTTCATGATTATATCATGCTAACATAGTTGTTTAAAATATTGAAATTCGGTATGTCATTATGCTAATGTACCAGGATTATATCATGTCATTAGTTGTTATGCTAATTCTTATCAATCTTTGCATGTTAAAAAGTTTATGTTAAAAATGTCAGCAGTTGATGCAGAGTAGTGTACCAGTACAGGCTTTGTCTTGTTAAATGGTGATTAAAATAAAAGCCTAGTTGTTGAGATTCCAGGAATGTTTTACTAAACTAAAGATTTAAGCTAATGAGCTAATAGGCTGTTCTAAGGCTATTCTCATTATCACATAACCTCACTTTACCTACACTGTCTCAAATGGAAAAGAAATGGAGAATTTAATAAATGGAAAAGCTTATTGGTTCAGACCCGTGTTAGCATCGTAAGTACTCTATTTTAATCTTCTCCCACTACTTTATGATTATTTGTCACATGTTCAAAAGATAAGATTCCACAATTGTGCATTTGCTCTCAGCATCACACTACTGTGCTGGATATGTCATGGCCAAGAACAGCTTGTGCATATATGAACAAACCAGTGGTGCAGACAAAGTGGTGGCAACTATGGATAGAAATAGCTAGAAACAGCCAACATCAACAATCAATATTAGACACCGTTTAGGCCTAGTAGATTTAGACAATGTTCACAAAAGTTGCTGCTTTACAGTAAACATCATGAGATGTTAAAATTATACAAAAAGCTCAAATTATTTGTGGGCAAAAACTACAATATAGGATTATGTTTGCAAACAGAATATGCAAGATCTCTGAGCATGGGCAGCTTCTGCCAGGTTCATTTCCAGGGTTCCACTTTTTAAAATAATTGAGCGAGTAGCTTTTCGTAAACAGCGAATGAGGTGATGGCTGAGGAGAAGAGTAGAGATCCAAACAAAATAATCTTTTACAGACTTGAAAATGGACTTATAAAGATGGAAATCTGGAAGGTGAAAACAAAATTACCAAAGGAAAAAAAGTGTTGATGAGTGTCTGAAAATAAGAGAGTGGAGATGGAAAATTGAAAGTGAGAAGATGTAATAAGGATGGCTTTCTAACAGGGTGTAAGCAACAGCCTGACAAGAAAAATTCCTTCTGCTTTTCTTCTTAGTTTTCCTTCCCACTTACTGTTACTTTATTGAATTTTTCCAAATTAGTTCACATGTAAAAAGCAAGAGGTTGTCTCTTCTCATCTGTGATATGAGGTGTCTTTTCATCTTCTCCATGTAGAAATCGCTTCCCCTCAGAGCGAGTTGGTTCTGTGCAGCGTGATTGGTTTGCAAAAGTTCATTTCTCAGCTGGAATAGCTGCAGAGTTTCTGAATCCTTTTTGAGCCAAATACCCTTTCAGAAACTTCTGCAGGCTGCCCAGGTAACTGAGGCCATTTTTTTCCCCCACTGAGACACGATTTAGCATTTTTCAAAGTTGTATATTTACTCTCTTTGGTTAAACGGTGTGATGTTGGAGGGAATCATGTGCTCCCCTGCTGTGTCTTCCACCAGAAACGTCAGGTCCTATAAATGATTAGGCATGCAGGTTTGTTTCTGATGTGTAGATGTTTTGTGTTTATTTTATATTTTACAATTTTACAATCGTGATGCAAAAATGGGCAAAAAGCCCTTTGGATTTTAAAGGTTAAAGCTAATGACGGCTTATTCAGCATCTATCATGTATCCTTTCTTTTCTCTGAGCTCTCTCTGGCCAGTAAAAGTCTGTCTTATGTTGACTCTTGTCTGATCTCTTGCTATGTTAATGTCTCTCTTTCTTTTTCTCGCTTCCTCCAATAATCTCCGCTTGCATTTCTTTGATAAATCATCCCTTGTGAACGTCCAAAACAGCCAGTGTGTTGATATACAGTTGTTGGTGTGATGCAGTGTTGTGACGTAAAACAAAACTGTTACATAATGCTTTGGGACAGAAAAGAAAATTTTGTTTGCATCCGCTTTTTTAGTCTTAAGCACACGTCTCCTGGAATGTGCATAATAAATGTCAGTGTAACATAAAAAATGACTTAGATGCACAGAGTTCTAAGGTCGGAAACTTATGTAGTGTTGCCTTAACGCCTAAATGCAGCAGAGCTGGGTGGCATGTATAAGACCAACCTTTATTCTTCTTCTGCTTGTTGTTATTATCATGTTTATTCTGCTACATTGAAGTCTCAACAGAGTGAGCAGTTTAACCTGTCAGTAGATGTCCCGTTTGTGGGACATGTTGTCGTTTTATAAATAAATATGTATTGAACTCAGTCTTCTAAGTACCTACAAATATTATCCACCAGTGGAAAGCAAAGATTCCTGAGATGTGAATGATGTATACCATTCCAGGTTACACTCATAACTGTAGGTTCAGTAAATCCTTTTTTCAGACCAGTCACAAATGCAAAAGTCTATGCAATGTACATTTGAAGCCATACTGGTTTCCAGTAGCAGATTAAACTGGAACAAACACGCTCCTGTTACATCAGCAAGGGTCCAGTAAAAGTAGTCTTTCATCCATAAAAACATTTTATGAAAAGTTGCTGGATGTCACTTTGGTCCACATCTGGGTAAATTTAGTGAAAAGTTGTAGAATGTACGACTTTCTTTTAGCACGTTTCTTTCTCATTTTGTAAAAAATGTTCTTGTGATGAAAAAAATTATTAATGTATAAGCAAGTAAATTACCTGAATTGGTCGTTTACTTTTTCCTGGGTGTTTTCTAACTATACTTCCATCTCAATGCGATAGTGTTTTCTCTCTGAAACTGATAAAGAAGCATTAGATGACTTATAAGACCCATAGAATTTTCTGCTCCTTGCCGCCTTGGTGCCTCCTCATTCTGTCTAATATTCTTTGCATGAAACTGTGACAATCAATTCACGTTTGCAGGCTCTCAGCAGCCTGTGACTTTGACACCCCACCGTCCACCCTTACAACGTCCTAGCACAAGGCAGCACTAAACTGAAGACCAGAGGTGGAGGGTGCCAGAATGAAACTTTATTCGGACAGAAGATAGTTTTTAATTTGAGTCCTCAGCAGATCCGCGCCACCCTTCATTAACCCGCCTCGACCTGCTCATTAATTCACATTTCAGCTCTAATTGTGCAGCGGTGTGTGTATGTTCTAGAGCTCTCCATGTGGAAGAGAAAAGAAGTGATTAACAAAAGTGACATTGGTATGAGTGTCGTGCACTTAGAGCTCAGTCTCTGTCAGCAGGACGGCCGCTGGCTGCATCTGTGGAATGAATACTGTTTTCTTAAAAGATGAGACTTTAATTAAATTAAAGGGGGGTGGCTCACTTCTTACATCAGAAGAATGATAAGTACTGTGAGGATATGCTGATGGAGGGCTCTCCGCCTGCGGGTGGCAGTCAGACATAAACACTGCTGATCCTCTGATGATTTGGGGAACTGGTGACCAGTGAAAGCCTGTTCCCATCTTCACCATTAAGATAAGTTCTTCCATGTGGTTATTTCATGGAGGCACGATGATATGTTTTATTCTAATACGTAGCCTCTGCCTATGTTAACCACTTTATTACTGTAACGGTTAAACAAGTCAGGTGCAAAATACAAACATAAGCGTATGCACCAAATGAAAAGTTCTATTATTTGATCAGCTGTTTTGTTGTACCACATGTTCTTCCTGAAATCTGCCTTGTAATCCTACCCTCTGTGGGGATCAAGATAATCCTGTTTTTTTGGATCAAAGTTATCCAGATCCTACTCAAAAGTTTTAAACAACCCAAACAGTTTAATCCAGATAACAACCACAATTGGATTACGTGATCCAAGCTGATTATGGAATCCGGATTTCCCTTCTGAACAACCCATTTTCAAGATGTAATCCTATCCGATAACCGAAATCCAATAGGATACCGGGCCGTTTTGGCAGTGATTGTTTGCAAATGAACAAGCAAAACTGGAGCACCTTCAGCTCTGTATTCATTTTATGGTCTCTTAGTCTGTAGTCAGTCGCTAAATTGGTAGAAAAGTTATAAAACTGGAAAAAAAAGTTTCATCCTGATGTATCAAGTAGATATGAGGCAAAGAAACATGGTTTTTAGATGTCAGTTTTAGAGGTTTTGGATAAAATCATGATGTGAATGAAGGTTTTTTGGAGCCAAAATAAAGCCTCAGTGCAGGCCGGATTCATACGTTGAGCCAAACAAACACAATTACTCCAAACTCAGTGTAGTTTCAACTTCACATTCTCAAAAAAGCTGTTGGTTTTGCATAGACTTACAGACCTCTTTCAACTAAACCAGAGCTTTCTAAGTCTCAAGAGCTACTCTCCTGCAACTTTTAGATGCATCTCTTCCAACACACCTGAATCAAATGGCTGAATTCTCTAATTTGCTTGTCATTCAGCTCTGCAGAGCCCTGGTAACAAGCCATTTATTTGATGCAGGTGTGTTGCAGAAGGGGTGCATCTAAAAGTTGAAGGATAGTAGCTATTGAGGACTGGAATTTGGCACCCCTGATCTAAACCATTATTTACCTTAAAATAGACCCCTCATAACATCTACAGCAGTTGCTTGGCTGCTCATTCTGTTTGATATGGATAAGGAGCAGCATGTGGATAAGGATGTTCTCTTTAAAGGAAAGACTGGATGGAGACAAGAGTTCTGCAGCAGAACTGCCGTTATTTACACTTCCAGAAGTCTTGTGGGGTCTGCACAGCTAACCAAAAAATTAGCATGTTTAGGACTGTAATGCTAATCTTAGTTCCAGCCAAGCTGCAGACATTATTGCCACATAGCACACTGGATTCTGCTTGGAAGGTTGTCCAGTTCCCTGCTTCCTGTTAATGAGCTTGAAGACGATGCAGATTAGGAAAGATCTGACATCGGGTGGGCCAATAAGCCATTTGTGTCAAGTTTCAGAGGCTCCATTTAAAGATAAGTCATAATGTTTTTGTGACCAATTTTAAATGCTTAAACCTAACAAAACTGCCGCTGATTGAAAAAGTCAAGTTTTAAGCAAATTAAGTTCTTTATCAGACCTAGATGGTTGTAACCTTCCACAATGTGACAACTGGTGAAACACTGCATGACTGCGTTTTTGTTTCTGCACATAAAAAAAGAGAAAAAAGCAAATAATTTAGTTTCAGCTATGAATCATCACATTACGTGGATTTATATTTTTAAGCTCAAATCCTGCTGTGTTGCAATGAATATGTTGGGGTGCTGCATTTATGTAAGCGATTAGCAAAGATTTCTTGTATTTTTGCTTGAAAGATCAGGTCAACTGTTAAACAGAATACACAAAGCATCAAAAGCAGATCCCCTTTTTTGTGTTGATTTAGATGTGATTACCAACAGTAAAGATGTGTTTAAATGGTGTTTTATTCATAAAATATAAGAGGACAGGCCAACCAAAGCCCAGTGTGTGTAGAGAATATAGTAACTATAATTTTCATATTCATGAGAGAGATTATGGAGATGTGCTAGTGGGCGGTGGTGTCATTTTATTCCATTAAAATTGAACACCTTGAGCTTTTATTCTTGATGTGTGTGACTTGTATTACATACAGTTTGCATGTGCAAACACACTGACTGTTGCTAACCCTTTAATTGTCAATAAGTTCAAATTTGAAAGCATTTTCACAAGTTGCTGTTGAGTAAAAGCTGCTGAGTCCTCCACTTTTTTTTCATGCCTCCATATGTCCTTCGGCTCTTCTCTGCTGAGCTGCTAATTCCTTAAACACTATTTTTATTCCCCAATCCTAAAAGGGATTCATTAAACACCAGGTGTCTCACTAGTGTTGCTAACAGTTCTCAGCGCTGATGCTGGATTTTTCTGATGGGAAATGTTTTTGCAGCCGTCGTTACCTACAGAACAGCTTGTCTCGCATTGTTCTAAACTGCAATCTGTTCTAACAGAAAGGAAGATGACAGCAGATTAGGGGGAAAAAAAGTTTTGAGAGACGGACGGAAAACTGGGCTACCGAGGTTTAAATAAAAGAACCTGTGACGTTTTTAAAGAATTGTGTCAAGAGTGTGGTGAACTTTGGTGCTAATGTCAGGCATTGACAGTGGTGTGATAAACAGTATTGAGTTATGTATTTAGTAATATAATTAGGAGTGTTTCTTTTGTGATGGAGCATTCAGAACAGGAAAGATGGCAGTGAAATAATCATACTTTCATTCAGAAAGCCAGGAAATAAAAAAGTTTGTATCCTATTGAGGAGTATTCATGTTTATGCTCCATTTTTATACTTTTTGGTTTCATGTCAATGGAAAATTCACCGGGTTATTCTAAGAGATGGTCTCATACATAAACTGCGTGTTGGCATGGTTTCCTGATGTCCTGGATGCGGGAATATTAAACTGCAAAGTTAATGCTCCAATATCAGAAGTAGGAGGGGTGATAGTGGATGAAATCTGTTATCCTGCTTCGTAAGTCCTTTTTCTGCCGGTAACTTAGGGTTCAGTTAGATTACGATGAGGAGAGATGATAACTTGGCTTAAAATACAACATTTCACAATGTTGATGCTTTTAAGACTCAAGCTGAATTAATTTGTGATCCAGACAAAATAGCAGAATGAACTGCATTAAGAGTAGAATTTGAATAATTTTTTTGCGATTAGGGCACAACCGTTTCATACTCATCTGCTATCGGTCAGTGAAATGGACGATATAGTGATGGCCATCATGTTAGCCACTGGGAAAAGTTGGTGTTGGTGGATGCTTCAACTAGAGGCTGCAGACTAACAGGGGGGAGTGTTTTCCAGGTTTAGCTCATTTTCCTTGAACCTTACCAAGTTATGTTTGTGATGAGAGCTGTTCACTTGTTATGATAAAAACAGTGATGTGCACTTTAGGGGCAGCTTGAGGTTCGATGTGTTGCTTGAGGACACTACACGGATGGGCTGGACTTTGTATTTAACGGATGACGACTCATTGAGCCATGGACACTCAAAGTATACTAACAGACTTTTGTGTGAGCACCAACCCCCAATTTTTACCATCAGCAACTGTTTGTTAATTGCACAATTAACAATTAATCCCAATATTATGTTGGAAAATGATAAAAGTGACACTGCCAAGCTTCCTTTGATTCTGATGTTTCTGAAGTTTGTTTTTTTCTGATATCATCAAACTAAAGTTTGTTGGCATGTATGAATATAATTTCTCCTGAATAATAATTAGTCTTGCAAGAACAGAAGATTATCCTCATTTTTCTTGTCTATTTCGGTCTTCTGATCACTTGCTCATCAAAGTCTATTTTGGGGTCTTATGGTTGGGGTTACAGCTGGTGGACAGTGTGTGCTCTAAAACCCAGAAGGATGTTGATCAGCAGTGTGAATGCTCACATTGTGGTCTGGATGACACCTGAACCTTGCCAGATGGAGTCAAGAATCAATCACTACATTATTATTACAAGTGTAGTGAATTAATTTTGTAAAAACTGTAAATACATCTCAAAGCTTTCATTCATTAATTCTTTATTTTCAATTGTCTAAAAAAGTCCCTGACAGTAAGTTTGTTGCCAATTCTTGCCTAAAAGGGTGCAAGACTTTAATAGATTGTCATTACTTTGGAAGAAGTGTGTCCTAATATTTGCTTCTCATTGTCATCAATGAGTGTAATGAAAAAGACTCAACACATTGATCCATCATACACAGTGAAAACAGCTCTAAGCCAGAGTTTCACCTTTACTTTTTCATCTGCAGGTCTGCAGTCAGCAACAAAAACCTGCCTCTTATGTTTCTGATAACCTGACATCTTATTAACTGTCTGGTCCAGCCTATTTAAAGGTGTTGGTCATGAGCTTATAGTAGTTCCTTAGACTTCCAATGGTAGCAAAGGCACATAAAGAACTTGTCAGGTAAAATGCTTACTGTGAGAGTAAAGGGAAAACTGTACGCTAACGATTTTTAATAAATGTGGCTGCATCAACAGAAGCTGCTGCTGTTGATGAATTGCTTTTCCTCTTTTTAATATTTAGTTGTTGGCTGCTGCGTTGCAAGAAAAGGCCAAACTGATGTGATTTTCACATAAAAAAGTAACAAAAGTCCACACAGCACAAGCTTAACCTGAAACGAGAGCTCAGAGAGTTCCAGCAACCTCCAGAGCTCCTTCAAGCTTCAATCATGAAGGATTTATTTATTTATTTTAAGAATTCTGCTGATCCAGTCTCCTGGTTCTTACTCGGTTCCGCTTTCTCTCCTTGCCATGACTGTGTGAGATCTGTGCACTGATCCCACATCAGCACTCCCTAATTGGAGAAACTTGGGAAATAATAATATGGGCCTGGGAGGGGATGATCAGCTTAGAGGATGCCCATCCTTCACATGCTGACCGTATCTTTCTACCTCCTCATCTTAGGTGATTAGAGAAATCCCCCGGACCCTGTCAGATACTCCGAATCAGCACACTGAGGTGAGTGTGTGTTTCATTCTTTTATCTCTGCATATATGTTTTTTCGTGTGTGTGTTTGTCTCTGTACTGCATGTCAGCTAATAGCATATAAAGATGCTGACTGTGGGAAGAAAAGAGGTGATCCTGTAAAGGAAAAGGAAGTAACAAACAAATTAATCATATGAGTCCTTCGCTCATAGTTATATCGCGTTCTGTAGAGGTTTGTTTCAGCTTCTGGTGAACAAGGATCAGAATAGTATTTCCAGAGCAGTGGAAATCTTTCTCCAGAACCACTTTAACCCACTAGATTGCCAGCATCTCCAAATTGTTATCACTTCTATTGTCAACAATTTCTGAGGAGCGGTAGTGTGGAACTATGTGGGGTTAATTGTGATGGATAGCTTACCCTTAAGCTGATCTAAGACATTTTCCGGGCAATTAAATCCCATCCAAGAGTTTTACAATCTATAAGAAACATCATTATTTATTACATTTTCATCTTAAAAAAGATCACTATAGAGATCTCAATCTGGAATTTATGATGAAGACCAGAAAGCTTAAATTGACGATAATGTCCAATCACGAGCAGCCAAATATCAGCAAGTGAGCAGAAAGTTTTGTGTGTCTGAAAAGAAGAAAAATAATGAATCCCCATACTCTGCACTCACACTGGCAAACAATGAGGAATTGTACTGGTCCAATATTCAGGTACCACATGCATGGACTAGTAGTTTTTCTGCATCAGTCTGAGGCAGGATTATGGCCATATTGAGGTGAAAGAAGGTGGTCCGAGAAACCGATTTTATATTTGAGTCAAAGAACATTTTCAGTTCCCTTTTGCAAAAAAAAGAAAAAGAAACTCTTAAAGTTTTCAATATCTCATCAAAAAACAATGTTTAGATTTTACTTTTAAAGAATGATTTTTTTTTTTGGGGGGGGGGCAGACTTTAAAACACTTAGATGCTACTGAGCATCTTGAATGTGTGCACGCTGCAGTTTAACGGTAAGATGTTCAGCATCTGTTTAAGGTATTTTAAGGTCTGTTAGCTGTAACACAGACACACAAGTCAACACGCAGTAACGCAACATTTGTCATGGCTCCCGGCGCTGCCGCTCACCGTGCCACTGTTTGATGTCATGAAGCCACTTCTGTTTCCCCGCTTTAGGAAACACCTGTGAAATCAGCCAAACCGCTCTGGAAACATGACAGTATGTGCCAGAATACAGCTGACTGCTCTGTGCCTTTGTACCTATTTGCACAAGTAAAGCAGAGTCAACAGAAAGAGGTGGCTGGCTCCCATCACACCTCACAGCAGATGCTGCATAGGCCTGAATTCAGGAGGAACACCTGTGCTTTTCTGCTCTGCTTCACATAAAAAAAAAAAAAAAAATGGTATTACCTGTGGTGGAAAGCCGTTCAACACACTTCTGTATTGTTCTGTGCAGCTGCTCAGTTTGAATAATTCTTTTGTCAGAGGAAGGTTTTGACGGCAGAGTGGTGGTCTTGCTGTGATGTTGTGCCAAACAAATTTACTTTGCCAAGAGCAGTTTAATAGATAAAAAGAAAGTAAAGCTTTGTGGATATAGGCTCCCCTTGATACTTCAGCCTTCTTGATTTTTTATTGTGGTTACTGCTGAATCTACATATTAATGCTAAACCTGACAGGAGAAACATATAAAAGGAGAGAAGAAAAAGGAGACCAAGATAGAAAACAACAATAACAACTCGAACCCGAACAGAGAAACCGGACAACCAGCTGCTGCAGCTGTAAAGAAACAGAAATTCTAAAGCCTCAGTAAAACAAACCAACAAAAAACACAGCAGACACATCAGGAGCACACAAACCATGAAAACTATAAACGAGAATGTGTGTGTGTGTGTTTGAAAGATACGAGGAAAATTTTAAAGAAATACATCTTTCCATAAATGAATGCTTAGTTTGCCTAATTTCCAGAGACTTAACGGGAAGAAAGTGGAAAAAAACAGCTTCACCCAGCTGATTGTCTGAATAGAAAGACCTCCTGTAGTGGATCTGGCAATGATGACAGGCCATGAAAATGGCCATTAAACCAGAACTACGTATATCCAAGGCAACATGACATGAAGCAGTTACTACTGATTAGCCAAAATCCAGCTTCTTTTTTTTAATATATTTTCAGCAAAATTAGCAAAAAAAAAAGGAGATCTGCATCATTCAATTAAAAAAAAAATAGAATTAAAAATATTTTTAAAACATTAAAACGTTACTAAAAGATTTTTAAAACACTTACTGAATAAAATAAACATTATTTTAAATTTCTTTTTCACTACAGTGGCTCAGTCTCAGCTTGTGTAGGGGTTTCTCTCCTCATCCTCCAGTGCATTGATGGTATTGCACGATTTTTGCTGAGGGACTGTAATCACCATTATACATAATAAAGAAAATAATTTGTGACTTAAATGTTTACCTTGACTCTTTTATTTTACTACTTTTATTTGCTCATTAAATTCTGGCTGAAGACCCTGCTACCTCCGCTCTCTGCCACTAGCTGTGAGCAACAGCAGGGACAGCCAAACATGTAAGCAGGAAATGAAAGCGCAGAGCCAATCAAATCATTTGAAATTGGTTGGACTTTGAATGAGGCAGGACTTTAAGCAGAAAAAGTACTGATTTCTTAGCTGTGCTGGAAATCAGAGATGGGATTTATGGCTATTTGAAAGGCTCTTTCAATGAGCGGTTTAATAGACTAGCTCCTCTTTTTTTAAATTTACTTATTTTATTTTAAATTCAATCAGGGGTTACTCATTTTTATCAAGAGAAGAATCACTGATAAAAATTTGAATGTCAGATTTGAATTAGAATAATTCAAACTTAAGATGTTTAAATTAGTAAGTGAGAATGAGATAAATGAGAAAAGTTCTCTGCAGCATTAAGTTGTTCCCTGTAGAGAAATCCATAAAAACTTGCAAAGAGCTATAACATTTTCCTTCAAGAAATCTTAATTTTCTTTGTTGACAGTGTCCAGGGGTGATTGGACGATGATTTCTCGTAAAACAAGCAGAGATGAAAAGCTGGCATACAGAGCTGGGAGGCTGGGAGGTTGGCAGATGAGTACGTAGTCATTTGATAACACGAGAGGGCAGGGATATATGGATGGGTGGCAGCCTGGAACAAAGGAGATTAAAATGTGTTGTGGTGGAGGAGCAGAGTTGGAGGAGAATAAAGTGGCGAGGGGAATGTGACAAGCTGACAGGTCTCCTAAAGCTCGCAGCGGTGATCCAGCTGCTCCTGAAGGAACCACCCGAAAAAACCCTGTTAGCAACATTTCTGGGAGGGAAAACGGATAAGGAGAGTGAAAGATGGAGAGTGCATTGGAAAAAGACAAGCTCAGACAGAACAGAGGAGGATACTTGTTCAGAAAATACTGAATGATTTTTTAAAAAAAAGCCCACATTTTTTAACGTGTTGGAGGGATGAGCTTCGGTTAATTAACTCTTAATATCTCTGCATATTGCTTTTATACCATTCACAGTTATTTATACATTGGGACTCACTGTAGCCTCTGCACATTACAGATGATGAGACAAACACGATAAAGAAAATGTTTTCCAGACAAACGGCATTATAAGAAGACTTTCATCTTAGACAAAACCTGCTTGTAAGCTATGTTGTAGCTCTTGCTTCACAGCTGGTGTTCTGTATCTCAGGGGCCAGAACAAGAAGTCTTCATGCTGGTAATAATTATCCTTCTGCAACTTGGGAATAAACCAGTCTGGCTTTAACGGCTTTATTCACAACACTCTTCCAGTGAAAATGCCTCTGTCCATGGTCCTGAAACTGCTTCAGGTAAACACTCTGAATATCCTGTATCCTCAGCCATATAGCACATAAGTTTAAAAAGATATTATACAAAAATTATTTTTTAAATAAAGATAAATTGAAGCAAGCTGATTCCGGGAGCTTCTACATGACTATTCATCTTATTTACTCTTTTATCTTTTTGGACTGCTGATGTAAAACAATTTTACGTTCCACCTTTTGCAGATAATTATAACACTATGAAAAGTATAGCACTTTTTTTTAAATCCCAGATTGACTTGTTTGAAGAATTTGCTGAAAGAAGAGCTAGACATCTCCAGTATGGACTGACAGAGGACAAGCACTTTATTTTTCTGAAAGTCTATAGGTAAGCCATTAATGCTGTCCTCCAAAACGTGTATGTATTGTTTATATTTGTGATTCCATCGAGATTTCAAGAAGCTTTGAGGCAAATCTTTGACATGGCAGTAAATGCAATGTTTATTTTCAAAACATGATTGGAAAAAATTTAATATGTTGTGTTACATCTTCAGTATGGGGTAGTATAACCTGTACTATGCACAGCTTTAATAACAGTAATCATTATAATGATCGGAAAAAGAATGAAATTAGGTGATTGTGGTAATTCTTTAACCGTTTGGCATTCCAGTGGGTCACATGCAGGACGCTTTGGGTGTTCCTGCAAGACTACAGGAATG
>JBAMHW010000017.1:20013339-20035137 GCA_037177495.1 Rhadinocentrus ornatus | reverse complement strand
TTCATGCAAAAAAATAAATAAATAAAATATATATATATATATATATATATATATATATATATTTATGGTCTTTTTGACATGGGAGTCTATGGGGGTTGACTCTGTTTTGGAGCCAGCCCCTAGTGGATGAGGAGTGAACGGCAAGTTTTTGCACTTCTGCAAAGGCTTCACATTCCACCGCTGGAGGTTGCCGCTTGGTTACAAATCAAATTTTAGGGCCTAAATACATTACTTGTACAATGACACTTACACCTCCATGAACATTAATTTGATCCTTCGCATGCAGTTTTCTTCATGACCACTGGAGGCTGCTTATTCACAATTGTGAATGGGCTGCTATTGAAAGAAACCATGAGCTTTGAGCTTATTCTTTCGTCCAGGCATCAAAGCATTTTTAACTTCAGCTTGACTGCAGTGCAGCAAAAGCAGAAGTAAAAATAAGATGAAAATGTTTGTAGTCCTGGAGAAAGATGACAGGTGAGGCTCAGTGTCAGCAGGAAGTTAAACTGACATACTGTGGTTTCTATTGTTTATTGATGGGGGCCGACGGAAATTTCAATTATTCACATGTGCCTCTAAACTTTGCAGAAAGAAACAAACACTGCATGGGTTGCCAACAACCAGGGGCACACACACAGCTTCTTAACAAAGATGTTCTTATTGTATAGAGCAGATGGTAAAACAAATTTATCGCCTTCAGCACACTATAGTGCATTTTAATAATTTTGTTTTTTACTCCTTTTTTTTTTATCTCCCCTATCTTCTTACAGGATTTATTACCAGGACATTTAAAAAAATAGAGGAATTGCATAAAGGAGATTCATTTTTGTAACTAGTTCATCACAGAAAGTGTTAAGTAAGCTTCGTACTTCAGCAAATATACATAACTTAACAATACGGTACATTATGTTTGGTCTTTGGTTTAAATGAAATTGATAACCTTGTGGAAGGGGCTTATAACGGTATATATTCAAAGTCCATTTGTTTTTAGAAGGGATTTTCAGAAGCGTATCCAAGTCAAGGTGCATTATAATATAAAGTGTGGTGTTTCCTTCCCAAATGCAGATAACCAAAATAAATTTAAGCTACTTAAAAATCATCTTAAAATTGAATGAATGGAGACTCTGGAACAGCTTTCTTTGATAGAATAAAGTTGATCAACCTGAACTAGAATATGAAGAAAAAGGTTGAAGGCCAGAAGGATTCGTGATCTGAGGCTACAGCATCATCAGTAAAAGGTGGGCAGGCAGAATGATGGACTTGCCTGGCTTCCACTAACACTAGGTCTTTACTGTTTATTGATCATGTGACAGAAACAGCTGATTGAATTCGGAAGTCTTCAGGGACTGTCTGCTCAGATTCAGCCAAATAGAGTGAAGCTGTTCATCGACTCTCATACTGCAGAGAAACGACTCACTAATTGCTCATGAGAAAGAACCTTTAAATTAGTTTGAAGAATGTGACCTGTTGTCATAAGAGTCAAAATGGGGTACATAAGGTGTTGGTGGCTTGGTAGAATTTATCCAGCCCCAAAGATACTGTTCCACTAACCAAAACCAGACAGGTTTTTTTTTTCTGATCCTAACCAGTTAATATTATTGCGGAACCGAACTTTGGCACTGCTTTGGACGAAAGCCCTAGGTCAGTGATTCCCAACCAGGGGTTCTCGTACCCCTAGTGGTGCGTGAGAACATTACAGGGGGTACGTGTAAACATTTGATATTTTATTTATCAGAAGATGGGTACATATCATCAGTCATTCCACATCATTTGCTGTGCCCTTGTAAAAAATAAAAATAAAAATTAGAGTAGGGCTGGGTCCCAAAATGAACAATAAACCAAGCTTTTAATAATCAAAAGAACAAAAAAGCAAAAACAACAACATGTGGGAAAGACCAGATCAGGGCTTTGCACCTGCATGATGCTTCGCTACCGAGAGAGGGCGTGAAAGAGAAGACACGGTCACAGACTACAGTCACAAGGCAAAAACGCGCCAAAGCAGCTGCAGTCAAATATGGATAAATGGCTGAAACGTCCCGTTGCTCTGGATGCAGGAGCGGGTTCAGCAGAGGCCAAGAATATCCAAAAAGAGTACAGAGAAAACTATATTTTTAATGACTTCACTGCTACATCTGTGGAGATTTGAAGAATCATCAACACATTTGTCTAAAGGGGTACATGTGGTATGACAGAATGGCTCAGGGGTATACAAGTCAAAAAAAGGTTGGGAAACGCTGCCCTAGGTCATAATCAAAAGCACGAGGTCTTATTTTTGAGGACTTGTTGACAGAGGGGCATTAACCCAAAACATTCTGACATATAAACCCAAAAGGTTTTAGAATTAAAGAATTGATTCTGTAATAGTCATGACAATTAACTGATTTCAGTTCAGTTAATATGCAGATTCATCTGATTAAAAGAAGACAATAAAACAAGATGGCAACAGTAAAAGAATCACACGAGAGGCTATTCTTTCACTGGTAATATGTGTATCTGCTCGAGACCTCACACGTGAAGATAATAATCAGGACTTAAACAGTTCTGATCGTACTGTGTGTGATGTGCTTCGATAATCTAATCACAGAAAAACACACACATAACGATGCTGTCCCTCAACTGATCTTCAATCTAGTCCTCCGAGCCGGACATCTCACGTGACCAAATGTGATCTAACAAAAACGTAGAAGAACCATAGCAACAATCTGCAAAAAACAAAGAAGAAGAAACAAAGTAGCCAGAAAACACAACACCCGGCATGAAAGAGGATGTACAGGGGGAATGATGGTGGTCTTGGGACTATTGTTAACGGAAAAAGCCAGAACTGAAAAAAATACCAGACTGGAGACGGTGTGAGCACGGACTTTTCATCCTTCCTTGTTCCCCAGCCAGCTCGCTCTCTGATTGGCTACTTTCTATCCCACGTCATCATCCACACTGTCACAATTCACGAGTCGGCGGCTTTCCCCACTCATATGAAGAGATCAAGTTGTAAATATTAAACATGTTTATTATTTCCGTTTCTCGGCTACGACTCAATTTGGAGACTGTAACACCGCTGTAACACCTCAGACTAAATTAGAATTGTAGAGAAAAATCTTAAAAGTCTCATAAAAATCGGCGTTTGCCGTCCTTGTTCGGGAAGAGGCAAAATCGGGACAAAAACCTCCCGATAATTTGTATGTGTGTACCAGGCTGTAAGTGTGATGAAGGTCACACTGAAATTATAATGTGAACGACAACTCAAAAATGTCGGATTTTGGAAAAAAATCTGAATTATGTATTATGACCTGCAGTGATGATTTTGAGCTTTTTATTTGATTAATTTTCTGATCATAAGTTGTGAAGTCTTTTACACAGTTTCATGTGTAAAAATGGAAACTGTGACATATCTAAGTGATTTTAGATTATTACAAATAAAAGGGAATGTCCACCTGCAGTAGATCTTTGACAAATGGGACTTCCGGATCTATTCCTCCATGGCCCCATAACAATTATTCATATTAAGACACAGGATCTGTGTTCTCCTCTCAATTTTAACACCATATTACACTTCTGCTGTTGAACTGAGAAGCAGCTGCTGAATTATTGAACAAATCAAGATCCCAGCTTTGTGTTTATATGATTTTAGTAATGAGGCCACTGGAGATCATGCTGTCAGCCATGCAGAGAAATAGGTCTTCATAAACTTTAATTTTATATCAGATCTATACTGAACCTGAGGTCAGATATGACTCTACTGACTTTAGAATTTTTTACTTCAATCTACTCCCCCAGGATCTGACTTGACTGTATTGCTTGTAATATGCGAGTTCAAGTAGAACATCTATAATCTTCTTGTGGATGTTTTTGCACAAATTTTAGTGTAGCGATGCACACAGGAGTTGAATACTGTTTAGGGGTTAGAAGTTCAGGAATGGCATAGCTGCAGTACATTTGTATCAAGGAGTCCAAGTGGTAAAGTAGTTATTAAATCCTCAAATCAGAATTTTTTTCCTGGGTGTTCTCCACTTTACTCGCAAAGATTAAACAATCTGTGACCATCTGGTTGTGTGTTTTTAACAGACTTGCCTCATTTTGCTGTACCAAGTCAAACCGGAGTTGCAGGGTGGACCAGAAGTTGGCAGTTAGGGCAAATTCTCACGCAAACAGCAGAAGGTATTATTACTGTTCTCAGGAACATTTTTGGTGGTAATTAGTAGCACAGAAGGTAGCTATTGTTTTAAATTTATTCTGCGGTTTAATGTAATGATAGAGGGACACACTGTAAAGTGAAAACAGAGAAGAAGAAAAAACTCGTGTTTCTATATCTATGCATTTTGCACACCTCTCTACTCTAAGGTCCCAGGCACTTGCTCTGAAGTGAACATTTCAGAATATTTATTGCAGTTGCTGCTAACGAAATATTCCGGGCAAAACTGCAGTAAATCCTACAATCAGTTGAAGTTGCCCACCTAGATGAGGTGAGCTGCCTACAGGAGATCCCACAAGTCAAACCGCGTCCAACTCACGGTGACCTCTGTGATAGTCTTACATCAGAAACATCCACTGGATGTCCATCTGTAGCCAAAAAACTTGAGTTCGGGCTAATTACCGATGTTTGCTAATAGCTGCAAGTCCATGTTTACATGTGATAACCGTCAACAACAGTGGCTCTTTTCAGTGACTGGTTCTGGTTACGGTTGGTGTATCTAACTGGTTGAAGACCACTCATGGCTTTAACGGAGATTCTTTGTCCGTTTACCTGCTAAGTGTTTCCTATGTCTTTGCCTCTTTCTAAAGGGTTCTGTAAGGGATTTCTCTGACGGCTCTGCTTTAAACCATCTGGCATGTCAGGTTAGCTTTCCCATTAAAAAAAGGTTGGAAGTGATGTGCGTTGACGTCAACAAACTGCCCTAAATCTCTCGAGATCTTCCTTCCACCACTACAGCAGAGTGCTTTGACCTGCTCCTTTCTACAATCCTATAGTCATTTAGCTCCATAAATTTTTGAAAAGGACAGAATACAGACTATTCACAAGTGTAAAGGAAAAAAAATACAAGGAGTTGGCTGACGAGTGCAGGGAGGCAGGTTTAATGACTATCAGCAACCTTGTGGGAGAAAGATCTCAGGGCTTTATCGACAAATCAAGGCCACAGCAGCCTCAGTATGTCTGTGACAGAGTACCGAAGAGCAGCAAAAGGCAGGGTAGGGCAGGTGAAACGAGGACAATACGAGGGGTCTAAAAGAGCTCTGCCATTAGAAGATGATTTTGTGTTGAAGGATAAAAGGCCCATGAGTGGTGGCAGAAACAAGTAAAAATACCGAGCTGTGAAGCCTTTTACCTCGTCGTGGCACCTTCAACCACATTTTCCTCAATTGTCATGGTGAGCTTTAAAGTTTCTACAATGGTGAGCCTCTGAGGAGATTAAAGTTTACAGCTGAAGGAACAGGAGAAAAGAAAAACTTGGGTTCTTGGAAAATTAGGCCAGCCAGAAATCGATCTGAGAGTGACACTAAAGAACACCTGTAAAATCAATGTCTGCTTTTAGCACACTCTGTCCTTACATGTGATGACAGACTCTGTTGTCTTAACTAACTGTTCTTGGTGCAGGAATAAGGAAAAAGACCAGCAAATCTCATTTTAACCATGTTTCACAACCTTGTTTTTCTATTTGTGTGTATTTTATATGTTCAAGTGCACAAGGCATTATAATTTATTTATTAAACTAGCTGAGTATACACTAATGAAGACTTTGTGTTAATGTGGTATATATTAGCCATTGGCTAATTTGCATCTGTTGTTCCTGGGCAGCTAGAAGTAATAATAGTCTTAAAAATACAAATTAAATAGCACAATGTATTTTAGATCCCTATAATTGCACATTTACTACATGGTACAAGTGCTTCAGTATCTACTTTGTAGTTTCAGTTTTTGAATCAACTCAATCCAAACACTCATTATCCATCTTGTCTGTCCCATTAAGCTCAAATTTCTGCTCTCCACTGCTGTTTATCCTGCCAGAGCTTTTCCTTTTACTGTCAATCCCTTAGAGGTGCAATACCTTCACCGCTTCACTCTTTCCTGCAAGACACAAGCACCAAGAGAGGAAGTACATATGTATTTGTAGCTCACTGCACTCCACAGCTGTGTTGATTTGACTTTCCACAGTTTTGCCTGGTCATGCATTAAAAGGACTGGATCATTTTCATTTATCGGAGCCTATGTCTTTCTTAAGGTGGCCTCCATCCCTCTCAGTAAATCTCCTATTTAAACTGTGATATAAATATTAAATACGAGAGATGTGTGAGAACAGTGGAGTGTAATATTTTCCAAGTATTTTGGGAAATGTTCACGCTAAACTGTTGCTGCAGAATTTAAACACAGTGATGATGTGCAGGATTAGACTTGGCAGAGCAGAGAGGTTTAGGGATGTGAAGGGTTGGAGGTGGGCTTTTACAGCCACAGAGGGCTTTAAGAGAGTCCCCACCCCCAACAATAAGAATCTTGTTTTTGTGTGACAATGTGATTGTCTATAAATGTTTTGACATAATATGATGTGACATAATGTCCCATATTGTCTGACCCAGCACAACATCGGACGGTATGGATTATTTCTATATGTCAGCACCATGGATCATTATTTTTACCATTATGTCATGGGTGTGGATGGGTGTTGAAAATCTTAAGTTGGTACCAGCTCCAGACAGGTTGGTGCTGAGGTACTGATAAGCTCCTAGACAAACGGTGACTCCATCTATGCTTAAGTAAACTTATGTGAACAGGATGATAAGGTGTCTAGGTCAGACAGCGCTGTCTGACTTATGAGTGTTTAATATTCTGTTCTTCACTTGTGGCCAGACTCTCCTCAATGTGGACTAACTCAACCAAATATTATCTACAGGTGGAAAATTGCATCAAATGTTCCTCTCTGTCAGGAGTTAACCTGTAGAGGACGATAGCAATGCCTGCACACATGCCCACAGACCAGCAGCTGCTGTGCTAAAGAAGTTTCCATGAACACTGGTCCTGTCCAAGTTTACTAACAGAAACATTCAACTGCCTCGACAATTTGATGTGAGGGTAACGCTCATCTTCTTTTAAATAAGGTCTTTGATTTTTCATTTATGACCCAATTTTTCTTGTTTTCAGCACTTCTACTTTATCTTCTTAAATAATCTCATTATTGATGCGAATCCATTAGCAACCATAGCGTTTGCCTAAGTTAAACAGGGCCGCTCTACTGCAGGATGAGGAAAACTACAAAGGGGTCGTAAAGACAAACCTTT
This sequence comes from Rhadinocentrus ornatus, assembly GCA_037177495.1. NCBI lineage: Eukaryota > Metazoa > Chordata > Actinopteri > Atheriniformes > Melanotaeniidae > Rhadinocentrus > Rhadinocentrus ornatus. Next base: position 20,027,871 of record JBAMHW010000017.1, on the reverse strand, counting down.
TCTCTCATTTCAGTGGTTACATCTACAAAAAAAAAAAAAGCATTTCAACAGTGTTTATCAAACAGCAAAATATTTGGCATGATTCAGCATATCTTTTAAAACATTTACAAAAGAAGTTTAAAGACTAAAATAACCCAACAATCTACAGCAGATGAACAAGATCTGAAAGTGATGTCCTGAAGAAATAGGAACAAATCCAGCAAAGACCTGGACCAGGACCTGAAAGATGGATCTGTACTATCTGTTACACTGAGCTTTAGCTGAAGCCTCCTCAGAAATAGTCTCTGTGGAATGGTAGCTGTCAGGAAGCCATTCCCATGAAGGGAAACTGGAAGAAAAGGCTGATGGATGCCACATGACACAAGAACTGGACTGTGAAGATCTTTGTTCAGTCTTCTAAAGAGTAGTTTTCGTAAATTATTCAAAAATTGACCAAAAATTTGTCAACAGTTTGTTTCCTTTGTTCAGCTGTAAGCTTTTGGACTGCATGATGCTGAAAAAGCGCCACTTTTGTTGGCATATGCTTGTTTATCTCCATGCTTGATCCCTCATGTGCAAAGACACACACACACACACGCACGCGCGTGGCTCACTCACATGAAAACGTACAACTCAGCACAGCTGGATGGCTGCCAGCACTGACACGTTGTTCAGTCTGCATCTGCCCAGCGGTGCAACGCATGGAAGTGTCCTACATTCAGTCCCAACAGTCCCAACAACACTGATCACACTGCAGATACAGAGCTTAAGCACACATACATACACAGAATGCTTTTCTTATCAGTAGCCGGCAGCACAGGTCTGTACTCTGTGTTAAGTTGATTTGAAAAGATGCTATATTCAGTGTCACTTTAGTTCACTCCAGTCTATGTTGGTTCAGTTTGATTCAATTTGATTCACTTCACTCCAACTCTGGCTCAGCGAAATTTGACGCACTGAATGATTTTTATGCATTAAAAAAAAGAGGAAGAAAGCAGCAAAATGTCAGTAGTCTGTGTTTGACTGTAGGAACTGATTTCAGGGGAGGCGTTTCCATATGTGCATTAGTTCCCTTAAATCAGATTTAGACATAAAATGCATGTTGATGACACATGCAACTCTGGGCGGCAGTGTTTAAAATGACTTTCCAACGGCCTATTCAGCATGAAAGCACTTGCTAAAAGCTTGAAACTGAGTTTTTACAGACTATGTGGAGGTTCTCACCAACATATAACTGTCATCTCTGCAGATTACTACCTTTACAGTGTCCCCTCTTCCATGCCACTAACTCGAAGAATTAAGCCAACTTTAGATCATAATTACAGGTAATTTCTGCTTCCATGATGCTCCAGATGTTGTGTATTGGTGAAAGGTCTGGACTGCAGGCAGGCCAGTTCAGCAGCCGGACTCTTCTCCTGTGAAGCCATTCTCTCTTCCTCGGAAAGATCGTCATATATTTCAGATGATCCAAAATTCAGCTGCTCGCATCATTACCAAAACCCCTCCTGTCACCACATCACCCCAGTCCTACAACGCCTGCACTGGCTCGCAGTAAAATGTAGTGAAGTTTAAAATTCTCGTGCACACATTGAAGGCATCCAAAGCCTCGCCCACATATCTGTCAGGTTTGCTGTACATTGGTACCTCCTCCTGCTCCCCCAGGTGATCCTCCTCCATCCACCTCATTGTGCCCCCAGCTGTCTCAGCACCATGGGGAGGAGAGCATTCAGCCGCTCCTCAAGGCTGAAATTTAATCCTAACATTAACTCTCCCCTTTTGTTTAAATACAGACTTAAACGCACCTGGTCAAGGCAGCATATGCTCTGTAATTACACTGTCCCATGTTTATTTATCTTTCTGTTGTTTTTATTCTCCACGTCTTTTCTTTTATTGTACAGTGTCCATGAGTGACCTGAAAGACGGCTATAGACCAAATCTATTATTATTATTATTATTATTATTATTACTGGGAATGGGTTTCTGAGATTTGTAAATGAATTAACATTGTCCTAACTTCTTTTAAATTGGGAATATATTAAACCAAATGTTCATCTGATCTCTGGTTTTTCATCCTTTCTCATTAAAAAAACTTTAATTTTCTTGTATTGTAATCAAACCCATTTTCCTGAAATGATTTTGTGGAGCAACGGGTACTCAACTTCGCTCAGCTGTCCTTTTGCAGGAAACCGATGAAAAGCCACTCAATAAGCCGTTTGTAGAACAAGGATTTCCATTTGCATTTGGAGAGAAAAGATCCTGAGATTGTGGATTACTTCCTAGGCTTTGCTTGTGAAAGACAGAATTAAGAAAAGGAGTTTTGGGAGCTTTACGGGGCAAATGGAAATCAAAGTTGTGTAAGAATGTGTGTGCATTTGTACAATCTGGTTAATGTTCATTGTAAATGGATGTGCATGCGAGCCTTTCAGTTTATCAGCAGCACCTCAGTCATTTATCTTGGTTTATACAAAAAGTGTCAGGTAATGGATAAAATGACCTTTTGGGGGGTGAATGAAACGCACATTTTTTTTTAGCTCTCAACTCCTGTCTTTAAACAACAAACTAAGGACATATGAAATAGCTCTTGTTTTCCAAATAACAGATCTTTGGAGCCGTTTAAAGTCACGACTGAAACAAAGTACAAATAAAATGAGTCATGGCCTGAAATGTAGAAAAGCAAGAAAAAATGCCTGAACATCAGCTTTACAAACCCGGTGGATGCTACATCATGTTGTCATTTCCTGAGGTGCATAAATTTGTGTTTATTGAGACTATTGGCATTTCCTTCTTCATGCGGAGCTTCTATTCTTCTATCTGTTAATGTATTTTTACATCTGAACGGCAGCTCCCACCTCATGCTAGAGTGCTTGATTGTGTTGCATATTTAAATATGGCATCGTTTTGTTTCTGTGAGCACTGATGAGACAGTCAAACAACTGATTTGCTATGAATTAATGGATTCCAAGTTGGAAACGGAGCATGAATCTGTAAGGACAAATAGCAGCACAATGTCACTGTTAAGCCTCAAAGGATGCTTTGGAGCCGAGTTCAGTTTATCGCCTTACACAGTTGGTATGTTATGGATGAAGCAGACGGAGTAACTTTTGTGAGCTTGTGCAATATATTTCCTGTAAGAGAAGAAGTTCTATAGATGTCTGTCTTGCTTTGAACACTTTATTGTCTTTATGACAGAGTCAGCTTGAGACTTTCATCATTTATTGCCCCTTTCATATTAAATTATGAGATTTCTAGTGATGTATATATATATACTTTCACAGATCTTCTTTCATGTCAGAGAAAAATCCAAACCCTATATCTTTATTATTTATTTTACTTTGGCTTGTTCTCTCTTTGAAGCAATCACAGCATTCATTAGCATCTAAATTCTTAGTATTTCTTACCTCCTATTGACTGGAAAGTTAAATTTCCAGCTCTGTCTGATCTAATGCATTTTATATAACTCCCATAAAATGCAGTTTTCAGCTCTTTTCTATTACAACTTGAGAACAAGATTCTGCTTCTTAAAGCAGCAACTCTCTCCCAGCCCAGGGTGGGTAATTCATTCTTTTTCCAAGTTATCGAGACAATAATATATAATATTATAGAGCCGAGATCACTGCAATGTGTTCCTAAAGGAAATTTTTGAAAACGTTGTCACACATAGGGGCAGGGTACGCAACATACAAAAAAGTGTTCAGGCAGCAGGTAGGAGTCTACATCCAGTAAGTCCATCATATCTTTGTGTAACTATTAACAGTGCAGAGCAGTTCAAGCCTCACATGCTTGACAGGTCAGACCTTGTCTCCTTATGACCTACTTCATTGATCCCATCCACATTGTGTGCTGTGGAAATCAATAAATGAAGCAGTAAAATTGAGATATAAGAAAATTTTGAGGAAGAAAATCTGTTAAGCTTTTGCAACCAGCTCTTTTCTGTTGGTACATGTGTGGCCCTGCATGCCTTGAAGAATCTGTAGAAAATGTGATACAACATTTTGGAAGAGAGCATCTACACTGTCGAGCTAACCGAGGAGAGATTTTTCATGCTAATGTGTATGTTGCTATACTTGCTGTCAAATTTTTAGGGTTTTGTTGATTTGCTTTAGGGAAACAAATGCCTTTGACTTGCATCCTGTCACACTTCTCTGCTAATACACCTTTTGAATATATCTACACAGTAGAAAGATAAGGATGTCTGCTTGAGTCAGATTCTTTTTTTTTTTTACTTTATCTACTTTTGAAACCTTTTGTTCATGACTCAGACAAAGTGTGGCAGTGATCATTGTCACTTCATGTGAAGGTTCTTCAAAGTCACGGTTCATTCAGATTCCTGACATCCTGGTCGATGCAGCAGACACTCTTGGTTCCTCCATTCACTTTGCAAGCGTTCTCGTTCCTGGCTGCCCTTGATGATTCAAACTTTATATGCGTTGTTCTGCTGATCTTTAAAAGCCTCCTCTCCTGCTTGTGTTCTTAGGCTTCGGTGAAGGCGTGTAACCCTTATTCACACTGCTTTATATTGTACATGCTCCATACGACACAGCTTCAGATTCTTTGGTTTGATCAGATTACAGGCAGCTTTTGCTTCTGTCTGCTGGCACAGTGATCACAAGAGAGCCCACAGGACAATCTGTATCAGGGTGCAGTATCAGCAGCTTGTCTAACAAGTTGTACAACAGCAATACAGCCAGCAGCGGCATCCCACTTTTCACAACTTAATTACATTGCCTCTGGCCCAAATTGTACAATTTGGAAATATACAAACATGTAACTTCACGTCATCCTTCTTAATTATCAATGAACCTGCTTTTACATTAATGATGGATGGTGTGACTCTACGTAATAGAGTAATGTAACTATAACACCTACCCTGCAGGACTTTCGCTTCATAGCTTTTCACATCATTCAGGGTCTCACAATAAGTGGATAAAGAGACCCTGAGTAAGCTTTTTCCCTGGAGCAGGGGTGCCCAAGTCCAGTCCTTGAGATCCACTATCCTTCTACTTTTGGATGCATGCCTTCTTCGACACACCTGAATCACGTGGCTAAATTCCCTCATCCGCATGTCATTCAGCTCTGCAGACGCCTCGTACTAAGCCATTCATTTGATTTAGGTGTGTTTACAAAGGGATGCACTTTTGACTTCAAATTTTCAGGTAAAATTTCAAGATAATTCCTGTGAATGCAACCATTGCTGTTGGACATTAAGTGTCAAAGTAGACTGAAACTTTGAGAGTGAGTCAGAGAGTGTCAATGTTAGTGGAGACATTTTAACAGAAGGATATTTTAACTTTCTGCAACACTGGCACCAAGGAGTTTGTTTACATGCTAGCTAAGATAAGTTGAAGCGTTATTTCAGGGTCTCGGGGTCGCAGTGGCCATGCTTCGAGTGTTTCTGTCTTAAGGAATGCTTAATTGTTACAATGGGTCCAAAGCATGCTTTCGGGCAGAATGTTCTGGTTTTGGCTTCACTCTGGAGTCTCAGAATCTTTATGCTTAATGGCAAACCAGCCCGTGTCCAGTTAAACCAGAACCAAAGTGAGAGGGCTTTACTCTGCAGAAGTAAGTCGTCAGGCTCCATTATAACCTACAGTTTCCCAAATAGATAATATTTGCAGTTGACCGGGCAAGTTAAGATGTTAGGATGACAGCATGAACTTACATTCATCTACATTCTAAATCTTAGCTGTAATCTAAATAGTTTACCAGGCAGCCCAACAAGGCAGCAACTTTCAGGTTTTATGCTAAATTAATCGGTCCAGTGTTTGATTGACCAAAGTTAGACTATCTGAACTTTATCTTCAATGGGTGGCATGTACTCAACCTACCATCTTCGTCTGTGGAAGACCCAAGCAGGGGAGACGATGCTTCGTCTGCTACTTACTTGGTTGTGACTGAATTCTGCGCCAGTGTTTCATAGTCTGCTTGTCGATGATCCACCACACTATCCAACAGCTGGAAAAATAGACCGGTATTATTTGTAATACAGCACTTGCGTGAATATTGACAGCCAGCATACTGGTCTGGCATTCAGCTTAACAAAGCCTTTTCACACTGATGATCCTTTTACTTTTGGTTCCAGTCAAGAAGCAAATCTTCAGGTTCTGAAACAACGTAATTATTTATTTTTTTACTTGACTTGACTGGTCTAAATTTAGGTTCGGAGCCGTGCCAGTGTGAAAAGGTTAACAATGTGTTTTTTAATCTTACTTCTGTCACGGTAGTACAGCTACTAGGACATAAAGTTTGCATTATATAATAAACACTAAAGCCCTTATCACATATAAGTTTACATGCAGTTTTTTACATCTTTACACATAACAATCGGAGCCAGCTCCCCTCTATTTTAATGTTGGATTTCACACAATGCCGTCGGCTGAGACAAGTTATAGCTACAACAAAAGCTCTACCCACATCATTATGAAGAAAAGTTTTTTACTTTGTCATCTCAAATTTTTAGCGGCAAAGGTCATTTTATCTTCCTTGGATCTTCCAATACTGCTACAATTATTGTGCACATCGCAAATGTGTATGTCTGTCAATTCTCTCTTAGTTGGTAGTTCTACACTACCACCAGCACTGACAACTTTCTTATTTTGTTTTCTTTAAGGCAACACCAGACACGGTGACACATTTTCTATCTATCGATACAAAGTGGTATTACAATAAAAAAAACAAAATGGATTTAAGTTGCACATTTCCCGATATAATATGACATTGTTCCAAAAGATTTAGGACACAACTTTTTTTGCAATCTAGATACCAAATCAAAGAGCACATTGCAAAAGACACAACCTGGGCAAATTAACTACAGTTTGTTTGTTATTCACGAGGAAGAAGTCTGCTTTGACCTCATTGCTTTGCTCATTTCTACATGAAATTTATACCTTTACAAAATCAAAGGAAACTATTTTCTAAATTAATATTCTACATTATCAGTATGTAAACGAGCATAAAAAGCTTCATAAACTAATGTTAAATTTAATTTAAATTTAATTTGGTAATTTTATAACAATAAATTGGTCAGTTTAGCATTTATTACTCAAACTTAAATCTTCAACTAAGGTTGCAATTACATTTTTTTTCCCAATAGTTTAAATATGCTTTAAAGCATGGGTTGGCTATTTGAAATCTGCTACAACACTGCTTGATTTCCCTCCCATCTTTCCTTTAACCTATTTTGATAGGATATTTACCTTTTATTGTGTAGTTTTCTGGAGGCACTGTAACGCTGCAGCATGCAAATGCTGAGAAGCCACACTTTGCTCTGGCTGCTTTGAATGAACACCATGGCTGATTTAACAAAAACTCACGAGGATATTGGCAGCATAAAGAAAACTAATGAGACGTGATAGCAAGAAATGGGGAAAGAGTTACCTTCGGTCTGACTTTTACTGGCTGTAGAGGGCTCAGAGAAGAGATGAGATGCAAGACCAATGATGAATAATTAAATTATTTTTTTAGTCAGTTCACAATAAAGTCACAAGGGTACACACATAATCAATCCAAGCCAGTTCATTGTGTCCAATTAAAATCCACATTAGTCCAGTTTATGGTGTACATACAAGCAAATTCATAAAAATAACGAAACTTAGGAAAACAGAAAATTCCATGAAATCTTGATTTTGATACAATTCCCCATTTTAAGCATCCAAGGGGAGGCAGGCAACAGAGGAAAGGAACAAACTCCCTTTTATCAGGAAGGAATTACCACTGGCAGAACTTGGCCTAGGGAGGGCAGCCATCTGCCTGGACTACTTGGGGGTGGGGGAGGTTAAGAAAGAGATATCAACAAGCACCACAACTTTTAGCAAGCGAGAGCTTCTGAAAGACAATAAAGACAATAGCAAAATAATGACACTAATACTGTAACAAAAGTCTCATTTTAAAAGTGCCTGCCTCTGAAACCCAGACTGAGAGCTTGCTTCATCAGAGAAGGGCCTAATCGTCTTCGTTAAGGGGTGCCACAGTTAGAAAATCGTTAAAGTTCAGTTGTGGGGCTTTAAATTCATCCATCATCCATACCTGGTTTTTCCAATACAGGGTCACAGGGGAGCTGGAGCCTATCCCAGCAGCTATTAGAGAGGCAGGGTACAACCTGGACAAGCAGGGCTGCCTTAAAACCGTTAACAAAATAAAAATGTGTTTACAGAAGTGTTTGTATGTGCTGCAAAACATACAAAGAATATGTAAACACAATGTTAGAACTGCAGGGCGTGGAGAAAGAGCCATGTTGGCTCAAGTGGTGTTTGCAAGGAGGAACAAAATTAGATGAATAAATTGTAGCCTTGGATGCCTTTCTGTCTTGAAAGTGCTATAATATATATCACCGTAGGTTTGAGAAGGTAAGCATTCCATTATGACGGAGCATTTGTGCCAGAGCGTTAAAGAGCCCGGCCCAATTTAAACTCTGGCTGTGGCTCAAGCTGTTGAACAGATTGCCCACTAAAGGTGGCAGTTCAATACCTTGCCCATACACAATGTCAAAGTGTGGGCCTTTGTTGTGCCGATCTGTGTAGGTGTGTGCGCGTCTTAAAAGACAACATAAAAGATTTTATAAAGTCTAACTAAGCTACAAGAAGAAGTCCAAACCATGTACCATATGTGATTTAAGCAAGTGTAAACATGAGTTTTCTTATTACCTTTTTTTTCTTTTGGATCAGCCTTGGTCAGGACTGAGGCAGTTTGTGCTGTTTGGACACTTGTGGGAACCACCTTACCGACTCCCTTGCAGCCTGGTTTTCAGCATGATTCCTAAAGTTCCCCCTGGTGATGTTTCATTACAACAGCGCCTACAGATCAACAGCTTTTCAAATGCAACATGTACAGGAATGTAAGGGAAGCATGTGGGTTTAGCCTGGGGATGACATTTTCTGCTTACAAGTTTTGTTGTGGTTGTTGAGTATTTTATCCTAAACTGGCAGTTTGTCACTGTTTTTTCTCTTTCTACGTGTATGAGGGACTTTTTTTTGCATGCACATTATTTCTTACTCTGCGCTTCCAGAACACCATCTGTCATCTAGCAGTGACAGTCACACCCCACAAAGATGGCCTCCTTTTTTCTGACTCAGTGAATCCATGGCAGCCGTGCCAAGCAGTGCTAAACACTGTACCATTTTTCATGCCTTTTTCTGTCCCATTCTCCTCCAGCAGAGTATTAGCTCATCAGAGCAGGCCTGTTTGCTGCCTGCCAAAGCCATCATCTACATCACCGCGCTCCAGCGGAAACACAATCATTGCCTTCTTTGGAAAACTAAATGCCAGGTTATAATATGAGCAATATGTTCAAACAGTGAGGGTGGATTGGCCAGAGGAGACAGTGTGAAAGCAAGCATTAGTGAATGATGCATATCAAGACAGTTAAAGCAACCTGAACTGATCAAACAAGCTGTGTAAAATCAACAATAAAAATCCAGCTTGAAGTGACAAATACATGCAAAATTATTAACCCAGACCAACTTAACACTAGATCATCCAAAGCTTTCTAGATTGCTGTTTTTAAACCTCAATACCTTCAGTATTTAGCCAACTCTGTAGAGATTGATTGATTGCTGAAGAGGTCCATGTGTTTATTCATTTTCTTCTCCTTATCCAAGATTCAGTTGTGTCTGCAAAATGTTCAGAACGGAAACTGAGACATTTCTGTCCTCAGTAACATGTAGCTCCTCCCGGGGCATCCCTAAGCAGAGTGTATTAGGTCCCTCGAGGGTCTTGTCCAGTTCAGCATGCTTAAGGACCTCCAAAGAGAAGCAGTTGTAAATTTGATATAGGAGTCATATTTCCCTTCCACTGCCTGTGGGGCTGGTAGTTGAAGACTATTATGTTGTGTTTAAGGGTATCTGGTTTTTTTGATTGGAGGACTTTTTAGTAGTTTATTGTAAAATAAAGCAACAGCTTAAAATTGAGGTTTCATGAAAAAGAAGTATCTCTGCCTGCTCTGTTGCCATGGTGACTGCCCTTGGCTGGCTGGGGGTCCTGCTCTGCAGCCCTGTGGCTGGGGTGTGGACCCCAGCCTGCCCTGACCTGACCAGGCGGTTCCTGTGGAGGCACCCTCTGTGTTTTCGTTTTATTATTATTTTTTATTATTTTTTCAGAGACCGTTATTAGTGATGGAAGTTCATGTTTGTACAGAATGGGGTCTGGCCGGGTGGGGGGAGGGTACATGCGCTTTGTTTGTGTGTGAGTTTGTGTGCGATTGTGCCTCTTTTTTTTTTATCCTACTCTTTGATGTGTGAAGGCTTTTAAATTTTGTTTTTAATACGCAGTACAGCACTTTGTGTTGCTTTGTGCGTGAAAAGTGCTCTATAAAGATAAATTTGTTTTGATTTGATTTGATGTGAAGCAGGCATGTGGAGTGGCCTCAGAATGGGGGTGTTGTTGCTGTTCTTCTAAGTTTGAACCCTAGTATGTCAATATGTTGGCAAGTCTTTTTGTAAAACACCGACCCCTAAGTTGGTCCCAATAAGTCCATTAGTTTGTAATTTTAAAAAGAAAAAAAAGGCTGCGAATTGTGTATATAGATACTTTTAAGATGTTTGCAGGAGTGGGTCATTAATCTAGAAACCTTTTAACTTACCCTAAAATGGCTTCACCTTTAAGACTTGCTATCAGCCATTATTTTCTGTAGTTTGTGGTTAACACTACAACTTATTATAGTTGTTTTTCATTTAAATAAATCAACCAAAATATCTTGGTTGTTACTTGTTAATTGCTCCAGTTCATCAGGTGTTAGTTACCAACACTTAGATCTAATTAGATCGAATAAATACAAACTTGTAGAACTTGGGGCATTGGAAGCAGAAAACTGTAGATCACATGTGAAAGGTTTGACTGTGTTGACCGTTAGACCATCATTCAGGTGACTTTAATTCAACTTTAAATCTGGTTGCTGTGGCTGACAGAAAACAAGAACTTAAGGAGTAGACATGTATCATGTGTCATATGATGTATGAATCTACACTTGGTATTTAATGTCCTGCCTGTGGGTTGCATCCACACAAGCTGTCAGTCAGTTCTTTTCTTTTCCTTGACGCAGCTATATGACTTCTCGGAGGTGAACTTTTTGTATCAAACTCAGTAATTCTGTCACACTGGGTGACCATAAGGACAAGCTGTTAAGGGCTCCTGTCTCTCAGGGCACAAGGATCTGCTCACTGAGACACAGAGATGCCACCATCCTTGTTAGCATCACTGTCACCTGTAGCAGATAATGTAATTATCTGGAAGCAAATGCTGCCCTGTCCCTCACACACACACATACATTTAATCAGTGTCCTTTTCCCAGATTTATCCTTTTTGGCTACCTTTCTGACAAATGACCTCCTGCCACTCCTGTAGTTTCGTCTCAGTCAAAGAAGAGCAGTTTCTATTACAAGCTAACCAGATGGCTGGAGGCTGGAGGTGGCACAGTGATCATTAACCTGCAGCGCTCCTTTCTATGTGTACCTCGTCTCTCTTAATTTGAATCTCTCTTCTTGAGGCCAGAATGTCCCCAGACTCTCAAACCTTCAGGCCCTCAGAGAAAACCAGGAGCAAGAAGCTGTGTTTACAGGTTAGTCACCTCATGAGGACTGTATGTTGGAGTCAATATGTCAATAACTGATATGAAGCCTCTACGTCATTATAAAGATCAATTATGTTCGAGTTTAACTGAGTTCAGGTTGATCAGTTTATTGGAGAAAATGCCAAGTTCATAGTTTAAAGCCTATGCATGTTTTTGTGACTAGATTTTCAATATAACATTCACTGCGGTTTTAGAAATTGGAAAATAGGAAGCAGGACTACTCAAAGGCCATGTGTGACCTTACATAAGTTTCTTCTACTTTTCTCTTACCTGACATTTTCCTCATTTTCTATATACGTTTTTCTTACTCTAGAAATATTTTATGTATCAACTTCTCAACCAATCCATGTTGGGTACCAAAACCAAACAACAGTTAAAACTAAGAAAAAAAAAGCAGAATTAATAAATGAAAATTAGGAAAAGAACAGAGGAAAGCTTATTTTCGAACTGAAGTCTCCCATTTCTTAGTTTCTTGGTGCCAGGAAATGACAGAAGGTTGGTGTTTTGTGTCATACCTTCATTGCCATCTGTCAGGAGAAAAATAAACTGCTGAAAAAACTGGAAGTTTCTAAAAGAAAAAAAAACACGTTAGGTCCATTACAAGATAGCAGTAGTCCCAGCGGAAGAATTTTTTTAAATTTAATCTTAACCTAAAATATTTTGCCCTTGTTCCTGCTCAGCCCAAATAGTTTTATTGTTTCATTCACCAAAATTCTTTAAAGCCTCACAACTGAACTTTTGTACAAATTTTTGTACTTTGGTGCTTCCTAAAGGCCCATTTATGCTTGACGCAGAAGACTGATACATGAACAGATGGACAGTTTTGTCCATCTACTGTGTCAGATGTGTGTAATTAGTTCTGTTTTCACAGAGCTTAGCTATCTGTCACTTGATGCAGAAGACAGAGCAATAAAACCGGAAATTGGAGGGGCAGCGCTGAGCAGAATAGCTGATGTGCAACTAGCAAAAGAAACAAACCTGAGGAGGATCAGGAAGGGGAATAAAAAGTAAAAGAAGAATGAAGACGAGGACCCAAACTGTAGAAATGGAGGGAGCTCAAGAAGAAAGACTATATGCGAGTGTATTTAGGGCGTTGGGCGATTGAAAACAACTTTATAGCGACACGTTACCGCTGCCCAACAGTGTCTGAAACTAACTTCAGCTCGCAGGAATGAACTCTAAAGGAGCATTAATGGGCTTTAATAAGGATTAATGTTACATCCATCTTGCATCCTGTCTGTTCTCTGAGAGCTCTCCAGCCAGTAAAAGTCAGTCTGGTGTCGACTCTTGTCTTATCCCTTGCTCTGTCACTTTCTTTCTTTTCCTCTCTCCCTCCAACAATGTCCTTGCAGGTTTCTCAACAATGACTACAGGGCAATGGCAGCTTCAGGAGTGTGCATAATGAATGTCAGTTTACCAGGAAATGGGTCAGAAGCACAGGATTTTAAAATCGGAAACTCGTTTAGTTGTCGTAATTTATTGCTTTTATAGCAGATATTTGTCTGTGATGTAAATCCAACAAATAATTAAGTAATGTTTATATTTAAATTTTATCCAAAGGCAAAAAAAAAGACGTTCGGAACACCTTTTTTACACTGATTAAGTGTGGGTAGCACCAAACTGTTCTCACTCCCAATTTGTCACATACAATTGACAGACTTCATTTAAAGTCCCTTCAGAGACCAAGGTAGATGTAGAAAAAAAAGTCCTCTTTTTTTAAAGTCAGGTAAGAAGCCTTAATGGTTGTTTAATAGAAGCTAATTCATGGCATTTGTGTGAAATTGAAAGTAGAACCAGTTACACAGAGGAAATCTGTCCTTCCCGTTCTGGACTAATAGAAACATCTAGTATCTGAATGTTCTCTGCTTAGTAATGGATTCTTTAAATAACTGAGAAAATGTCAAATAAGTCGTTAAAATAAAGTGATGAGCTGGGACTTAAAATGTACCCAGATGACTTCATCCTGAGATATTCATGACATTCGCTTTAAAAAGATTACAGAACATTTCTTCTTAAATCCCACATCCAGCAAGAAGGTGGTTTAATCTCATTAAAAATTCACGTGGAGAAACTTTACTGTTGCTGTCCTGTAAAATGCAACACATTGTGTCCATTTATGTTGCGCAGCATTTTTCAGGAAAGGATTAGAAGTGGTTACTGTGAATGTGTGATCATTTATGGGAAGGAAAAGAGTTTATTGGTAGAAAAACGTGTGCCTACTGCAATGAACAGACAGAAATGACAGCAATAGCTAATGAAGCTATAGTCTGGACTAGGTAAGTTATTTTTTTAATCAATAAATCCAGCCGAGTTAAAGCTTTTACTGTAAAGCTGCAGAGAAAAGGCCTCATGCAAACACCATAGAAGAGTTGGGACTATACTACTGCATGAAGGTACCTTTTTTAACTTTGCAGTTTCCAGAAAGAGAAGACGTCACTGTCACCTTTCTATTCCTTTCCATTGCCACCACCTCCAGGTGAGTTGTGGCCTGTTCTGACAATTTGTCAATTAAGACTTTGTTCTCTGGTGAGGTGACATTCAAAATGACTAATTAGGAGGGAAATGGACATGAGGAGGTGAGAAGAAAATGACACGGATGGATTGACTGACTTATTTAAGTGTTTTTAATTATAGAGCTGACACTGCAGCTTTCAGAAAGTTTGGAAATACAAGTAGTGAGCGAAAGAAAGTGGAGAAGTGCTGTATTTATACATTTACTTTGAATCTTTTTTCGTTTCTTTCTTTCTTTCTTTCTTTTAATATCTGTTTAGGCATTCATTACAAATACTAACCTTAATTCAACCAATAGGTGGAAACCTTCCTCAGAGGTTTTGCTCCATATCAACACAACAGCATCACACAGTTGCTGCATCCATGATGAGAATCTCCCGTTCCACCACATCCCAAAGCTGCTCCACTGGACTGAGATCTGGTGGCTGTGGAGGCCGTTGGAGTCCAGTGAACTCATCGTCATGTTCTAGAAAGCAGGTGGA
>JBAMHW010000017.1:19971245-19999380 GCA_037177495.1 Rhadinocentrus ornatus | reverse complement strand
GAAAGCTGGATCCTTTTCCAGAGAGGGACATTGAGTAGACATGGACAGGTTCCACTCGTGAACATTTAAAGGTTCAGCCGTTCTCAGATCTCACTGGAGCCACATCTGGAATGGCTGAAATGAAGGACCAAGGCTGAATTTGGAGTAAGACACTTTGAAAACAATGATGTTGGACCTCTGACACCCATTTGAAATTGCTGAAAAGATGCATCTGGGACCTTGGAAGACTTAATTGTTCTGTATTGTTCCCTATGCGTGAAGGCTTGTGCTGCATCTTCCAGTCTAAAAAATAATGGAGGGGGGCATTGGGCTTATCAGCACACAGTTTGAAGCTAGCCTCTGAATATGTGAATATGTGTGAAGTCACCATTGATGGTGATGAATTTATATGTTTAAGAGCATCATAGACTGCCTTAAAGACGGTTTGACTTCTGCAAATACCCAACAAAGTTCTGCAGAAAGCAGCGG
This sequence comes from Rhadinocentrus ornatus, assembly GCA_037177495.1. Taxonomy (NCBI): domain Eukaryota; kingdom Metazoa; phylum Chordata; class Actinopteri; order Atheriniformes; family Melanotaeniidae; genus Rhadinocentrus; species Rhadinocentrus ornatus. The sequence goes on along the minus strand of JBAMHW010000017.1, from coordinate 19,998,912 downwards.
AAGGACTACGCAGTCCACTTGCTAAGTTTGACTGGTTTGCAGTCCAAACCTTCAGGACTCCAAATGCTCAAAGTTTTTCTTGCACTTCTACTGCTGTTTGTGTATGTGTGTGGATGTCTGTGTGACTGCGTGGCAGAGGTCAATATGTGTTTTTAAATGACTAAGTTGCTTACTTCAGTGTGTAGACTTGTTTACTTATGCATAAATAATCTTTTACCATGTAAAACACTTTGTGTTGCCTTTGGCAGCAGAAGCACTTTTATAAATAAAGTTGATTTAATTTGATCCCTGACATGAAATAATAGTTTATTTATGTAGCACTTTATAAAAGATCATTTACTAAGTACTGTACAATGGTGCAGAATTATAACAAAAAACAAGTTTTATGAAGCACTAAAATAAAACATAAAACTCCATAAAAGAAGTAGAAACCATTGGCAATGTAAGTAGATAGAATATGGCCTATAGCACAATGTGTAAAGCCAGCTGCATGAAAGGAAACAAGAAATAACAAGATTGTTCCCCCCATAAAGTAAATGGCGTTATTGCCCAATAACAACCATGAAGTGACAGCCATCGTAATGTATTGTGTTGTTTCACTAAGGCAACCAGTAACATTCAGTCCATTAGGGGATGCAGTGTTGGGAGACTGTATTATGGCGCCAGTTGTGATTGCATTCTAAACCTAAGTGGTTTTAACATCTAAAACTCAACCAAGTATTCGTCCAGGTTAACGGTATCCACCATAGACTGAGTCTGGACTGGGTTTAGATTCTTGGAGATGTTTTGTTTTGGAAACTAAACCCAGTCATGTGACTTGACTCGTCTACGGTGGCCATCCAAGTATTGGATGTTGTATGAAGGCCCATTTATGCTCCCTTACGTACGTAAACAGTGACATCCATTTCAAACATTGTCATGCGTCGCCGTCCTCATACTTCCATGCATCTTTTATCTTGCCATGGTTGTTAATTCAATTCCTCCACTAGTGGGCAGTGGTAGGTTCAAAACTCAATCCCTCAAGCCAGCATCAGTTTCAGACCCTGTTCAGCAGCGGTAACGCATTGGCTTAAAGTTGTTCCCAACTGCCCAACATGCCTTAAACACTCACACATAGTCTTTCTTTAAAAGCTCACGTAATTTCTGCAGTTGTCTTCGTCTTCGTTCTTCTTCTGCATTTTTGTTCCCTTCCTGTTCATCTTCTTCTTCTCTAGTTTGTTTCTTTTGCTGGTGGCATGTCAGCTGTTCTGCCCCATGATTTCCGGTGGTATGTGTCCGTCTTCTGCATCAAGCGACAAATAGCTAAGCTCCCTGAAAACGGACCAAGTGGCGCTTATAACCTACGCAAAACGAAACTGTCCGTCCGTCTGCGTGTCCGTCTGCTGCCTCGAGCATAAAGGGGCCTTAGGCCTAACCAGGAAGTGACATTAAGCCCTGTTCTATTATTGGCTGTTGTCATAGCTCTTTTTTTAAGCTAATTAAAGGCAGCTTTTCAACCATTCCTCCCTCTAAAAAGTGTGTTTCTATGTCCTTTTTAAAAGATATAGTCAATATTTGGAAGCTACTGCTTTATCTTACTAAAATCCAGCAGGAATTTCTGTCTCCTTTCGTCTTTCCTCTTGTTTATACAATTATTACATTTGGCTGAAGTTGTCTCCACCACTGGGAGAGCTCCCGAGTCCCACTGTGACTCCGACATGTAAAGCAGCCCACCTGCTTCCCGACACGCAGCAGCTGTCTGTCCACACACAGTTATATTTGGAACAGAGGCAATGCTCCAAATATCCCACCAACCTCCTGACCCCGGCTCTCTGTCTCTTCATGTGTTTTTCCCCGCCTTCCTGCGAGTAGCTCCCAAATAAAAACCAAACACTCACAAAGCAGATTTCCTCTGCAGGCTCAGCTGAGGAAAAGGTGAGGCTACACTGTACCAGATGGGATCAGCTCAGCGAAAATAAATGTTATTTAATGATTAAATGCAAAGCTGCGATTAGAAAGCAGGTCCCTTGTGTGTTGAAGAAATGTTGCTTGGATGGGAACATTCACATGCTAATTTATTTGTAGAAGATGCTGGAATTGATCAGGTCCAGAGACAGGAAACGGCCTGTTAAAGTCTCACAACACCATGTAGCATGAAGTGGGTGAAGTTGGGTTTTCTGGCTCTGGCCCCTCCATAAACCCCCCACAGCCTCTTAATATGGACTTTTTCCAAATGGACTTCATTTAACCTTTTCAAAGCTGAGGTCCCCCAACTGGGAGGTAGTGAGAACGATGGTGCCAAACGGGCCATTTTGGAGGCCTTGCCTGATCTGTCTATCCTGAAACTTTATTAATTTAAAGGTGACCTTTGTAGAAATAATGTTCACATATTCGTTTTTTACACAAGTCTGAAATTATTTTAATTTGTGCCATCCTACTTAATTCAGCAGTAACACATTATATAATATTTACATAACTTAAAACAACCCACGTGCTCCCTTTACTATGACTTAGAAAGTTAACATGACCTTTTGGTTTCAGAGGCCTACAATGTAGGGTTCAAACGGCTATGAACAAAATATTTGCTTTAAATGAAAGAGATGTTGGGTCTTAAAAATACTCAACTATAATGAGGGCATGTACATATAAAGATAAATTTACTTTAATGGTTGTGCTCAGCTTTAGCTTGAGGCTAGATTGCATCATTATTCTGTCATCAGGAGATGAGCATTATGAACAAATACTTTAAGGTTTGTATTACAAAGTCATGCAGATAGCAGCTTCAGTAATTGTTAACATTCATTTATTGCTGTCATGTGAGTTTTTTACTCTGTTTCATATCAATATTGACTCTAATGATGGTGTTAGCTTGGCACTGTTCCCACCCACCTACTTATAAAAGTCTACAGTGTTTCTTTGAGCAGCCGCTGAGGGCTGTGTGCTATTTTCTCAGAGTGTCAGGGGATCTTTGAGGCAGCAGTTAAGGATATTTAGAGCCATGCTTCGAAAGGTCTGCCTTTTTTTCCATCTGATCAGCATTTCACATCAAATCATCAGCTCGGCACTGAGTCTATCACTGCTCCCCAGATCAGGTGGGAGGCGGAGACTCGCTCATTCTCATCGCTATCCTCATATCCACTTTTGCTTCTGAAACAGACGCATTTTTGAGAAAGTTGGAGAGAAACTGAGAAGTTGAGAAAAGAGAGCCGAGTTAAGGTGAATAGAGGGATACAGGAAGAGAGATAGATGAAACAGTGTTATGTGACTGGGTTGTAATCAGGGAATCTATTTGTGCTTCTTTAGCATCCACAGGAGGCATTAACATGGCAAAGAAGCGTGTTGCATATAACTAAATTGGAGACTTACTGAAAACAGTTAATCCGTTCAGACTCACCTCACTGTGAAGTCAAACAGGAAAATGATGCTTCTTTAGTGTTGCTGATTAAATTGCTGATGTTTTTTGTATTTTGCTCAATTACAACCCTGTCAAAATTAGCGCGTTACTAAAAAAAAGACAAATCTGCTAAATTCTCACGTTAATTTATTAAGGCATTAACGTATGAACAACAAAGTTAATATTCCTGCCATATTAAAATTGACTTTGGCCTTTTCTTAGTGAGAAGCCTGAATGTGCTAAAAATAAGCAGTGTCACAGCGATGAACCACACAATTTCAGCAAAAGATCCAGATACTCGGCAACACGTGATCCCAAACTGACCAATCACAAGGGAGAACTTCCTCATAACCGTCTGCATAGCAGAGGTGCACGTCAGGTCTGGGAGAGGTGCGCGCTGAGCCTGTGGGGAGCTATGCTGGGCCTACGGTGGTGACACAGACACCGCATAAGTATAAATCCACCAAATGAATTGACTCAACATAGATTTCATCCTGAGGAGAACTGAAGCCCTTACAGTGAACTTTCTCTGCTTAAAGATGTATGTCTTGCTGATGTCCTGTTCTTCTCCTTTACTGGTGCAGAGCAGCACAGGTTGTTGTCACACCTCCCACATCTGAGATTTTATCTTTTACTCCCTCCATTTTTTTTTAAGTTTTTCATCATTTTCTCCTGCAGTGAATAACATGACCTTTAAGTTTTTTAGTTTTTTATGATTTTTATACTCAAATTTTCCACCTTATTTTGAAGAGAGTCACACTGGAATGCAAAGGATTTAAACTGAGGCTTTTCCAGGAAAACTACTTGGCAGAAAAAGAAAAAGGAGGGTGTAAGAGTCAGAAAAGTAAAGCAGAGAACTGAGTGATAATTTAAGTATTAAATTTTGGAGCAAAAGTCAGACTTGCATTGGAATGAAATTAGCAGAGCCAACATCATCCCTCATGAGGCGTAATTTCCATGGAAATTATAGCCCCACCCATAATGTTTGTGGTCTTTGTGCTACAGGGAAAATAACATGTAAACATTCAAGAACAGTTATTTATAGTAGAAGAAATCAGCTACAAACATGAGGACTGATTCATTACACTCCTCTTAATATTGATCTCCATTCAATGTGCTGCAGCGATCCGGCGGAAGGCTCATAATCAGTAACTGACAGCCTGGCAGAGCTTGTTGTCTTGGCCCATCATTACAACTTCCCCAGTCTTCAGTCATAAATATAACTGGACTCCACTGATCAATTAAAATTTTTTCTTTAAAAACATGGCTTTAAATAAATAAATAAAACAGAGGACTAGATAAACACACAAGGTCAGTTTTTGATTATAACTCTGCAAACTATGGCGTTAAACAAGCCAGACACTTATTAAAGCCGATCCTTTCCACTTCTCCAAAGCTCACAACTTTAGGCTTAAAACTGTTTAAGCTGCTGATTATCTCCTCAGGAGAAGTAACATCCTGCGGCTGGCCTGTCCTAAGGTGTGATCGCCCACCAGCTTGTTCTGTAGACATTTTAATGGTCTTTTTATTTTTCGGTCAGTTTTAAGAAGTTTTAAATGACATAACTTAATATTTTAACCTGAAAGCTTCTCCTAAAAAGTCTCAGACTACATCTGAGTCTTGCAGTAGAAAACAGCTTGAAACACATCCTGTGAAGTCTCCTCTCCTGCTGTCCTTCCTGTGGACGGAAACAAGGACCCTCGCATTGTTCGTGCCCATCAGTGTTTATCTCTTAAATGACTAAAAATCTTCCCAGAAAACTAGAACACAAGATAAACTTTACAAAAAATATTTTTTAAAAGCAACTAAAAGTGAATTTGCTCACATTTATAGACTTATTTAGCCAAATACCCCTCAGGTAACTCACGTTTGACCACTACTTCCTTTAGTAATCTGGATCTTAGTGGCCTGGCTTCTGTTGTCTGCAGCCTTTTAGAAATCTAAAACCTAAAGAATTTAAGACCAAAGCAATTTTTATTTTAGCTTTGATATATATTTTTTTCCTTTTTTTTACCTGAATTTGTAGTGAATTAAAGAAAATGATCAGGAAGATTAATTTATTTATTTCTGTTATGGTAGCAGAAACAAAGTTTAACGACCTGTTTGTCTTCTGAAGCCTCTGATTTGTTCATACCTGAAGTTTTTAAATGAATTCCTGAATTGCTGATGACTAACCAGCAATCCTGCTCATTCTGGCTTGACTGATGTAACAAATCATGATAAGGTACAGATTTTAAATTGCACAGATATCTTTTCTAAAATGTCTCTTGAAGTTTTGTAGTTCTGGTGTCTGCATGTGTTTGCTGTATAATAAATTCTGTCCCAAACTGGATCTTGCTGCTAGTTTCCTCCTGCTGCAGGTCAGCTGGGAAGTAAAAGAACAAAAAACCTGTAACTATGAAAGATGTTATTGACTTACTGAAGAGGCTTCACATGCCGTGAGGACAGGAGAGTTTAAAACCCACATTTACAGACGTTCAGAGCAGTTATAAAAGGGAGCTTTAACAACCTGTGCTCTGAAAATGAGGAAGGCGAGTTTATTTGTATGGCACATTTCATAAACAAGACAATTCAAACAATAAAACATCACAGTGGGGATGAGAAGAAAATTACATTAAAAAAAAAACTTTATTTTTTTTATTTAATAAAAAATTTAATAAACAAACTAATTTAAAGACAAAAAAAGGTAGAATAAAATAAGATAAAATGCAAAAAATTATTTTTTTTACAGATAGATAGATAGATAGATAGATAGATAGATAGATAGATAGATAGATAGATAGATAGATAGATAGATAGAAAGCTGCAAATAAAAAGTGAGAAAACCTGCATAATATAAATTAAAATTGATTTGAATATGATTGCAATGAGCTGGACTTGTATTGAACTTGTATATAGTCTGTAAGTGCTTTAAGACCATATGATGACTTGTTAGAAAGAAAAGTAAAAGACAAAAACTGAACTGAAATGAAGCATAGCAGAAGTACTAATGTGAAAAGAGAGGGTGTTGTCTGAAGAAATTAGTCTTTCAGTAACTCATGAAAGCAACAAGCTACATTTCTACTCTGACATTCAACAATTTCTCATCACCAATGTGAAGAGTCTAGACTGAGATGTGCTTGTGTGAAGGGACTGAGGAGGAGATATGAACCTGTAGGACGGAGATTAAAAACCAGCCTGCAGACTTTGCAGTCGTTCTCTAGGGTCTTAAATTGGAGTCAGGCAGCTATTGGTCGCCGGTGGAGGATGATGAGGAGCAAAGCCACTTTTGGCTGATTTAAAACCAGATGTGCCATGGTGTTGTGGAACATCTGTTAGGATTTCACCTGAAAACTCTCTGTGAAACCACAGCAACAGTCAAAGACCAAAACAAAAAAAACGATTTTTCTTTTTTAATGCAACGACAACCCTCAAGCGACGGTTTCTCATCACCTCAAAAAGATTGATGAAGATAATATTATGGACAATTGATGGATTGGTTGATTAACCACTTGCTTAAAGGGGTAGTTGTTTTTTAAACTGTAAACAGCACAGTATTACTTCATTGTGATGAAAACCACATGTGCTGTTGATAATTTCTTTTTTATTGTTTTAAACGGGATTTTGTGGGGAAAAAATGGATCATAACGCCCTCTACAGGGTAAAACCAGGCTATGTTTTTTATGACATAGTGGGATTATCTACATGACAAGAAAATTTAAAAAACCCCACAGCCCCTTCCTCTAGATGCAAATAGGCGGGTCCTCACCTTGCAGGCATAGAAAACCACGGCCACCAACGCATTTTAAGGGATGTGAGTTATTATGGTGTATGGTGGTGTCTGCTAGTTTCAGACTTCTATTCTGTCCCAAAGTTTATGATTAAATCTTCCTGCAATGCTGTAACATCCCCAGGCCTTCGGCCTGTGGTGTCATTCAAATATTGCTGCACGATTGCATCCCGGCGATTGGCAGCAGATCGGACTGTGACCTCCCTCCTCGTCCGCTTCCGTTGTGATTGGTTGCCGCCTGTTCAGACTCACCTTCACCGGGATCTCTGCTCTTCCATAATTGGACGGCTGTCTCTCCACATTTCCTCATCAAGGACCATTCAGCAGGACGCCTGGTCTTTAAAAGAGAGGAAGCGCCAACAATCGGGGCAGCAACTTGGGATTGTTTGAGACGCTGGTCTGTGATTGGTTTTGTGGTTTGTAGGAGCATTTAGTATTTCCCTTTTTTGTTGTATACACGACTGTGATTTGGTTTAAGGAATTGAGAAGAGACGCTCTCGCCTTTTGTGAGTAGCCTTTAGAGTTCAGTTTGTATAGGATTTTGATTTGTTTTGTGATATTGGATTTTTTGGTTTGTTTGGGATTATGTAACGTTAAATTTGATTAGTATTAGATCTTTTGAATATGTAAGAAGAGTTGTTTACCTTTTATATAGATAATTGTAAATTGTAACCTTCATTGAGGACACCTCTTGATAATTAATTGGTTTTCTTTTTACTTTTACCGGATTAGATATAGCCAAATATAGGACACCTTTTGTTATTTATTATTGAATGTTGTTTTGTAAGAACCTGGGTTGTATAAATTATTGTTATATATCTTTAAGTTGGTCCGGTTTTGTTTTTTTATTGACCCCGATCCCCCTAGGTGTAAAAGGGGTCGTAACATATGCCATGGATTTGTGCTTTTGAAGTGTATAAAAGTGACACCAGACTTTATTCTTTACCTGCTAATCCTCATCTAACAACAGACAGCAGCTCAAATCGTAGCAGCAGCAACTTCCAGCAGCTGCTACAACCTCCCGCGAGTCTCCACGGCTTTCCAGAGCTGCTGACAGGCCAGCGCTAATGGCTCAGACTGATACGCTTCAGGAGGGGGAAGTCTTCCACCTCAAAGAGGCTCTGTGGTGTAGCCGCTTGGTGAATCTCGCTTTGCGTCTTGCCGCTGAGCTGCTGTCTGTCAATCATTTCTGCCTGTGCATTCATACCCGCCCACTCTGCTCCCTGATCACCCCAACCCTTGCAGTTTCAGGCATTTTTCAAATTTTGTAGTGGGTGGAGTTACACAAAAAGTAGGGGGCGGAGTTACATTTCTTGGATACATTTAGCTGAAGGTGGTTTTCATGTATGTGGATTTCTGAGAAGCAAACAGAGATGTGTGTCATTTGATGCAAATTTGGTACATGGATCGTCATCCATCCCCCTTCTGAACAGAAATGCCTGAAAAGCAGGTATATTGCACGAAGGCAATCAGCTCTGCAGCTGAAAGTACAAGCATGGAGTCTGTTTCCTGTATGAATGGTGAAAGTTAGGGAAGTAACATGTCTATGACTTGTAAGGGGGCAAATTTCAGGTTTGCTTTGGGGTGTGATGTCACATTCAACACCTCAACTTCCAAGTCTTTTTGCTTAAATATACAAGCTGTACACACTGATATTTGAAATTTGCTCATAATTGATCAGACATAATTTTACAAGATGGGTGTTACTCTAAGAAAGCCAGTTTGGGCTATCCTTAGGCTAAGGATTAGGTTCATATCCTTGCATCGTTGGGTTTACAATACAGAATCATTTTAGGTTAAGGGTAAAGACGTAACTCGTAGTGCCTCAAAAAATGAGGGAAAGGAAGTCATTTTCTGGTGTTTTTGGAAATGGTTCCATGTTTAAGTTTAAACACATTTAATCTCCAGATTTCCTCACTGCTTCTCAGTCCTGTTTTCAGGCTTCAGAGAGCTGGTGGGATAATTGAACAGGTGAATACTGAAGGCAGGAGGAGAGTTGTTGAGTGGTTAGATTTCTGTTGGCTGCATTAAACAGCCTTTAGTTTTCAGCCCCAGTGTTAAAGTTGTGAACCTTTTCTTCCCTTCCTTCTCTCAAACACAGTCAACATATGTTAGGAATCTCCTTTCATTTTAGTCCTTTGTCTTTGCTCTCCCTATCATTGTTCTGTTTTTGTTTTATTTTGCAAGATTATGACATATTTTGGCCTTTTTCTCCCTCCCTCCGTCTTTTTCACTTCTAGCCCCCATTTCTCTTTTTCCCTGTATGTGCATCATCACCCATCACCGTTTTCTTTTATATATATATTTTAAATCCATCTTGTCCCAGAGTAAGAAAAGCATGACAGATTGGCACTTACAATAAATACTGTTCTTCTAAAGAGTGCCAAACTCCCCACACAGCACAGTTTGCATACAAATGAAGGTTGAGTGGGCCTCAGGAAAGATGGACAACTGCAGCTGAGGACCTAAAATGATGCTGCTGTGGATGAAAGGAGCGTGCAGCAAATGCCGTCGATGTTTACTGGAAGTCCAGACGCCATCAGTCGGCTTGAGAGTCGCTGCTCAAGATAATTATAGAAAATGCTTTATTCCAAATGAGATTAAATGTTACATGAAAAATCCTGCTGCAGCGGTGAGCTGATTTTAGCTTTAAGGATGTATAAAGATCCATCAACACTCAATGACCCAGCTCTGGTCATACTGGTCATTAGTATGCTGGCTGAGATGGAAAAGGGTAAAAAACAAGAAGAAATCCTGATAACATCAAGTCTTCCATTAAAGCTTTGACAGGGTAGGCATTAGATCATAGATGCAGACGTAGAAGTTCCTTAAATCTGGACTGGCTTAACACAATTCTACTTCACAAATTAGTTTTTAGTTAGTCTTTAGCGGTAAAGACCAAATGGTTTTCTCATGGTGGCGAATGCTGTCACAAATGTTGCTGCTGTTTCATTGGGTGAGAGGGGCACTCCCAATAGCTCCATTTGCATGAAACGTTTTTGAACCAATCAAATGTCCATTCAGAATAAAAATACATTGTGAGTTTCCAATACAATCAACAGGGGTGGTTAAAACATTTTCTGGAGCAGATTATGGAAAATACAACCACGTCTAAACTCTCTTCTTATTCTGTTCGTTTCTGTTTGGATGCTTCTGCGCATGCCTGAACTACGTGGTGGTGAGGTGACATGATGACTTTTTGGAAAGACTTAACAAGTGGCAGCAGTGAAACAGAGGTGGACTTTAAAATAAAAAATCCTCTTCTTTTGAGTTAGTACACCTTTCGCATGTCAAAAGTGCAACACAAGTATTACCCTCTTCAGGCTGCAGTCCTGCACATTTTCAATGTCTCCCTGCTCCAACACACCTGACTCAAATTAAACAGCCTATTAGGTTCTGCACAATGACTAGTTAGTTTGAATCAGGTGTGTTGCAGCAGGGAGACATTGAAAATGTGCAGAACTGCAGCCCTCATGGGTCTGGATTTAGTAGACCTGGTTAATAAAAGGTAGAATCCATCTTCTGTCCAACTTTATTTTAATAAACCTTCTTTAGCTTTCCTTTTCTTGTCAGGCTGACGCTCCAGCTGTATCAGTCCTGATTGTATTCCATCATTCTTGACGCTTTCTGAGATTTTTAGAAGCATCTTTATGCCAATCTGGCCGCTATGCTGCTGTAGGGAATTCTGATGGAACATCTGGTATGTTTGAACCTCTGTTATGTTACATATAAGAATTCCAGTGGGAAAGTGGTTTACACGTAGGAGCAGCTTATTAAGATGTTGAGGATGTTGGGCAGGACTAAAATGGAGAGGACGGAATTAGTTTAAAATCTTTCTTCCCTTGATCATTATGAGGAATGTTGGATGAGCCTAATGAGGACACACTGGGAATACTGGAATACCAGAATGTTTTTTTTATAGCGATACAGCTGGAGAGACGTATTCCTACACTTCTCCATGTTCAGACAGGACAAGCTGACATGCGGACAGTGTGGGATTGAGCTGTTAGATGTAGGTTTTACCGAGAGCTCACCTGCATCACCTGTCAGCTCTGCATGTGATGTCATCAGCTCAGTTGTTGCCAGGCAACAACCACCACAACCAAGTGTGCTCTGGAGATTTCAACCATGCTTCTTATTCTGTTACTCTTCCAGTTTGTCAACCTTTTTTTTTTTATTCTGAAGGAATATAATTTCCCTGCAGGGATTGACAAACGAATCATCTGGTAACTGTTGATTTTCCAGACTTTAAAGCTAAAATTTGATAACTTTGGTTTGTTTTTGCCTGGTTTATTTGTTCTGTTGTTTAATGTCAGTGTATAATGTTTCTTAAACATCTCCTGCTCAGGCGTACCCGGAAACGCACAAATGTTCAATCATGTGACTAAAGCTGTACAAGGAAGATGCAAAATGTTGACTCAGCATTTTCAGTTTGGATGCCAGTTTACACCCGAGATACCCGAGTTACCATCAGATCAGTTCTGCAGCATCTGGAACCATCTGCTGCTTCAAACCAGCTTCTATCCGGCCAGTCAGATAAAAACATGGAAAATCTTGAAAGTTAATACTAATGCATTTGTATGGTTGAAAGCAGCCTTTGTGAAACATTCTGAATTTGTTTCTGCTCCTGTAGGTTCACATTTTAATGGTTTTATAGCCTCACTGCTACGTGTTTGCTGTAAACCGGCTGTTTCGCTATCATGGTCTAGATTGGACTCACAGCAGTCTGACTACTACTTAATTATGATGTCCCCTCCTGTTTGAACTCTTGCTTGTGTTGTCCTTACTCTCAGATGTAAGTCGCTTTGGATAACAGTGTCTGCCAAATGACTGTAGAATTGATTAAATAGAATAGATTGTTCAGAGGAGCCGAGTCTGTCTCGCAGGAAGACTGCTAGAACATCCTCGAACACATTTTCTCAAGTTAAGATCGCCTCACCGTATGTGTTGCTGTTGGCTTGAGGTGAAGTCACCGCTTCCTCACACTATGGAATATTTCTTTGGGTATTATGCAAAAAAAAGCACACAATTTATGTCTATTTGCAAAAGTCAGCAATGTTCATTTCCTGCACATTTTGGGTTTTTATCGTGGGATCAGGTTGTAATTTGAGCTCGGACTGATAAAAACATTTGACGGGAAACTTATTGTGTGCTTTTGTTTTATGTAAAGCACTTTGAGTTGTCCTGTACATGAATTGTGCTGTACAAATAATTGCCTTGCCTTGATTTATTATCCATCACCTGACACATTGGGAGAAAGTCATTTACCTTACTGATCATGCAACATGCATCAAGTTCTCATTAGCAAAGCTTATTATGTTATTTGCTAAATAAAAAGGTGCTAATAACAAAACTGTGTTTTAGCTGATTAGCTGATGGTGCCTTCTATCACAAAGACGTCAGCTACCTTATGCAGTTTGAGAGATGAGCGATTAAGACGGGGTGGAAGAAGAACAGATAACAGAGAGGATTTAGTCCGTCTCAGCAGCCAGTCTGGCCGTTGAGACAGACTAAATCCTTTCTCACTCGACCTGTGTGGATCTTTTCCAAAGCACATTCCCACTCCAGAGCTTCAAAGTCGGCAGTCAAATCCTCACACTTACTCACCAATCCTGCATCGGAGTGTCCCAGCTTTCAATCTGGTTTCATCTAACAGCTGAAAGAATAAAGACGGCACTCATCTCCAGAGGGAAAATCTCCAGATGATGTCATTAAAGATGTTTACCCCTGGACACTCCAGGTTTTTCCTTTAGGTCTAAAACTAATTTTCTGTCTTGTAGATTGTGATCCATCTTTAATTACAGCAACCTGGATTTGTCCCCGTGTAAACCTAAACCTGGATTTGTGTTCTGTTTCCTGCTTTGTGTCCTCATTAACTCCTCCGTTTGGTTCTCAGAGAGCTCTTTAATTAGTGTGCACGTGTGCTTTAAAGCAAAGAACTGTGAAACACTTTGGAAAAAAGTGCGTTTCAACAAAAGCTCTGAAAGAAATAAATGAAATGTGCTTCCATTGATGGTCACAGGGTAGCCTTACATTAGACCACACTTTTCTTGAATTAATTAAATTATTACTATTAGCCTGTAATTACACAGGTCTTACTTGTTACCATGGTTACTGATTAAAGGAAGCAGAATCCACTTTACATTGAAGCAATGGCATATTCTGGTACCTTTTCCTTTGTGACATGCAGAAATAAACTGGTTCAGCTCTTTGCGTTAGCTGCTTTGCAGATGTCATGGAGTGTCGTGTATAAATCTTTTTTTTTTCAAGTGGATTTCCTTTCTTGTGTGGTGGTTTTAAGATTTTGGCAGATAACGGTTTGGAAGGAGAGCGGGGGCTTCTGGTGCTGTCATGAACATGCAGGGAAGTTTGAAGCCCCATCAGCCAACGACAACCATGCAGAATTGAGGTTTACTTATAAACGACTTGCTTTTTTTCAGGTCTGATGGAGATGAATTCATTTAGATAATGAGCTCAGAGAAATGTCATGGTCAGGGTGTGACTTCAGGCAGGACCAGTTTACAGTCTACATTCAGCTAAATTTGCTTTATCAGCCGTAACATACAGCCGACCACATCTTTAGTTCCCTTGAAGCTATAAGCAGCACGTTAGTGTGTGTGAGGACATGGAGCTTTCAGATGGCAGCGGCTGCTTAAACTCCTTCCAGCCAGTAGATGTGTTGTTGCTGAACTTTGACTCTAGTTAAAATGCAGGTTTCCTTTCTGGATCTTCATAGCAGAGGTCCCCAACCCTGGTCCTGAAGGCACACTATCTGGCAGGTCTTAGATTGCTCCCTGGTGCAGCACACCTGATTCAAATAATGGCTCATTAGCAGACTTATGCAGAGCTTGTCAGAGATCCTTCAATTTGAATCTGGTGTGTTGCACTTAGAGACATCTAAGACCTGTAGGATAATGCGCCTGGAGGACCAGGTTTGGGAATCAAGGTGTTACATGCATGTATGCATTTGCACTAAAGTCTGCTATGTCTATTATTTAATTCAGTGGTCCACTAAAATCCTTTTAAATAAAAAGGAAATAAATGGTGCTTTTTGGTGGAACTTTTTTTAAGTGAATGAAATGTGATTAATTGAGATTAATTAAAAAAACTTTTAGATACTAATTAATTGGATTTTTTAAATAAAGTCCCCTTTCTTTCAGTCTGCCTGTCTGTCTGTAAATTGTTTCATACTCATTGTGGTCATGTTGGGAAATAATCTTGAGCAAGTTTCCCGACTTCCTGAAGATCTTTCCAAGTTTTTCTTTGGAAATTGGTCACCTTTTCACTTGTTTTCAGCACATTGAACCAGACCATTTACAAAGGAATGTGACTTTCTGTCATTTAGTTGATTAAAATGGACCCAAATTAAAGCCTAAAAAAAGGCTCCTAACTTAAGGTAAGAACCAGCGTTGTTGACACATAACACACAACTTTGCAAAGAGCCCATTTTAAAACTCAAACAAAGACACCTCATTTGTTGCCAGTTCTTTTGTTGGAAAATAACACTGAGGTGTCTGAGATATTAAAAAAACACACCAAAAGTAACAGTTTGACAGACAGAAAATAGAATTTTAGCTCCAGCAAGATGATTAAAACAGCTATGAGCTGAAAACTGGCATGTCTCAGCACGGTGTGCAGCATGTCCTTAAAACATTTGAGGAAGCTGAACAAAAGAACATACGTCAGGTCTAATGTGTTTTGTTTTAACAGATTTACAGATTTTTATTTATTTATTTATTTTTTTTTATAGTTAGTCCAAAAAAGACACAAAGTAGAACTTCATTAGAAAGGGAGGAAAAGACTGAACTAATGAAGTGGAAGCAAACACCACTTTTAGGTGGCAAAATGCCCCATTTGCGCCAAAACATAAAAAAATAACTAAAAGAGAAAACAGAAGAGCACAAGGCTGAGTAAGCTTTAGTTGTAAAATCTCCCCCAAACTTTAGAGGCTATTTCAGATTGGCCTTGTCAGAGATAAAAATAGTCACAGTTCAGCCACGATTCTAAAATTGCTCCTATTTTCTGCATCTCAGTCATAAAAAGTCTTAATAAAGTAATAAAAGAGTAGCATCATTAGCAAATCTGTACTTCCTCTGTGAGTTACTGATGTGGAATCATCTGATAAGAAGCCAGAGGAAATGTGTTTTTTTCTGCTAGCAGACTCCTGCTGAGCACATGAGAAGTTTACAAACAGCAAACTCCAGAGTCACACTTCCACGGATCTGTGTCCTGGAAGCTAGGTTTGGCTCTGAGATTAACATCTATTCACTGAGGTTTTGGAAAGAGGAGTTTTGTGCCATCTGGTTGAGCCACAGCAAATCCACAAGCTTCCTCTGAAAAATCTATCACAGACGGGTGCAAAAAGCTGAGACAGCCTGATAATAACTGATGGGCAGCTAAGCCAGTAGAGCTATCTGATGTTTGCTGGATCCCAGTCAGTTCTTGTATAACACTGAGAAATGATTGAAACTGAGAAGCCAAACCAGTCTCTTTCTACTGGAGGGGATCCTCACGCTTTATGGCAACAGGACTCTAATTTGAGAACAAAAAAAGAAACTCCCATTTCTCTGTCTGCATCAGAACGCAGTTTTAATGTGAGCTTCTGTCCATCAGATCCAGATAAAATCCAACCTAAACCTGCACTTTATCCTTTTTTTTTAACCACAGGACCTTCCCCTGTCTGTTCAGTAATGTCTTCTAACTCAAATTCATAAAAAAAGATGCAACAGATATCTTATCATTTACAGGAAGCTTGTTGCAGCAGCTACATACACTCATCAGCACTTCATCAGGTCCACCTGTTCAACTGCTCGTTAACACAAATATCTGGTCAAGACAACCTGCTGAAGTCCAGACTGAGCATCAAAATGAGTAGAAAAGAGGATTTGACTTTGAACGTGGCATGGAAGACCACACCGGGGTGCCTCCTGTTCCAATAGAAGATGAAGAAACATCGCTGGTCTAATGAGTCTCCATTTCAGCTCCACATCCAGATTCTAAGCTTAGAATCTGCTGGAGACATCATGAAAACATAGATCCATCCTGCCTTGGCTCAACGCTTCAGGCTGCTGCTGGTGTAATGGTAGGGGTGGGTGTGTGTGTGTGTGTGTGTGTGGAGGTATTTTCTTGGCCCACTTTGGACCCCTTAGTTTGGACGTACTTAGTTTCATGACTGTGCAGCCGGCAAATCTGCAGCAACTGTGTGATGCTGTCTTGTCAATATGGAGTATTTTGCGTTTATTTTCCCTCTTCTGATTTTAGAGCAAACATTTTAGTCTTTTTTCTTTATGAAAGATGGTTTTTTTTACCCTTTCTCCAACTATACAGAATAACTCATTTCCTTTAATGATTCTGTTAATATTCACTCTAATAAAGAGTTTAATGATGTATTATTGCACACAGACTGTTAAGGTCTTTGAATTTACTGGATTTCTTAAAAACTTCAGCTAACTTGGAAGATTTTATATGTTGCTGTGACTAACTCTTCTTCTGTGGTCCTGCAGTGTTGCATTACCAGAGTAATTAGGTCAGGCTTTAACATGATATATTTGGACTGAATAAAGGATTCAGCTGGCAGAGCCGACATGAATGTTTGATTTCACAGAGTTAACTTAGATTATGGTTTGATTTTACTCAATGGTTTGTTGGTGAGATGGGTTCAAAGTGCAGCATTCCTTTTTTTTTAATCCACACTCGGTTTCTCTGAGTCTCTCCTGAGAGCCTCTGGGCGACAATGAACTGCAACACCCATAAAATTAAAGATGTCTTTCTGACACAAATTCTCTCTGCAGGAATGTTTTGCGTTCTTGTAATTGAGGGATTTTCATTTGGACCATTAAAGCCAGGTCTCCTGAGATGTAAGATAAAAACAGATGAAATTTTAATCACTTTCAGCTCAAGAAAATGAGCAAAACCTGTAGCATACTCACAGCAAATTGCTGTAAGCTAACAGTATGGTTGCACATTAGTGTGTGCGAAAACAAATAAGCTGTGAAAAGTTCAGCTGAGCGCTCTGAAAACAGAGTTATTGTTGTTATTCAGCACCGATACTTCCCCCGAGGCTGCTTCCACTGCAAAGCATATGAGTGTTTATGGTTCACGACATGATTATGATTAAGATGTTAGCCTCTAACAGCAAGGAGGGGGCGGGGAATGAAAGTGAGAGGAACTGAAGGATGGGGGAAAGCCTGGAAAAGAGACAGGCAATTTAACATCAGCGTGTATGATGGGATGAAGGCGAACAGAGCGGCGCTGACCCATCGCTGATCTGAGAGGACATGACATCTTTCTCTCACACTTACCCAAACACTGAACCTTCATTTTATTTTTTTTCCTATCTCGGTCCTGGTTGGAAAGTTTTCACACTCATATCTGGAAACACATTTCTCTGACTTAATAATAAATAAAGAAAATAAGAAAGATTTCCACATGAAGTAGTGGCTGATGGATCTGACTAGACTCATGTATAGTTAGCAATCAACCTTCAAATGATAAAACATTTAAGAAATATTCATTCATATATATATATATATATATTTAATTCAGTCCAGGGACTACAGATGTGGTCCTGTCCAGTTTCCTGTCCAAAAATCACAACTTTGTCCTGGTGCCAAGTGCATATGTACACTTGTGGACATGTGCTTGAACATGGTGTTCGTTATGGACAAACCATGACGAGCACAGAAGTCCAGCAACAAAACACCACTCAGATTCAGATCAGGGGGGTCCAATCACACCCCTCCAGGTCTCACTGCCATTGCCCACATAAGCATGGGTTTGGACAAACAAAGATAAATTTAGGTTCTTTTCCTTTCACTTATAAGTACCAGACAGAAAACATTACATTACAGTCATTTAGCAGACGCTTTTATCCAAAGCAACTTACAATGGTTAGGCAGTAGCGTTAAGGGTCTTGCCTAAGGAACCAACTGGAAGGTGTTAATGTTCGTTCCCCTGGATTCGAACCCTGGTCTCCCACATGGGAAAATGATGCCTCCTAATTTTAATAAACCTGCTGTCTGCTGATTACATCAGACACATCACTGCAGCAGGACCAGACATGGGGGAAGGGGCGTTGGACTTCAGCCTCTGTATGTGATTTCTCTGTGTTCAGCACCAGTAAGGAAGAACTTTAAAAGAAAGAAAAAAACTGTTAATACATGAAAAATTATCGCTGTTTGTGCGTTACGCATTAACAAATTTTAGTCAAACACCCCTGCATCAGCGTCTGAATAGGCAGATGTTGAGATGAGCATCAAGCAGTTGCTTTGAAAGCAGTTTTCATCAGATCACTTGTGGCCTGCAGTGCATCGCTCTCCACTGATGCGGGATTGGGATTATAAAAGAAAAGAATAAAACCCTGTATTCTGGCACTGGTGCGTCAATATAAAAGAACAGTTTTTGGGGCTTCAGAGAAAGAAGGAGGACAGTTAATGGCAATGTGGCTGTGATGGGGAACAATTCAGCACAGTCGGTCAGAGATCTCCTCTTTCCTTGTTAATGGCTGATGTGGGTGCACAAAGCAACAGGAAAAACAAGTATGTGCCATAAAAATATAGCCTAAAAAAAGACCAACCAACACCTGGTGTGAGGTGGCGACATTGAGGAGCCATTAAGAGGGCAGCTAAGACTCTTTAGTATATTTGCCTCTGTATTTAACCACTTAAGAGATTATCTTCTCTTATCTTCTGTGACCAAAAACCACCACTTAAGTAAATGCTTAAAAACTTTTCTGTCACTGATCATAATTTATTTCACTAAATCTGTTTTCCCATGTGTTAAATTAGCCAATAAACTGCATCTGGCTGTCACTGTTTGGTGTATTTATTAGTTTTGGAGGCATTCAAGACCCAGTAATGGCACATCAATCTGCAGCAACCATCAGCTCCACGTTTTGTATATAAGTTCTAGTGCAGAGCAGCCTGGATATTTGGCAGCAAGAATGACCAATAACATTTGGTAAAACCTCATTTCTCTCCCTAATCAGAGACAGACTTTGTTTGTGGACCACTGGGTTTTCTTCAGGCCCTTTGAATGAATAGTTAGCTGAACAAGTGGCACCATTGGTCAGCAGCAGGGGAGGGAAAAAAGACTCAAAAGGCCAATGATTTGATTTGCCTCCAATTTGCCACTTATTTTCCTTCTCCCCGGCTCCTCAACTCAACTTTCATTCACACACACACCTCCAGTCTTCTGAGAGTGGCCATTATTTAGCTTCCACCCAAGCCCCATTTCGTTTCTCAGTCGGCTTGTACCCTTTGAGTTTATTGGAAAGCTATCAGTGCGCTTAGTGCATGGATGGAGAGTCTGTAGAAAGCAGAGGAGAGAGCAGTTACATTTCATTACTGCAATGCATTTATTTGATTTGTGTGACACTTTGTGAGGAGACCAGATCCACAATATAATACAGTGTGTATGTAGGAAAAAAGAAACCAATCAAGCAATGAGCATATTTATAAAAGTTTGAGAACTGTAGGGAATTTGTGGTGGTCTGACTTTTAATTTCCCATCTGCTTGTCGAGCTGCTGTAGAAGAGACATTTTTTGACTGCATAGTTTGCATTTCCATTAAATACAGGCCTGTTACCAAATTTAAGGAAAGACTCAAGGGATTTGAAATCTATTTCCAATTATCTTAATAAATAACAACCATAGGAATGAACAAGCAATGAAAAATTTAAATACATACAAATTGCAGTTGTTTTCATATTGCAGCTAGTACATGGTCACCATTCTGAGGAGGTTTCCTATAAGGTTTTGGAGTGTTTATGGGAATTTTTTCACCATTCTTCCAGAAGCATATTTATGTGGCCTTGCACTGATGTTGGACAAAAAGGCCTAGCTTGAGGTTTCTGGTCCAATTCATCTCAAAGGTGTTCAGGGCGGTGGACGTAAGGCATTTCCACTAAGCAATATGCTTAGTAAAACTAGCGTAACAACAACAAATATGACACTATAAACAACAATAATGTACGTGATCCAGCATTTGTGTTTCTTTCATGCTTGCCTCTGTCGTGGGCTGTGATGTTTTTCTTTTTGCCAATTAATGGATTGGTATGATTAATGTGACACCGGTATTTTCTTAAGGACCTACAACTGAAGGTCTTGAATTTGGATGTGCTCATTCTCATCCCAGCTTCTTCACACTCAGCTGCAAAATGTGCCAGCGATAGCTGAAGATTACGGCCAGTAGAGAGCCACATCATCTACAAAAAAGCAGAGACCCAATCCTGAGGCCACCAAACTGCATCCCCTGAACACCTCAGCTGCGACTAGAAATTCTGTCCATAGAACTTATGACAAATCGCAGCCTTGGTCCCAACCCTCGGTAGAAACTAATCTGATTTACTGCCGGCAATACGGACAAAGCTCTGGCACTTGTCGTACATGGACCGGACAGCTCCTACAAGGGGGTCTGGCACTCCATACTCCCGGAGCTGCAGAAGCATGTGAAACAACATAGCCGTACAGCATCTAGAACCTTAAGGAACTCCAGACGGACCTCATCCACCCCTGGGGCCCTGCCACTGAGGAACTTTTTAGCCCGAGAGATAGGAGAGCATGACAGGGTCCCTTAACTCTAAAATAAAACATTACCTCTGTTTTAAACTTGAGTAATTTATTGAACAGAAGCCTGCAGAAGTTAATCTGAGACTGTTTCTCTATTTTACCATCAGCTTACAAACCTTTCCTGAGATGATGGGTTTCATTTCATATCAGTTTTGGGGTGGGTTATCTGAGCCTGTCACACCAGACAAGGAATAAAAAATCAAAACTAATCTAGTGAGAGGAAATGGAAAACCTGTCTGCCAGCCTTTGTATCGTGTGTTTGGTTTTTCATAATCAGGTTTCATGGTGTAAACAAATGTGAGAGCAGTCCTGTCAACTGAACTGGATCCTGTTTAAAGGGGTGGCTGGATAGGTGGAACACGCTGCATTTGGAGTTGTATTTAAAGGTCTTTGCTTTGGCCTGCAGTTGGAAATGGAAACAAAGAGCAATGCAGGATGCGGTGTGTTATTAATCCAGGCACACATATGCTCCGGCTCTGTAAGGGATGTCGCCAAAGAGCTTATCAAACAGCTCGTGTTACTTTTGGCTTGTGCAGCTGTTTGTTGCTGCGTCTGTATTTGTTTTAGAATAAGTCTGAACCTAACAAGGCTTGTAAGCATCGAATACTCCTGGTAGACAGCGAGACCAACTCCTTTGTATTTATTTTGTAGTAAACATCTCACTATAGAAAACAATATTTAAGTTTGCCCAGAATCTGTTGAAATGGGAAGCAATTTCTCCTCCGCATTTGATCCTATTGAAGATAATCACCACAGCTGATTCCACGAAATTTTTGGCCCATGCAAAATAATTAGTTATGAAATTGTGAGACCATCTGGTGTCTTATTTGGAACTAGTGAAGCTATAAGTTCCAGTGTATAACAAAATCAAGGCAATTCAATAGTCATGTAGAATTCCATGAAAACGAGAGTCATTGACTTTCCGTTACCTTAGATCAAGCAATTTATATGCAAAGTTCCTGGATTGCTCCAGTAGCCCAGAAGTAACAAACAAAACAGTTCCAATATGATCTTTTTCTGATTTTAAAGATTGCTAGATGCTACTATAACCTAATCACCAGGTTTTACCTAGTTAAGTACATTAACCCATCCACAGGCTGGGGATGGTACCACAGTGAGTCGGACACCAGATAAATGCTAAATATTCTTAATTTATTTGATAACAAAAAGAAAATAATTACAAAACCGGTTCTCATCAGCAAACAAATAAATAGATATCCAATCTGACTAAATTAAAATTCAACTCAAAGTGTCCCTTGAAAGGGTTTACGCTCACAATGGCTAATACAAAACTAAGATACAAACTAAACTTAGGATTCACCTCAGGCAGGGGTACAAGTACGTCTCAGAAACCAAACAGAAATTACTCTTACCCAGAACCAAAATTTAGTAGGCCCACACAGGGGAAAGTCTCATACAGCATACAGAACCTAATCACTCCCAGAATGGCAAACTGTGTCCCACTGTCCACAGCTGCCTCGAATGAAGATGATGATACAGGTTTATAGGAGCCCTCTGCTCTGGATTGGACAGCCACATAGGAACTGGAGCGCATGTTGACCAAAAGGCGGATTCTAGTAGGCTTCTCACAGTCAATCATAACTAGGCATCGGCTGCAATCTTCATGTCACACAATCTCGCACAGGCTGGAAAGCCTGATGCCGTAACAAAAGACATAAGAAATAATCTTAGAAAAGCAAATTGTTGCAGCCCATCAGTCTGGGAAGACTCATAAGATCATTTTCAAACTATCATCCATCATTCCACAGAAAGATTGTTCATAAGTGGAAAACATTCAAAACAGCTGCCAGTCTTCTCAGGAGTGAATGTCCCAGCAAGTTTAGCTCAATGTCAAACTGTGCAATGCTCAGAAAAACTGCAAAAAACCCAAAAGCTACATCTCAGACTCTCCAGGCCTAAGTTAGTGTGTTAAATGTAAAAATTCATGACAGTCCAATTAGAAAAAGACTGAACCAGTATGGCTTGTTTGAAAAGGCTGCAGGAGAAAGTCTCTTTTCTCTAAAGACAACATGAAAAGAAGGTTTAAGTTGTCAAAGCTGCACCTAAACAAACCACAAGACATTTGAAACAATGTCCTCTAAAAAGACGGGACCAAAGTGGAGATGTTTGATCTTAATGTCAAGTAGCATTTTGGAGAACACCAAACCCAGCATATCAAAACACCTATACAAGCACGGTGGTGGAGGACTGATAATCTGGGCTGGTTCTGCAGCTATAAGACCTGGACACTTTGGAGTCATTGAGTGGACCATGGACTTCTTTATATATGTGAGTCCATCTGTCTAACGGCATAAGCTATGATAAAATTAACTCGTGCAACAGGACATTGATCACAAACACATCAGCAGACCTGCAACAGAATAAAAAAAGAAAAGAATCAAGATGTTGACATCAGTCAAAGTCCAGACCTCAACCATAAATGCTGGAGGGACCTTCAGAGAGCTGCAAACCTTAGTGAACTAAAGCAACGTTGTAGGATAGTGGAGAGGTCCAATGATTTCTTCATTTAATCCTGACATGAGAGACTTATGAGAATATGTACTTTCTCTTTTTGATGATTTTTGGATGACATTAAGGTGTTTTGCCAATCGCTCCTTGTGACTGAAATACAATTAAAGCTTACATTTTTTAGTATTTAAAACCCATTGCCATAATTTCTGGGTTTTTGGTTTAGTTGTTGTTTTACTGTCCTGCTAGTTGTCATTGTCTCAGTCCTGTCTGGTTTTATTTCTAAGGTTTATCCCTTTGCATGTTCAGGTCACTTCCTGTTCAACATCACACCTGGGCTCATTCGCGAATTTGCTTCACCTGCTCCTCAGTGTATATATACCCACTGGTTTCATTTATTCATTGCCAGGTCACAGTAATTACTTTGTCTTTCTCCAGTCTGTTTCTCTGTTTTTGGTAGTCGTTTCCGTATCGTACTTTAGCTACGTCTGTTATTTCACTGTTAAATGTTTGGCTCCTACATCCGCCTTCCTCCTAGTATATTCAATAGTTTGGATATAATGCTCTGACCCTAAAGAGGACAGTGAGCTTGTGTTTTGATTGTTTTGTTTGTTTTTCTTATTTTTAATCTATTTTGAACTTATTCCATAAAAAAAAACTAACAAATAATACAGTTGAGAATCATCTAAATTTAAATGACAGTTTTGTTTATTTCCCTCAAAATAAAAAAAAAATAAAAAAAATCCCGCTTTACAAAATGAGATTTCCGTGTTTCTGCTGACTGGCGTATTGCTATCTCCTCTGTCGCCTTCAGCACTTTTGCACTGGGCTGCCATCTTTGGCCATTTGTTTCAGTTAGTGGGGTAATGTCTAAGGTTGTCAAAAACGATTGCTTTGGTGGTATGAGGCTCATAGTCCAAAGCATGCTGGATAGTGAATTGTATTTTTCCACAGAGTTATGAGACTATTATTACAGTGCTAGAAGTGAACAATGCCTTCTCATCCTCACAGGCAGACAATTAGAATCATCATTAATCGCTACTATCAGCACATCAATGTGGCGGAGGGGTTATAATAGAGTTATAGACCACTTATAGGGTCATCAGTCAGCACAATTGCTTACTAAACTGTCTGTCATTGTGCCAGAACTGAGTGGCCAGTCATTGGCTCAAGAGAGGGGATTTGAGTGGGAGTATATGAGCAGAATGTTTGTTGTATATTATTTGGCCTAATGTCCAGATGTGTCCCATTTCTTGTCTTTTCCACTGATGCTATTCAGAGCTGCATCAGTTTGTAAGCACCAATGGGTGACTTCGCTCTGGAGGTTGCAGTTACAGTGAAATATTTGCAGACCGGATCACAATAAATTGCTGACGTTGTTCCTGCTGTCTTTGTAGCAGCTTGTGGGACCTTTAGCAGCTAAATGATAAGGAACAGTTCTACATATGGAGTTAGACATTAGCTAATTCTCTATAGCATTTACCATTACAGCTGCAACTTCCTACAGATGCCTTTTGATGTTCTCGAGAGAAAAAAATACATTGTAATACGAAATGTCATTTAGGCAGCTAAAGTGCATATCAACTGGATTACTGTAATTTTCTATATTATGATTTGGCCAAGTTCTCTGTCCACTGGCTGCAGATGGTCCAGAATGCAGTGTCCTGTCTTCTGTCTGGAACCAGAAGAGGGGACCATATCACCCTGTACTGGCTTTCCTTAAATAACTTCCTGTCACCTAAATGATCTAGTATAAGACTTTATTACTTGTTTTTAAGAGCCTGAATGGTTTGTCTCCCCCTTACCTTTCAGAGGTTTTAACTGTGCACATCCCGGGCAAAGAAACACATTCCTCAAATTGCCTGTTTTTACATGTACCAAGAACCCACCTGAAGACAAAAGGAGCCTCTTCTGAAGCAGGTCCAAGGCTCTGGAAGGCTCTGCCCCATCATGTCACATGTACCAAGTCAACTTAGTATCATAAAGATGCACCTATTTGATTTAGCTTTTCATGCAGGTGTGTATTCTGTAGATCTGTACAGCACTTTGGGCACATGGAGTTGTTTTAAATGTGCTATATAAATAAACGTGACCTTGAAAGAGACTAACATTCATTATCGTTACTATTAACACGAAGCCTTTAATCATAATCATTTGTCATTTCTTCTGTTTCTTCTCAGATGACCCAGGAACAGTGTACTCATAGGAACAATGTCCAGAGTTCAGAGAAACCACAAGTGTACAAAGTGGGAATATACGGCTGGAGGAAACGCTGCCTTTACTTCTTCGTCTTGCTGCTGCTGATCCTGATCCTGATCAACATGGCACTAACTATCTGGATCCTCAAAGTCATGAACTTCACAATTGTAAGTCATCTTGGGTTTTTTTTTGTTTTGTTTTGTTTTTTTGCTGGAAAGCTGCTTTATTCAGCCTTAAAATCAATTTCACTCAAATATCAATGTTGGTGCGAAAAAAGTGCAAATATTTCTGGAATATTTCCAAGGGATTGAACAGCAAATCTTCTATAAACTTTCTTTTTTGGTTGGGAAAACAAGGAGTTAAGAAAGAGCTGGTAAGAGCCAATGCTGGCCTGGTTTTAACATGCATGTTTGTATGTGATGCACATTTCTTAATGGTAATGGGTCAAAGTACCAAAACCTCTATTTTCTTAGTGTTCCAAACTAAGTTGCTCTAATTAGATTTCCAAGATAAATAAATCTTTGTCTATTTGTCCAAAATCCAGCAGTTTTCTTGTCTATCCATCCATCCATCCATTTTCTATACCTGCTTTAAACAGTTTGAAGTTGCTTCGAGGTTCGAGCTAATCCCAGCTCCAAGAGGCAGAGTGCTCTCTGAACAGGTTAGCAGGTCATCATAGGGCTGGTTTCACAATCCGCAGCTAGAACTTGTGGGATGGTGATGTAGATGAGGACGTTGTTTTCTCTCTGGTTCACGTGACTTGAATCATGATGCATGGTTGATAAAATGTGTCAGATTCAGTTGTGTTGATTTTTGTTGCATTGGTATTTGGTAACTTCTCGACTCAATGACATAAACAACCTTAAGCAGTTCTAAGCAGGACTATTCATTCCCAACCTTCACCATTTACAGGTTGAAGCTCAATAGACTAGACTAGACCAGTATGTGGAAGGAAAGTAGAAAATTACAACTGTATAAAACAATGTGAGGGATCCATGTTAGAGGATCAGCACCTTCTGTCACTCTGTCTTTATTGGAATTGTTTGTTGCCAATTGAGCCATGCAAGCTGTAGAGAATAGACATCATCATGTAGGAACGTATATGGATTTGCTGGATATCAACATCATTAATAGTCAAAGTAATGGCATGCGGCTGCAGCATTTAAAGCACGCGTACCATAACACTGTTCCACGGTCTGTTATCTCATCTGGCTGTTTAAATGAGTCATTTCCTGATGTGATTAAAAACCAATGGTTTCAGCTCAACCTGGCCATGTAACTGAAGCACAGTCCAGCAGTATATATGCATGGGATGGGAATCAAGTTGCTCATTGAAGTATGTCCAGTGGTCAAAAACGCTCAATCCATCCTGCAGCCTCGAACTTTCTCTTTCAGAGATTGTTAGAAAAGGATTTAATTTACTGCAAATTGCATTAAAGTCAGTTTAAAAATAATGATGTCAATTGATTGCTGTGGTTATAAAAATCTGGCTTTTATTACAGCACAATAACAGTTGGTTACAAGTTCAGAAGTGTTTTAACAAAATAAGGAAAAAGATTTGGAAACCAGAGCAGCTTCATTGGGGATTCAGCTACATTGATTTTCAATCACTTTAATGTTTGTAAAAAAATTAACCTTGGCCAGTTTGAGGGGTGGCCTAGTGGGTACAGAGGTGGGCTTGGGTCTGGAGGACCTTAGCAAGGCCCTTAACCCCCAACTGCCCCCCGGGCGCGGAATCTGGTCTTGTAGCCCACTTCTCCTGCTCTAACTAGGATGGGTTAAAATGCAGAGAAAGAATTTCTCAGCTGGGATTAATGAAGTATGATAAAATAAAAATGAGCCTCAATGTATGATTTATTCCCAGATATGGAGAATAAAGGTCCTGCAGGTATTTCTGCAAGTCCCTACTGCAACACCTGTTTCAAATAAAATGATCTCTAACAGCTTGGTAAGTTCTGCACAAGTTTGCAGATAGAAAAAGGAGGCAATGCAGTAGACGTTAGCTGGGTCCAATTCAGGGTCTGCACACATAGGCTACGTAGTTCTACGTAGTCTACACACTTCGAAGTTCACTTAACGTTAGTGAAATTGGACTGCCAACCTAGCCAACAATTATTTCCCATAGAAGCAACATAGGACGTTGAAACATCTCCAGTAGACTTGATTAATGTACTGGTCTTTAACAGGGCTTCTTAGAAAGAGCATTAAACTCCTGCAGCTCATCCAAAACGCTGCTGCTAGAGTTTTAACCAGGACTAAGAGATCTGAACACATCACACCAGTTTTGAA
>JBAMHW010000017.1:19951506-19971145 GCA_037177495.1 Rhadinocentrus ornatus | reverse complement strand
CAGAACGGTTTAGGCCCAGAATACATCTGTGATGTGTTCAGAGAATATAAACCTAGCAGAGCTCTTAGATCCAAAGACTCGGGTCAACTAGTCCAGACCAGAGTCCAGACTAAACGAGGAGAAGCAGCATTTAGCTGTTATGCTGCAAACAAGTGGAACAAACTGCCAGTGGAGATTAAACTTTTACCACATGTAGACATTTTTAAATCCAGTTTAAAAACGTTTCTTTTCTCATGCGCCTGCACGCATTTGTAATATAGTCCAATACTTCCTAAATCACCATAGTATAATTTATCTTTAATAGTAAACATTTAATTTAAAATACCTCCTTACAGCTCTGTTTTAATCTGAATATTTTAATTCCCCCTTCTTTGTTACTATCTGATTTGTGCTAAAACAATCCCAGAACTGCTTGTCTTCTCTACATTGTGAGCATTTAGTCTCATAGAACAGAACCAAGGGATAGAACATCCACTCTAAAGCTGTTACACCTCACCCTTTCCTCTTAGCTATCACTTCTTCTGCAAAACAAATGCTTAGATATGAGTCAGCATCACACAACAGATGAATTTGCTTTTATTTGTCTGAATTTTTTATGACTTCACCTCCCACAGATAAACCCCTCAGACATTTGTTTTTGGTGTAGATGAATTTCAGTGGTCTGTAGTTGATAATCATTTGTTTGCTGGACAATCCAAACAGTTTTAGGTTATTCATACTGACACTTGGAGCCAGATTGAAAAACATTTTTCAGGTATTTGCATTTACAAAAACCATCAATTATTCTCATCTTCAAAAAGGTTTTTTAACTGGAAAATGAAAAAAAAAGTGTGCTAGTCATAGAGGACCCATTCAGATTTCTAGCTTATTCCACAGAGCCTGTAAATTATCGTACTGGTGACACACCATTCATGATTAAATATGACCTGATCCATTCTCACGCACTAGAAAGGGAAGCCCCTCATTTTTAAACCTCTATTACGACTCAAACTTCGTACAATCATTATTTTTGTTTAAGAAAAGCTTCAATATTTTTTAAATACTTATTCTGTGCAGTTTGCAGCTTTAGGGAGAATGTAGTTGTCAGATTGGGACGTTTGATCTGCAGATATTCAGTCATAAATGACTTAAAGGGCCCATATTATGCAAACATCACTTTCTAAAGGTTTTCTAACAGTCATATGTGTCCTCATAGCCTGTGTATGAGGCCCAGAAATGAGAAAAGTCTGTCACTTCTCTCACTTGTTTGCTCCACGTTTTAATGAATGTGTGATCTTTCCCTTTGTGACCTCACAAGGGGAAATAACCACGGGCACCTGTAGTGGATACTGTCATTGAAATTTAAGACCAAGGCTGAATTTGGGGTAATACACAATGTTGCTGGACCTCTGACACCCATATGAAATAGCTGAAAAAATGTGTAGTATGGCACCTTTAAATGTAGATCGGGGCCCATAGTCTTTTTCATCATCAGTTATTCGGGGCGTAACAATAACTTCATATATTAATTCAATGATCCCGTAACATCAATCCAAGTTATGAATATAGATTAAGCATTGGTACAGTTATCATTTATAATAAATAATGAACAGAATTGAGTCAATTTTTGTTCAAAAGATTGTTTTTCATTTAAATGTATTATTGAGCTCAGAGATAAAATTAGATTTTGACATTAAAAATAGCTTTTTATAATATAATAAGAAAAAACTATTTCTGTAGCTTGTCATACACACCCGATGTGCTGAACATGATCAAAAATATAAAAATGAGACCGAGAATACAGAGCTGTAAATTTTTAACACACCTAATGTACATAATGAGCTAATGTGCTAGTAGCACTACGCTGGTTTTTATCGATAGGATCTTGACGCACTTTTAAAGGGGTTTCCAGCACAAATATTAGATTGTGTGATTTTTTTTTTTTTTCTTTCCTCGAACGAGCAGTTTAATGACATTGTGATTGTGCTTGTGATCCCAGTGGGATGAGATAAGGAAATGGACCCAAATGGAACAACAGAAGAGCGGAAGCTCAGTGGCACTTATAGGGTTTATGATAAGGAAATACAAGATACTATTGATAGTCCAAAAACTAAAACATGGACTGAAAATTATCAATAGAGTCAAACGTAGACATAACCTAATATATAAAAAGTGAACTAATCACAACATCAGCAGCAGGCCAGGCAATCAGAAAAGGAAACCAGGGGTGGCAATGAGGAACCAGAATCAGGGAGCAGGAAGTAAAGTGAATGAAAACACACTGGAAGAAACTCGCAAAATAAGGTCAGGGAACAAGGAAGAACTCAAACTGACAAGCCTGCTGTAGAACAAAAACTTACAGATTATGAAAAATTTTAAATTTTCATTAAATAATGCAACACAGCTACATACTCTTCTAATAACGTGTGAAACTCCTCCTGTTGTTTTCATAAACCACTGTGTGTCGTCCGCTCAGCTCCTTACTGCACAACAAACGTTCACATATCTTCAGGCTCCAGTTCTATCGCAGCAAATCCCAAAGGAAACCTGAAGATCACAGAGACTGTATAAAATGTATGCAGCATTGACTGGAAAGAATAAATTTAATTAAAAAAACACTGAAAACAAAACTAATCATAAGTAAATTTGCAACTGTAATTTACTCAAACAGCCACTTTCTTTTTGGAAAAGACAACAGAAGCTTGAGACTGTCTAAGAAAACATGCAGTTGACTTTAAGGCCTCTGCAGCGCTGCTTCCTGACTTTTCCACTGTTATCTTTCATTTTTTCTATGTCTTACAGCTGTTTTCCCCCCTCAGCTCCACACCCCATCTTTCTCTTTCTCACAACACGCCATGCCTGTGATGAGTCGTGGTAGTACGACACATACCGCGCACGCAAACACGCACACGTGCTTGTTGCTGTGAATAATACATGAGGTCGGCTTCGCAGCAGGGCTTTAATATGAGATCTACATAAATCAGAAGAGTTTCTCAGATGCCGAGCCGTGTGTGCTGACGGAGAGCTGCGCTCTGGGTGGGCGTGTAATGTTTTTAATGTGTCTGCTTGACAGATTTATGAAATTATAAAAACATTTGAGATGTGGTCCATGAGTTTGAGAGTGAGGAAATTAAAGGCAGAGCACACTAATATTTCCACTTCTTCTTCCAAGTGATGCTGAGTGACAGTGAGCATTAGTGGTGGGGTCGGCTGCAAGTAGAAAAATCACAAAATCAGCCATTAAATGACATTATTACAGTGAGAAACGCAGCTCTAAAGTCATCACCCCACCTTAGCCCTTGAACAGAATAAATAGAAATTGATGCACAAAATATTAGGGCACAGCAGTTATCTGAAGTCTGCTAGAAGTGGAATAAAGTTGTTCTCCCTGCACAACTCTAGAAAGCAAGAATTAAAGCACAAATACAACATAAAGAATAGACATACAACCTGACTCACTCCCTTGTCATTGTTGATGCATTATACAGGGAGAGGAGTTTACCTTGAGCTCGTAAAAGAGGGATCAGAAGAAAAGTCTGTAATCTTGAAAAACTTTGATGCACCTGCCTCGAACATCTTTGTTTTATTAATTACTTAACTTTTTGCACCACCTTCGGGTTTACTTGTTTTTTCCATTATTTTTTTGCGTATCGTGCTTTCTGCACAGACACGCTACAACACAAGTTGGCAGTTGGATAGCTCAGTTGGCAGCGCATCGGTCTCCCATGCAGGAGATCCGGTTTGGAGAAAAGCATCTGCTAAATGACTGTAAAATGACTGTAGAATAGAATAGTAGAGTAGAATAAAAGTATAAAGCTTCACAAATTCAAAATACCCTGTCGGGCATCCTCACAAGAAGTTAAAAACCTTCCTGAGAGGTTTTGCTCCATATCGACATGACAGCATCACACAGTTGCTGCAGGTTTGTCGGCTGCATCCATGAGAGAATCTCCCGTTCCACCACATCCCAAAGCTGCTCTACTGGACTGAGATCTGGTGACTGTGGAGGCCGTTGGATTCCAGTGAACTTATCGTCATGTTCTAGAAAGCAGCTGGAGATGATCTGAGCTTTGTGACATGGTGCATTATCCTGCTGGAAGTAGCATCAGAAGATGCTACACTGGGGTCATAAAGGGATGGACATGGTCAGCAACAATACTCAGGTAGGCTGTGGAGGTTAAACCAGGCCACGTTGGTACTAAGGGACCAAAGTGGGCATAAAAATACTGCTGCAGAGACCCAAGAGTTGCTTGAGTTCAGACTTCTTTTGTAAATTTCTGAGCAAAACGAAAACCCATCTGCAGCGCATCAAAGGATTCAATCTTTTTTATGCATCTGCTGGCAGTCAGAATACAAACAGACCTGTTCCCACATTTATACCTGCCACTTTCTATAACGGCTGGCAGTGCAGCGTGGCTCAGCAAGGTAGAGCGGTTGTCTGAGGGTTGCCGGTTCGATCCTTGGCCAAGTCAAGCTCATGTCGAGGTTTCCTTGGGCAAGACACAGTACCCCTAATTGCTCCTGATGAGCCAGTGCGTGAATGTGATGTACATGTAAAGCGCTTTGGGTATAATTCCAGGTACAGTAAAGCGCTATAAAAATATGAACTATTAAATATTAGCCCAGCTTGTTTACAGTTATAAGCATAGTGTGTACTTCATTCAGAGAAGAACTAATGTGATCAAAGAGGTGTGTGCAGAAATGCAATTAAAAGCTAACATGTATTTGTATTTCTCTTCAAGCCTTTGTTCGGTACATCTTGTTTTGAACAATCATGGCATTTTTTAACGTTTTACCTGTGAATAGTCATCATCAATTCCTTCTCTTGCCATGATGCTCTTTAATATTTGTAGAAATGTGATGTTTTTTAAAATAATGAGATCATCTGTAGGGAGTTTCTTTTTAAAACTGTCAAAATCATCCCAGCACAAAACAGTTAGATAAAGTTCGACTTATCTACCTCAGTGTTTTCAGGTTGTGAAAAATGATTCCCTCCGAATTTGGTTTCAAATATCAAGCACAAAGCTCTGACGGTGTTGCAGGTCTAAACAGAAACATGGTCTTCGTTACATCTGTAAGTCGTCAGTTTCACATGATTATTTATACGTGAATATGTTGACTTGTAACTTTTCTCTGTTTGCACAGCTTGCCAATAAAATCATAGATTGGTTTAATAAAGTAACTAATTTGACTGAATAATCATGGAGCAGAGTTATTTTTCTGTGATATTCTCTCTTAGTGGTTCTGAATCTGGGGCCCCTGGACCCCCAATGGGGTCCTCCTGAGACCACAGGGGGTCCTCGTGGCTTTGATTGTTCAGAGCTGGTGTGATTTAAATTAAGGCCACGTCCTCACAGAGACGAGTTGATTTATTTGCTTAATTTTTTATGATTAAGATGTTTTATTCACATGGAACCAGTGTTTTGCACCATTTCTTTAATGAGTAACAGTGCTGATGATTCGTCCTTATTTTGAGCTAAATACAATACAAAATTCAAGGTTAAATGTTGATATTTGCCGTAAAATGGTGTTATCAAAGAAAGGAATCCGACAGGATGCATTATTTATGTTGAGAAGAATTTAATGAGGGCACAGAAACAAGCATGGTTTCAACACGGAGCAGAGGGGCGGGGGAGCCACAGCTTTTTTGTTGGAGCATAATGGGGTCTTCATGGAAAAATAAGTTGGGAACATTGTCTGTCTGATCTTTGCCAGATCTGTCACACAGCATCTTAAAGAACCGTCTTATGGGCTCGACACACGGGGACGACCAACGACAGCGACAGGCGAAACTTATCGCCACCCAGGTGAAACCCAACACACGGGACATGACAAACATCAGCGATGTGCATCATAATCTCCAATCGCTTCTCTGCAAGAAAATTGATTGGCTATGTTATTGGTGGGAATTTTGACATTTTTAAAGCAGTCCATGACAGACGAGGCATGAAGAATGAAGAGTCGGAAGGTTTTGCTCGAATTGAGAGAAATCTTGCTGTTTACTGTACAAAAGAGAAATAAAATCCTGAATTCATCCTATTTTACAAACAAGGAAACAGCATGGTGAACATCATCATTTGATGGACCTCAAGGCTGATCCAGATAAAGCCAGGACGTACGTTCAGACAAATTCTCCCTGGCGCCCCTTTTTACATCTCTTTAATCTTTGCGTGAAGTATTGAAAAGTAAGGGAAAGGATCTTTTCCCCATGTTGAAAGTGTTTGCAGACTGCGCTGTATAGCCTGCTCTCATTGGTCAGTCAATAAAGCCCCTCGCTGGTTGGTCGTAGTGCCATGCGACAGCGACAAAAGTTTTCCCAATTTCTTGTGTCGCGTTGCTAGCCCCCATGTGCACAACTACATGAAGAAGCGCAACATTTCACATGCAAGCATGTCACCTGTCGCTTGGCTGGAGGAGGTTTGGTAGAAAAATTACCATGAGTCTGGAATGAGTAGAAGTACAACTAAATTTATTAAAGGGAAAATGAACAAAGACAAATTACTTGCAAGTAATGAGAGTGGTCGTCCTGACTTGCGTGAAGTCAGGAGAGACTCTGGGGAGGCAAGAGGAAAAACAATAGTTCTACATTTCTGTTGAAAGAATCATCCTTCCTTAGAAGACCTTGGGTGGACACACAACTCTTGGGACTGACGTCAAAGCAACATCATAGTTGTGTCTCTACAAGAACCAGTCTGACTAAGGGTCTGAGGAAGGACCAGATAAAGTTCATCTTACCCTCGTAGTGAACTTTTAACAAAGCATATGTATTTGAAGAGAATAAGCCTTAAAAGTGAATTAAAGCATGATGAGTAAAAAGTGTAATATAGTAACAATCAATGAATATACTAAAGGAAGTGATTATAGGTTTGATTATAATATAATATATAGAACATAATAAATAAAATTTCTTTCACAGAGGGCAGTGATTATCAAGCAAGGTCCATAGGAAATGAATAGATAATGAGCGACATTGCCTTCCGTGTGTCCAGCCCATAAGTTTTAGTTATACCAGGTGCAGTTTTTGCTGCAGGAATTCATGGGAGTTGTGCTGTAGAGATGTACCTTACTTCCTGAACTTATGTTGTCAGTTTCTGTTTACTTTCATCTTCATTCAGTGTTTGAGTTGGTTCATGCACTAAAAACTACTTGGTTAGGTTCAGGAAATCCTCATCATCATCACACGACATCTGCATTATGCATCAGCCACAGTTCTTAGAGCTCTTAGGATGCGTTTGATGTGATAAATGAGGACTTTTGTAAACATACAGCATTTTAGGGTATAATTTTACCATAAGAAAAAAAAGAAGATGAATAGACAAAAATCAATGACCCATCATTGGGCATTGGGCATCGTTTGAATTTGAACGATTCCATATCTGATTCCGGTTCTGTGATTTGATTCCGGTTCCTAATGATTCTCAATTCCGATTCTTCTAAAAGTCAGGGTAAAAAACTTTACATGTTTTAACCTCATCATTCCCACCTTGTCGCCAGCGACCTGGTCGACATTTTGTTCGACAAACTCTAAAACTTCTCCAATAACATTTTAGCCAATATAGGCATGCTATACCTTGTTAGAAAGCTTAGATTCTCTATAATCGAGACCCAAAATATTTATTTTACAGTACTCCTAAACACCAAACACAGTTAGTAAAAGAAACACTATGGCTAGCAACACAGCTAACAGCTTTCTACCTGTTTTGTGGTAATGTTGTCACATTATCATCTAGTCCAGGATCAACTGTATGACTTTTCCACAGACGGGTCCAGTGTTAAAAAATTTAAAAAAATAGTTTACCACAAAAGTATTTCAAGTTATGTCATTTCCCAGTATAGTCCTTATGAATGTCTGTCTGCAAAATCCTTCATATATCAAATTTGCGGTTCGACAGCTATTTCACCTTTCTGTGAACCCAGTGTTGTTGGGTACGTTTGTTTTCCTCACCTTTCGGGCCCCCCCAAAAAAGAAACGTGTTGCTACTGTTTTATGTGTCGTTTTCATCCCAGGACACCTGGAGACACATAACAAGCGCTCCCTGCTTGACTAGCCATGTTACCTGAAAAAGGCTGTGATGATAGGCTGTCATTCATGTCACTCACAAGTGCAGCCAATCACTGGGTGGTAAGGAAAACACTTCCGGCGAATTCCTCTTTGTTGGTGTTCGATGGCTTTTTCTTCCGGTCGGCAGACCAGGGATCGAAAATGGGAATCAAAATTTAAAAATTTGAACGATTCCGGGAGAATTGGAAAATAAGTCCCGGTTCCAATCGATGCTCGATGCCCAACCCTAATCATGATGGACTGAACCAGTTTTTGAGGACCAGGAGCCCACAGGGGGCTGCAGCACTGAATCGGTTGTGTTTGATGACTTAATGCATAATGTGAAACTGACAGCTTCAAATTAAGTTCTAGTCTTAATTGGCTGTATTTTGACTGTTCATTTAAAATTAATGTTGGTTTTATTATCATTTCCCCTGAGCTCTTGTACTTTATGACCCTGACACTGAAGCCCAACCATGGACTCTCCTGTTTCCACTGCTTTGGCCTGAAGGCCTTCGGTTGATTTTCTATAAGAATGTTTAGTATTACATGCATGCTCCCATATGCTGCCAAATGTTTGTGGGTTACTGGGAATTTGAATCATGACTATCGGTGCAAATATTGTATTTATCTCTTAGAAATATTACATTTGACCGAACACAGTTCTATTGCCCAGTTAACGGTTTCCAAGTGACTGCTTGCAAGTTTATTGGAATTGTGGTAGTAAATTTGATTAATTTATTTTTTGTTTGTTAGCATTGAAAACCCAAAAGTAGCTGTGATTTTTAGTCACAAATTTTACAGCAGGTTGGTAATATTGCTACTTTAGTGCTGCTATTAGGACATTAAGAGAACATCAATGCTTCTTCGTCATTACTGACATGTTTATGCATATGGACAAAGTTTTATCTCAGTCTAGACATTATTCTGCCTGTGTTTGTACATATGGTTCAGTTTTTTATAACATATTTTAGAATTCAACTTTAAGTTTTATTGACAGTAGTTTATACACAAGCCTGTAATAGAGCTGATATTAGTGGTAAAAAAAATATTTATTTAGGAAATTAAGCCCCTACATCATGGACTGAATAATTCTATTTTGTAATAGCTAATAAACTTAAAAATGTGGGTTAAATGTGACGCAAATGGACATTTTTGCCTTGAACAGGGCTTTAAACTACCATTTAAATGGTTAAAATCCCTATAATTATTTAAATGTTTGGTAGTTTTGAGAAAGGCTGGAGTTTTTTCAAGAAATTTATGTTGAAATAATAGAGAAAAATCTTGAATATGTTCACTTCTTCTGAAGAAGACCGTTAGTCTGAAACAACTTAAGAGCGTGGTTAATTTAAAAAACGAACGGCAGCAGCAGTATCACTGATTGGTACAAAAGGCCCTTAAAACAAGCATTTTTAACACTTATCAACCCGGTGACCTAACTTCTGGTCAAACTGGTAGCGACACAGCCCCTAGCCATTGGACGTTTTGCAAATGCTTTGCATATTTTTCTGAAGATGTGCACAACTTATTTTTTAGACTTGATCTGAATCTGGTACTGAAATAATAAAGCAAGTAGATGCAGTAAAGTTGATGGTGATCTTTGACTTTATAAACCAGTGTAAACAGGATGAACAAATATGTTGTTCAGTTCACCAACTTAAATAAAAGAACAACCTAGTATTCCAGTTCCTTTAAGCACAGCTTGTACAGCTGATACAAAGAACTATACTGCATGTAGAAATGTGTTGTTTTTGAATGTACATTGAAGACTTCTGTGTTTTTATTTGGATTTTACAGCAGTGCATACAGAGAACCAACTATTTGGAGGAATTTAAACCCTTTGCTATGTAGAACTTCAACTCCAGGATAAAGGTTGGTTTCATTCCAATCCAATTATGCTTTATTTGTATTTTGAACATTTATTAAAAAGGAAGGTTTTAAGCCTGATCTTAAAGATAAAGACGATGTCTGCCTCCTAAGCCCAAACTGGGAGCTGGATCCATGAGAAGGGCCTGATAGCCGAAGGCTCTGCATCCCATTCTACTTTTAAACCTGCAGTCAGAGAGCGAAGTACTCTGTTGGGAATATATGGAAACCTTGATATACAATGGATCCTGGTCATGGAGAGCTTTTTTTTATGAGGAAAATAGTTTAAGTTCTATTCTAGATTTAACAGGGAACCAATGAAGAGAAGTTAAACTGGAAAAATATGATCTCTCCTGCTAGTTCTTACCTGAACCCTCACTGGAGCATTTTGGAATAGCTTGAGACTTTTAACTTCATATGTGGGACAGCCCATTAGAAAGTAATTACTGTAGTCCAATCTGGAAGCACTGAAACATGGTCTAGTTTTTCTGCATCACTCTGAGACAGGATGTCCCTGATTTTTGCAATATTATGTAGGTGTAAAAGGTGGTTCTAGAAACCTGTTTTAAATGTGAGCCAAAAAGACAAATCCTGGTCAAAAATACCTCCAAGGTTCCTCACTGTAGTACTGGAAGCCAACTTATTGCCATCTAGATTAATTACATAGCTAGACAAATATGCCCTGAGTTTTTCAGGTCCAAAGGTAAAAACCTCAGTCCTGTCTGAATTTTTTTTTCTTTTATAATCCTTTATTAGTCCCACAGTGGGGAAATTCTTTCTCTAGATTTTGACTCATCCTAATTGCT
The DNA here is from genome assembly GCA_037177495.1 of Rhadinocentrus ornatus. Classification (NCBI taxonomy): domain Eukaryota; kingdom Metazoa; phylum Chordata; class Actinopteri; order Atheriniformes; family Melanotaeniidae; genus Rhadinocentrus; species Rhadinocentrus ornatus. Next base: position 19,960,453 of record JBAMHW010000017.1, on the reverse strand, counting down.
AGGAGCAGTGAGCTGCCAGATTCCTGGTACCCAGGAAGCAGTCAGGGGTTAAGGGCCTTGCTCAGGAACCCACAGTGGTTTACCTTAGTTGCCATGCTGGGGGCTTGAACCCAGGTTCTCCAGACCCAAGCCCACCTCTGTAACTACTAGGTTACGCTTCAACCATTCCAAAACATTAACCTGATTCTCTTTTAGCCATGCTTGGAAGATGCACTTGTGCTCTTTGGATTGTGGTTTTTGCCGCTAGACTGACTGTCTCTCTTGATATTCAGGTCACTGACAGATATCCTGGCATTTTCTTTAGTTGTCACAGGGACGGTGCAGGATTCATGGTCCCATTATGGTGGTGAACCATCTTTACCCAGATGCAACAGCTCAAGACCACATGGTGGCATGATTATCCGACATCAGTCCTCTGGAATCTACCTCAATTAACTAATTTGTTTTGCCCTTGACTAATGTAAAATATAGGATAAGTTCTCGTTGATATATGAGCAAGTTACATATTTTGTCCACATCTGTTTAACGGCGCTCTAATATATCTACATTGAGGACTTGAATAAACTGGTTTAAACTGATGATGTTTTCATTCATGCACATCAAGAAAATTCTGTCATGGCCTTCGGTTTTTCTTTGGTTTTTGTTAATGAGTTTGCTTCCAAAGGGTGTTAATGTGTATTTGGGTCTCATTTCAGACTATTTAGAGAAACAATGAATGAACAGTAACAGAATAAAAGAAAGCTTTCCAAACACAGGCTGTCATTCCTCCATCACCACCCTAATTTGTATGTAACTGTGTAACTGGGCAGACATAGAAGAAGATATGCCGCATATAAAAATGTGTAGTTTATAAGATCTGCAGCTTTAGTCAGGCTCAAACTGACTATAATTTGTAGCTGTACGCATACAGTATTGGCACAGTGTGGGTACATTTCTGTGCACATCTGCTGTTGTGTATGGCACTGTTAAGTGTTTGCGTGCCGCTTGAGAGCTTTACAAGTATTACATCTGCATTTTCAGCCTCCCATCATGTTAAATTGGCCTGTTGGTGCAGCGCGGCCAGCAAGGGGACATTCAGGCTGAAACAGATTAAAGTGGCTGCACCTAATGTACATGGTCTACAGTCGGTGTGGTAATGAGTTAAACAGGGGTGAGTGAAGTATTAGCTGCGCTGCTGTCGGGGTGTTTCCACTCCAGAAAAAGCAGGCCTGTTCATTAGCCGGAAAAACGGCCCGCTGGGATGAAAGAGCGATGTAATGGAGAGACTTTAGCGCTTTTAACATTTCGCTTCCTCTTGATGGTGTGAGCCTCATCTGCGGTGCATGCCCACATGGACATAAAAATACAATAAGTCAAAAAGAAGCATTGTTCCACGGGGATTATTTGTTACCCATGGGTGCAACTGGTGGAAAATGGCTTCTTTCTTTTTACTGCTGCTATTTTCTAAGAATAGATCATTCACTGAGTTACAGATGGCTTTTCTGCCATTTATACTTGAAAGAATTTTTTTAGAGCATGGCAGCCTTGTATGGAGACTGAATAGAAGGACATGACACCTTTTAATTTCTGGATTTCATTAGGAAATTGTTTCCAGGAAGACCAAGAATTATTCACTTAGTTAAAAGCACCTCATTGGCTTTCCTTTGGGCAGAGTCAGAATATTGTCACCTTTGAACAGTAAGAAATCTGGTCAGCTGGTCTGGTCAGCTTTTTAATGCACAGGTGTCAAACTCTGGTCTTCAAAGGCCGCTATCCTGCAGGTTTTGTTGTTTCCCTGCTTCAACACACCTGACTCAAATTAAAGGGTCATTGTTAAGAACTCGACAACATGTTGTTGGATTCATTTGATTTAAATCAGATGTGTTGGAGCAGGGAAATTTCTAAAACCTGCAGATTAGTGGGCCTCGTTTTTTTTTTCTTAATTTAAATGACACTAGTAGTCTTCAAGGAAAGTTCTCCAGGATCATTGAAGGACTTTCCAAAGCTTTTCTTTGGAAGTTCTGCCTTTAGTTCTGTTCTCTGTCCAGATGATCCCACACTGCTTCAATAATGTTAAGGTTCCGGTTCTGGGGAGAATCCATCCCTCCATCAGACCTGTTGCCACTGATCTTAGGTCCAGTTCTTGTCTCATGTGGCATACCTGAGCCTTTTCTCCCTGTTTCCCTTCTTTAATAATGGCTTCAGCCACCCTTCTATGGAAAACATTTCTGATGAGGCTTCTGCCAGCAGTAGCTGGATCATTTGAAGGTTTAGATGCACCTCTCGGGCTTAGTTTAAGGTCTTTGCTGGATTTGTTCCTTTCAGATCCTGTTCATCTGCTGTAGATAGTTTCAAGCTAACAGCTCTTTGGGATCTTTTTTAAAACTGTTTACCTGATTAAATTAAAGTAATTTTTGGATTAAGAGTTTTGCACAGAACTTTAAATAAATTTTTGATTTTTTGATTATCACGTAGCGTAAGTAATTTTGGATTCTTCCATGAATACAACACGGTCTGGCTGCTTGGGAGCTTAATTTAAGGAATAAAAGACTGTTTTGCGGTTTTTGCACAAGAGTATAATTAAATTTTTAATTTAGATTAAAACACTACTGAGTCATTCTGGACTGGTGTTTTCAGGAAGGCAGATCCGATTCAATATACGTATTTTTCTTTGTCTTGGTCCCTAGTGCTCCTAGAGATTAATGAGAGGAGGGAGCGATAAAGAAAATACTAAGTGTTTCCTCTCCCTGTGTCCCTGCTGGAGCTTTTACTTACAGCAAAATGAGGTGGATTGTTGTGACTGTGCGATATGGATCACTGATCCTGAGAGACAGACTCAGAGCCTTCAGGATAAAGTTTGTTCAACCAAATTCATTTGCTTTCCTGAGTCTCTCCAGACCCATGGGGCAAGCTTGACCTTCCTGTCTTCAGCCAAGCAAACAAGTCCCCTAAAGTTCACAATCAGATGTTGTTAATTCATGTTTGCTGGTTTGTCCAGACGTAAGCAGGATTTTCAGCAAATTTACTGAGGTATCTGAATTATGATAAAGATTAGCTGATTTTTATACATTAAAAGAATACTTTTATAATTTAGTTTAGGTTAAAACTTTAATAAATATGTACACATTCTTACATTCAGCACGACTGGTTGAGATTCATTGGCATTTTATCTGGCGATACCAGATGAAAGAGCCTGAATGACCATTATGAATTCTAGTTCACAAAGTTAGAAGGAATGATACTGTGGCTAAATCTATCACCAACTTTTAACCCAATATGTTACATTTCTCCTAATCTCAACTTCAAGATTCGGAGATCTGACAAGGACCTTGCAGACATGTGGAGTCTTGTGCATCCTTGGGGCATCTTCAGGAATTCTAGGAAAATCTAAGCCGAAAGGGCAAGGAAATATACTTGCTGGGTACAGGACTGGGCTTGGGTCTGGAGAACCTGGTTTCAAGTACCCGGGCTGGCAACTAAGGTAAACCACTGAGGAGGGCCCTTAACCCCCAACTGTCTCCTGAGTGCTGCAATCTGGCAGCTCACTGCTCCTAGCAACTAGGATGGGTTAAATGCAGAGAAAGTATTTCCCAGCTTGGGATTAATAAAGTAGAATATGTTTTCTTTGCCAAGTCTTTGCATCAACCCCCAAAACGCTTCTAATCTGTTGCCAGCTGTAAAGGCCTGAGTGTTTGTCACTGCAACTGGTAAAGAAAAACATTAAGATGACGGTAGTTGAGGACAAGGTCAGAGAGGCACTATTCAAAACTACCCACCAATGTGTTTACCTCTGACTTCATCTTCATGCTCTCGTTTGCATGAGCACCTCTTGTGTTCAAGTCAATATTGCAACTTGCACATGTGACACATCAACATGGGTGGTCTATGTGCCAAATGAAGGCTAGGACTGGAGGGCAGCCATCACACATGTGTGGCTGCATTGCTAACAGCAAGTATATCCTAGCCCTTAGGAGAGAAGCCGCTAAGTTGGCCTTGCACAAGCAAGATAACGCGGGACTGGATAGCTCAAGAAGGAAGCCATATCTCAACTCTGTGCAGACACAGCTCATCTTAGATGGACAGAAAGACAATGGACATGTGCTCTACTGTTTTTGACATCTTATCAGAGACAGAATCTTGCAGATTTGAACCATTCAAATCATCCAAGTGTTTTGCCATTTTCTATTTTAGATTTGCACTTATTAACCCGTCTCTTAAACCTTAACCATGGTCATTAAAATGGCAGAAACTTGCTGACCCTGTGGCACACCACAGATAATTAGTTAGTCCATGAACCTTTATCCTGAATAAAAACCATGACCTCGTGACCATAAATACGTCATTTACTAACTCTTTGGCCTAACGTTTAATCCTACCCCTAACATTTTAGTGTCAGTATCATTGTTTTATAAATATGTATAAATATTTTGGTGGTGGTCAAAAAGCTGGTTGACGAAGATTGGTTGACACATATCCATCAGTCTGCTCCATCACAAAGTATGAATGTAAAGTGAGTGAATAATTGATACAATCCCTTGAAAATCTAATCCATTATTAATTGATATCAACTGTGTTGAAGCAGGGAAACATCTAAAACCTGCAAATCAGGGACCGACACTGTACATCCTTGCCTTACATGAAAGAGGCTAACATAGACCCGGGATTTCGACATGATCTCGGAAATGTGCACACTAGATATTAGACAGCAGAAGAAGATGAATTAGACAAATTTACACACTTAACCCATTGGAGGCTAATTTCATGTGGGTGGTCCACCAGGAGTCTGCAGCTAGACATATTAGCATGACGTGTTTTACATGTGTGTGTGAAAGTACTCCTGAGACATTTACTGCGACTTTAGAGAGACATAAGCCACCATTAAGGTGATTTCTATGGTCATTCGAGCAGGAGCATGTCAGACTTCACTCTGCACGACCTTCAGCAGCAATGCTTCATTGATTTGTCCACCTTTTTTCCCATAGCCTTTCCGCGGTAGTTCTTTGGCAGTTCAACAAAGATCTGAACATTGTTCAAGGGCCTGAAAAAAATGTGATTTTCATTTTATAACTTATTGAGTATTTGTTTGTTGTCCAACAAACTGGTTACAAATGTAAGCAGAAGAAGAGGAGAGAGTCAGCAGCTGCTCCTGAAATAAAACCTGAACCATAACTTGTTAGTTTTGTGTGACCCGTACTGTGATAGAAACATACACGCTGTGGAAAGGTTTGTTATATTTCCAGCGAAGGCAGGAGATGACCTCAGAGCCGCCGAGATATTTACGTCCTCCTGTAATCTGAGAGAGAGGAGTGTCAGCCTTATTTATGGCTCAGGGAAAAACACACAGATCTCAGATTCACTCACACATGCACACACAGAGTGTTAGGCTAAATTCAGCCTGTCATTTAGAGCGGTGTTGCTTGTTGAGCTGGTTAATGGGACAGAGTGATTTGGGCCTTTGCAGTGGCAGCTGGAGAAGCTTCAGTCAGCCTGAAAATGGTGTCATTTTCTATTAACCTCTGGGTGAGGCTGCGTTAGGTGTCCCACAAGCAAATTACTTTGTGTTGTTTTCAGGACTTAGTTATGCTTCCTTTACTCACTCATTTGATACACCCTTCATGATAAACAATGCCTTACTGTGAGGAAAAAAATCTGTGTTTTTTTCAAACCATATGCATTTTGCCTTATCACTGACAAATGTTGGAAAAGCATTAAAAATGGAAGTCTGTTTTGTGGACTCTGGGACATATTTAGATTGCTTGAAGGCATGTTTGTATAATTTTAGAAAAGCACTAATAGGAAACCATTTTTACACTAATAATGCCATTTAAAAAAAGATGTTGATAAATACTTAAATGCTTACACTTATCTGTATTTTACACCTGAGACCGGTGCAGAAAGCAGTTGTCATGTAGAAATCCATATATTCATTATTATCTGCAGATTTATATAGCCAGGTTAAAGTCACAGTTCATGGTTGTAAATGGCCTGATTTTCCAGAATATCTGCAGAAACCCAGTCAGTTTAATTGTCATTAGAGCTCACCCAAGGCATAAGAGAAGAAAGCAGCCACTTGGGGCTCCCACGCCCCCACTAACAGTGCAGTAAAGCTATTTCTATGACCACCAAATACAGTTAATACAGCAAACAATCGAAAGACCGGATACACAAAGTCAGAAAACATTTAAACACAAATTATGGCTCCCTGTGTCCACCTGACGGCATGAACACGGACAAACGACAACTCTACTGAAAGCTCACAGATTCATACAGACAAAGATTCACTAAACCAGAGGCAAAAGAAGGCCCAATTTATGCTTCACATTTGTAAACCATGGTCATAAAATGTCTCACCTTTGCTGTTGTGGAAATTGTAGTAAAGAAATGACGAGACAGTTTCTCACGTCAACAACACAACTGCATGTAGTTTATTCTTTTGCTCCAACTCAACAGAACAGAACATGTCAAAGATGGTGCAGTCCATTAAACATAACGAGAAGCAGTGTCTTTACAACACTTGAGGTTGCTGAGTAACACAACACATTTTTATCATGAACCTTAGGTAACATATCTGTTTGGTGAATTGTGTTCCTACCATCCACTACACAGTCTTGCCTGAAAAACTTATATTCACAAGGATAAAATCATAGTAAGTTAAAAAAAAAAATGTCCGGGGGACTGCCAAATCATTTTCTGCTTAGGGCCCTATAAAGCTTTGGGCCAGCCCTGGTTGTCACATTCATAGAAATAGCAGAAAAAAGGAGCAAAATTTCACTGAATATAAAGCTAAAATGAAAATAGAGACAAGAACGTGAGCTTAGTAATGGAATCACAAACAAAAGAAAACTTTGATGTGAAAACAAGTAAGAAAGAGAAAGAAACCTGCAGCGGTAATAAAGGAATCAAGGTTTTCCAACTGCAGAGTCCATTTTTTTTAATATCCAGCTACAGTTACAGCTCACATCCCGAAGGGTACATTGATTACCAATTAAATAAGTATACTCTGCATTCTTTCATCAATGCTGCTTGAGTACACAGTGAAAAGATACAGCTGCTTGATGGCAGATTATTATGATAAAAAGAAAATCAGCATCTGTTAAACTGTGCAATTAATTTAATATAAAATCATCTTTAATATTATATGTTCTCATCAAATTTGACTCTGAAAGAATAAATATACAGAAGGTCTTAAGCATACCTGAGCTGCAATTATTCTTGCCACACATTCTTTCTTTAGATACTATGTACAGTATGTGAACAAGACAGTTAAGTGCATAAACTGCGACTAGTGCTTCCAGTAATTTGCTCATTTCAGTGCAGTTTGATGTAATTTAAAAGGTTACAACAATTACTTCAAGAAAAACTCTAAGGACATCAATTCCAAGCCTCAGCAGATAAACATTCCTGGTTCCGCTGGGCCGTAATTTTCCCTCTGATTGCATATTGCCTTCCTCGGAGCAACGCTGATAAGCTTTTTCGTGTTTTTTTTAATGGAAAGTTGGGTGGGTAGCGAGAAGTCAAAGAATATGACTTGAAGAAAAGGGGGCAGCTGATGATGGTTGTGAGTACCGATGCTTTTTACAGCAACTTTAGGGAAAGGACAGTATTCCTATGGTTTGTTCTTGTCTTTACTGACCATTCTAGTGAGTATATGCCTCCTGAATCTGTCAAAAAAGTTAAAATGTGAAAGCAATTGCTCACTGGAGGTGGGAATTAGCACCTGAACGTACAGTTCCTCTTGAATTTACAGAGCTTAGAGTGACTTAGCAGTTACATGAAGCTAAATCCTTTAGTTACACAAGGTTCAGGTCTTCTTGACTTGGTAATTGTTGATCTTGATTTTGAATTCACTCAAGGCTTGAAACTTGCAGCAGATTAATACAGATCAAAGATTCTTGAACCTGTGCGTAGAGAAACCGGGACAACTCGGTTGGGAAATAGAACTTGTTGTTTTTAGAAACCAGTGACATGTGCCATCTCCGAGACTACCTGTATTTCTACTTCAATTACCTTCTTGTCCTAAACCTAACTAAACACATGCTGGGTTTTGGTTTAATCACATTAACATGATGTGAATTAAATAAGGTAAATAAAAAATATAAAAAATGTGCAGTTTCTCAGGAGACTGGTACCACAGTAATCGTGTCTGACTTGACTACATCATGTTTCGGTATCTTTTGGCTTAAATAGCCTGACTCACTTCCTATTTCTGGTCAGTAAACTCACCTGGCTGACATCTTCCCAGATGTGACATAATTCCACACATTCCCAGACACTAATATCACTTCTGAGGAAGAACTCTTATAGTTTTCCTCCAGTGACTGTCCACCTCAGTTTTTTCTTTCTCCTTCTTCAGCTGTATTTTAAAAACTTCTACTGAATAACAGCCAAAAGCAGTGTAGCTTGTCCCACCACCTACTGGTGATACCACACAGCCTAGTTTACCATTTAATTAAAAATTGTCTCATTCACATTCATGTTTGGCAGCTTTTTTTTTTTTTTTGCTTTGCCATTAAATGGAAATGCAAAAAGTTAAGGCCTTTACACACCTACTCCGAACATTTCGTCCGACTAATTCGCACAGCAATATTTTGTTATCGAATCAATGAGAAGTCAATGAAACATTCACATCGGTGACGGATTTCTATTTAGCAATTTTGCAAGATTCATTTTTTCGAACTGAGGTTGATTTTTCTTAATATTTGCATCTGACAGATACACAATCGACCAATCAGACGGCGTATTGATTGCGTCACCAGAGCCGGTATTGCGAGCTATGCAAGTGTCGCTTCTCGCTGCTGCTTCTTTTAAACTTTGTGTCACCGTGGCCGAGCGTCTTATTACATTTGTCTCACAACTCGTGTTTGTTCGACAAGCGAGACAAGAATTACCGCGACAATGTGTGGCAAACAATTGCCAACGAGCTGAATTATGAAGATCCGAAAGTCGGTCCTGAAGCGGTCGTGGTACA
>JBAMHW010000017.1:19918830-19932560 GCA_037177495.1 Rhadinocentrus ornatus | reverse complement strand
GAATGTATGACATTTCATGTTTTTTAATTGCATTACAGGAAATAAAGAACTTTATCACAATATTCTAATTTTCTGTGGCAGTCCTGTATATATATATATGTATATATGTATATATATATATATATGTGTGTGTGTGTGTGTGTTCTCTTTCCTCAAGTGTTTGTTCCCCAGTTATTTATGCTTCACCAGAATTTTGGTCCGCAGCAGGGTGGGATTTTACGTAGGGCGTTGTCCATGTCTTCATATACCAAATGTGCTGTTCTTCAACTCTTCAAGCAGTTTTTTTTAAGCTATTTGTTTTTTAATGTGAAATCTTTCACAACAATTAAAATGACAACTTTCTGCTTCCTGCTTTTATGCTTTAACCACAACCACTTTCAATTTCCAACCAATCACACCGTAGTTTTCGGAAAAAAAATTTGTGTCGAGAATAAGCTGAAAGAGCAAAGTTCTCTGTTCTTGTGGAGTTTCTAACAACCTTACGAGTCCAATTTCTTGCTTTTATCTCGTCTGGAAAGCTTCTTTGAGTCTAACTCAAAAAGTTTTTTTCAATAGTCATTGCCTACATCTACAAATGTAAAATATTAGATGTCTAAAAGCACATTTGGCTCTGCAGACCTGCTCCTGAACCTTTCTGTTTGTTAAAGCTTTACAGATGAGTGAAGAGTGAAGGGTTTTTATGAAACTCCCTTTCTTTCTCCCACACTGCAGAAGCCTCTCTCTCTTTTTTTAATGATTCCTCGGAGAGCTTTTTGAAGCAGCTTGGCTTCTGAAAGCAGTGGCTTAAAGTGACTGTAATACCCAAAACAAGATGGCTTTTCAGATTCATCCACATAAATGTGGATATACACCCCCTCTTCTTGCACCTCTAGTTTTTTCCCTTTTCCCTCCCCTCCTCCTTTCGACTTAATTCACAGTTGGTAAGTTTCACCTCATTTGCGCTCCAACACATTGCCTCTTCTGCTCGCATTCGCTCTCATTTTCTCTTCTTGTTATCTTGCTCTGTGTTTATCTATCTATTTTACCCAGGCTTATCTCATCCTGACTTTATCAGCAACCCCACATCCTACTCTCCTCTCTTTCATCTTTCATTCCTAGCTTCTCCCTCTGCCAAACCCCCACCTCCATCTGCTTTCTCATCCCATTGATGGATGATGCGGGGCTGCTTTGAGGGCCTCAATCAGAGGAGCGAGAGAGTTCGCCGGTGGAGAGCAATCTCAAAGCCAATTCCACTGATAGCCATCACAGGGTGTTGCTACATGACGTAGCAGCTATCACCTGTGGAACGACAGAAAGAGTGCAGTCCAACTGTAGGACAGGAGGGAAAAGTTATTGCCACTGATGTTATCAAACAGATCAACTAAAAAATGTATTAGTTTGGAGTTTGGCCATGTTGGCGGGGCCAGAGGAGGCTGATTGAAAGAGCACTTAGAGATGCAGGATTGGAGAGGAGATGGATTGAAGAGACGCATTGTTGCTGTTGGATGGTGCTCCATTCTGCCCTCTGAGTACTTTTTGGCAAAGAGCGTACAGGTGGCATCGGCGCTCTTTCATGTCTTCATTTGCATATGAAATGCAAATGCTGGTTGTGCTGGTAAATGAGCGAATAAACAAGGAAACAGCTCCTTTGTTGTTGTGTATGTTCACCTGCAGCGTGGTTTTACCTCTGAGTCATTCAGCATTATGTGCACTCACGCTGGAAGCAGTTAATGTTTAAGCTGTTTGCAGGTAAATGTATACACAGGCAGGTATTTAAACCTGCTAATCCACAGTTCTGCATTATGTACAGTTCTGGTTGCATCCAACTCCCAGAAGAAACAAGCTGACACTAATATGTGACACAGAGCTGTCCATGAGAACAGATTTCAGCACCTGGATGTGGGAAATTTACACCCAGTACGAGCTCTGACTCAGCGGTACATGAAGAAAGTTGGATTAATTTAACTGAAAATGCATGTGACAAACTTGAAAGCAGCATTAGTTATGGTGCTGAATGTCTATACTGGGTTTTAGACTAGACATTAAGGATTTTGGTTTTTCTGTGGACACTTTAAAATCTTTCATTTGAACCGGGCCCTTCCTTAGTTCAGGCTGGTTTGACTGAAACACATTTAAAAAAAAAGCTCAATCTCTTTAAAGATTTTATTATGTTAAGCAAAATTCACTTTGAAAAAGGTTTTCTGACAGTCATATGTGTTCTTATATTCTATGTAAAAGGTCTCCTCTCTCACTTGCCTGCTCCACTTTTAAACGAATGTGTGTTCAAACGGGTGAGTCTCCTTTTACCATGTAACCAGGTTTGGTTACCATGGTGATAAGTGTCATTGAAGCCATCATTTTTGTGAAAACATCAGATTCTTTCATTCATAGAACAGATCATTGACTTTTTTCCAGGTAACATGGTGCCTCCCAAATCTTATATTTCCTAAAAATGGTGGTGCTCAATTCATTTTAACTGACCTTCTCAAAGCTTTCTTTTCCTTCCCCCCTTTACAACCCCAATTTTAAGAAAACAGAGTTTTTACCACAGAGCTCTCAGATACAGAGCAGATCAGCCAAACCAGGTCTGCTGAAATGTGTCCTCACTGCAACACTGATCAGAGCTGCCTGCAGACCGCTCAACCACAGTCTCCTTCCGCTGGGTTGACTATTTCTCATTTCACTGCTTTGTCATTCAGATATCCAGAGCTCTCTTGAGCCATTCTGAAGTGTTTATTTTTTCATTTGATTTAAAAGATGTAAAATGTAGATTAATAGACTTTTAAATTTGGTTTTAAAGTGTAAATGTACCACATTTATTAAACAGGTTAATTTTCATCTGTTATTTCAGCAACTACTATCTTTTAGTACAGCTTGGGATGAGCAGATTTTCTGGCTTATTATGAACAATAACTCACTGGTACCGGATGTCTTATGGGCAGGATGTGTCTTCTTCCAAGTGCATCCACGTGTTTTACACCATTGGAAAGCGAAGATTCTTGAAGTGTGAATGATGTTTACCATTCCAGGCTACAATCGTAGCAGTAGATTTAATCAACACTTTTCCATCCAGTCACCAATGCAGCTTATCTTTGTTCCATGATATACTTCAGTAGCAGATCGTACGGCAACAAAAATGCTCCTGTTACATCAGCTAGGGTCCAGTGAAAGTAGTCCAGTAAAATAGTTAGTCCACAACAAGTCTTAGATCCATAAAACCCTCTTTAGATAAAAAATTGAAGGATTTTAAGGGGACAAACATTAGATGACTGAAACTTAAATGTAAAAATGTGACACTGAGGTGTCTAACCAGTCAGGAAGGGCTGGGGATTTGCCTTCCAAAAAGATTAAGCGATTTATTTAATCATACCAGTACCGATTTTTTAAGGATTAAAATTTCTCCCCAAAACTCTGTTTAGCTCCTGGTTCCTGTATTTGTCGTGTAAGAAAAAGATCTTGAAAAGTTTAATGTGTCCAACAGGCATGTTTTCTGACACCTTATTTAACACATCTTGTTAAAATATTTGGGCTCATTTCAAATATTTCTGTCATCAGATTGGTCTGAAATGGTGGTTTTTGGTGGTTTGTACATTTGCACTGTCACAAGAAAACACCGCCATCATCCATCCATCGCCACAATGCATGGACTTCTATTGAAATCGTTTCATCATCCGCCTACTTTAAAGCTGTTCAAACGGCCTTTGACAACACACTGTGTGCACAGTAATCAGTTACTTTTCCTGCTCTTGCATATAACTTTTCAAACAGTTAACATTTGATGCCAGAAGAAGTTGTCCTGCGTAGGTGTATTCAAATAGATTTTACCTTTAACCATGCAGAGGTGTGATTAGTCTGCAGCATGCAAAAAGTCTGACTGCTTGTAATATTTTCCCAGGAGACGTCTATATTTGCTTTAGCTTCAGGTGGTGTCTTGAAGCAAATTAAGCAGATGCTCAATAATACGCCAGGAGCCCTAAATTATTGACAGCAGCAACGCTGGACTCTCTGAAGATGTTGACTTCAGAGGGGGAGATGAAGAGGTGAAACAGGCAGAGGGATAGGAATGGATACCGATATGAGGATAGATATGAGCAGAGTGAAGGTGCGGTGTTACATTTATATTTGCTGCTCCTCTTCCCTCCTCCCTCTCTGCTCTATTGCACCGCTGGGTCAAATAAATCTGCAGAAGAACGGCAAGAACCAGAGGCGCAAATCTTATTCATAAGACGGAGGTTTTTCACCTGCACCTATACCCTAACATACAGCCAGGTAAACAAAGCTGGACATGCAGGCTCTCTCACTGTACTCATACAGGCTGCATACGGAAGCAGAGCACACAGGATGGCTATAAATCCTCAGTAAGCATCATGCGTATCGGCTGGAGAGAATGAGGACATCGTTGGTTTGAGGGGAAATCAATTTAGTCCTTATTCCGCTGGATAGAGAGAGCTAAAGATGGAGAGACATGCGAGAAACGGATTAAGGTGGAGAAAGTGCCGGACAAGGAGGAACTTTAAATATGTGTGATGAATTAAATCCAAACCAAATGGAGGAAAAGGACTAGCTTAACATGTCTTATACATTTTATTCAGAGCTGAACCAGTTGCTGGTGCTAGAGCCAGAGACTCAACCGTACCCACTTCCACCCTGTTCCAGTCGGGATTTTCTTCGTTGCTAATTCCAGTTCCCACTATTAGACTGTGTGGAATAACCCAGCAGCCAGCTTCGCGATGGACTTCCCTCTGGCTTGCAGAGGTTGGATCTGATATGATCAAAGATCTCCAGGGCTTCAGGTAGATGTTTTGCAGCTGCAATGAGATGCTGCAGATTTTAAAACGTTAGCTTTTGAAGGTCATTCAGGACTTTTTTGTCCTTTCAGGCCATTTTTCCCTCAACTTTTACAACCATTTTGGTTGCGTTTCCTCACAATGGATGAATTTACTACCCAATAGTATGACTATTTTATCATTAGAGGGGAAAAAAGCGCTTTTCCAAAAGTTGCTAAAAAATCTAATGGATTAATATTTGTCATCATTTTTTTTCTTTTTTTCTTTTGTTTTGTTTCGCTCAGATTACTTAATTCAGATGATTACAGTATCATCTTCAGTTTTAATCAAATTGTAATTATTCAAATAATTTCAACCCTTTTAGTACAAGTTGAATTACATGATTTCACCTGATTTTATGAAAAATAAAATCATAAAAAATTATTTATTTTCCATGCAATACATGTCAGGGGAATGAAGATTTTAATTTAAAGATTAAAATAAATGTTTGTTTTTTAACCAACTTTTAGTACAAAAGACTGATTTAAAAAAATAATAATATCAAGCCCAGGTGCCCAAACACCAATTTAATAGAAAATGCCCCCCCCATTGAAAACGGGAATATCATGTAACTAAATTGGCAGTTAACGGGTTAAAATAATTACATATTTGGTAGTTTTGATTAGGACTAAAGTTGATTGAATGACATGAGAGAAAAAAGTAGGAAAATTTTTATATCTGTTTAGTTTTATTTTATTTTATTTTTTTTGTCTTTGATGACTTGGTGACATTCACATCTGCAGGAGCAAAATTACGTCATTTTGTTCTCGTGGCCTCAAGAACAAGAAGTTCTAACACTGACGCACAGAAACAACTTACTAAAGAAAATTTGTTTATTTATTTGTTTAGTAGTTTACCAGTGTTAATAATTAAAATTTTTAAGTGTAGCATTATAAAGATCAGTATATATGGCCAGCTCGGACTTCGTAACTCGTGTCTCCAGGGCTGAGAGTTTTTAACACCAAAGTCCACAAGGAGATGGTATTTAGACAATATGCATCACTGTGTATGCCGCCCACGCTTTTAGAGCCCCTAGAGTTGATGCTTAGTGTATTTAAAATGGAAGAAAAAAGGCTGGATATGAATAATTTCTGGGTTGTGTTTGCATGCACAGACCACTACACAGCCTGCGTCAACAGATGGTTTGTTTAAAATAGAAAGAAATCTGCTTCTCCACATTACTAGTGACTGAATAAAGCAGCTGAAAAAGCTCATGTAGTTGTTGACTTTCAGAAAATTCAACTCCCAAACCAGCAAATTTTACATCATCCAGTCATTAAGTAAACCCTCACCCCGAATGCTGTTAACATGACCCAACAGGCAGACATGAATGCTGATGAAAGGCAGCCTGTCCAAGCTGTAAACCACCACTGTATGCTCACTGCTGTGGAAGTCATGGCTTTGCAGGATTGGAGAGGGAATAGGTCCTGAGCAGGACACACAGATGGATGATCCTTATTGTCCGAGCTTGGGGAATATGTGGGTCTATTCATGGTCCGCACATATTTACGCTTCACAGAAAAAGGGAAAACATGCACAAGCCCAAATCACATAATATAGATGTATGGCCACATTCACACAAATTATTGGAGCTCACACATGCCTGGTTATCTAGGCCAGCAGTTCATTTACCCTTATTATTTCATGGTTATGTGATCAGCAGCAGAAGATGAGTCAAAGGTGACAGCTCTATAACAGATAAATTAGGTCTTTGTTGACTTTGTGGATTTTGGAGGTCAAAAAATGTTTATTGTCTACAGAGTAAACCATCAGGAGGATTTCAAATGGAGATAAATCTTTATAATGCTTAGACACTTATGGTAATGTATGGTCTACTTTTGATGCTGGTCATTCATTGCTGACAAGAGATTGATTCAAACCATTGGATGTCTGTTGTGTCTACAGCCCATGAATGAAAAGAGTGTGTCTGTTGTCCACACAGTGGTTTTAGATGAAAATTCCTGAATGTCTATAAACGCCTGGTTCAGTGAAATGAACTCTAAATGATTTATAAATTGCACCCAAGATGACCCCAAACCTCCTGGGAGTCGACCTGATGAGCCATAAATCTTTAGGAGGCATCCTCTGAGGGTCAAAAGTGCATTTGTTTTTGCAAATTAACAAGCAGTCGAACAGTCGACACCTGTGGAAGCACAGTAGCTTATTTTGATGAGGGACTTACATTGGTAAGTCACATGTCACGGGAACTTAATGAGTTTTATCTCCACTTTCACAAAATCATGTGACATTATATTATACATGGTTGGAAAGCCTGATTAGTCACCTGTACAAAGAGGTATAACTTGGATAGTGCTTCTGTGGAACTTTCAGGTAATGCCCCAAAAACTGTGTTAGAATCCCCAGTCACCTTTTGCTGTGGGATGGCATCCCAGTCAAGCCCAACTCCCAAGCCAGAGTTGTAGAAGGTCAACCAGTGTGGTTGTGTCGGTCACTCTAGCACGAGGCTCCTCAATTCGGTCCCACAAGGGCTGCAGTCTTGTAGGTTTTCAACGTGTCCCTGCTCCAACAGACCTGACCGAAATGAATGAGTCATTGTGCAGAACTTTCTTTGGCTGATGGATTAGTTTAATTTGAGTTAGGTGTGTTGGAGCAGGGACACTTTGAAAACCTACAAGATTGCAGCCTTTGTGGGACCAAATTGAGAAGCCCTGCTCTAGCACATAGGGCATCAGTTGGGTTGAGGTCTGGACTCACAGATGGACAATCCGTCCTCTCTATTTCCAAATTTTGGAGCTACTCTGTGATGATCATGGCTCTGTGGGGGAGGGTGTTGGAGGATGGAGATACGTCCCAGATTCTGGAGATTTGGAATCACCATCAGCTTTAGCTCTCATTCTGATATGATCTATCAGTTACGTGCCAATCAGAAACTTGTCATACATTTGTGACTGACACATACCCGGCAGCACGTTAATCTCTAAACAAGCGTGAACATCAAGAGGGAGAACAGTACTGGGGATTTTGGCAAATTTTTGGTGGGTTGTTACTCACATGAAAAGCCTTGTTGCTCATCCAACAGAAGCACCATCCTTAAGTTTTACCTTGTTGTAAAGGTGACTAATCAGGCTTGCCAGTGATTCATAAAACACCAGCTGGTGTTACTAAAGAGGAGAATTCTTACTAAAAAATACTCTATTTCAATTTAAAATCTCTATTAATGCTGTTTTACAAAAAATTTTGTCTATATGAGAAACATTTTAATTGTTCAACTTCTTGTACAATAAGATTTTGAATGTCCCATTAGCGTTAAACAAGTTTTCATTGGGAGCAATGACATGAACAGGCAGGACGGGAGAGTTGGCATGGAATTAACCTGCAGCGACTTGGAAGTGTTCTTGGACTGTTTTCAGTGTTTCTGTTGTGGTGAAGGTTGCCATCTGAATCATGTCATAATCCACCATTTGTCATTTTGCTTTGACAGCAAGTCATTTTAAATTTCACACCACCTGATTTGAATCACCGTTTGTCTGAATGAAACTGACAGACTGATAGAGGAGGAAAGAAAGAAACGTGTGAATGCTTTTCAGGTGGTGAAGTTGTCGTAACAGGAGATGACAAATAGGTGGTTGTAAAATTTGAAAGATAAGAGGTAAGTGACAGCAAACATGACCAGCGTATGAAGTGACCAAGAGAGGCTTTGATTAGATGCTAAAAAAGACAATACATTGGGGTTTGGTTAGAGAGATGGAAGGAAGAGCAGATGTTGAGATGCGTCTGTGTTGGTGAGACATGTCCTTAATCATTCATGGCTGTTTGCCTCCCTGTGCTGCCTGCAATGCACTGTTCACTGCAGAGAATAAAGAGCAAACATGTCCAGCAGAAAATGATTTAGGATGCAGCCACAGACTCTTTTAAAGTCTCCGTATCTGGTATCTAAACAGAAAATCCCTTTCATCATCGTCTCTGTGGTGCTGACACTGTAAAACCCAGTTGTCTCTGTGTTATGCCCATCGTTATTTAGGCTGCTTAAAATAATAAATATGCACATATAAATATTTTCTTTATTGAGCGATTATGGCCGTTGACTTCTAAAATGTGAATGACACATTTTAAGTAGGGCCCGACCGATATGGATTTTATAAAGGCGATATAATTCCAATACTTGGCACAAAAAAAAAATTCCGATTACCGCTTAATCGGCCGATTTGAGAATAAAAAAAAGAATAAATTAAATTAATTTTTGGTTCATTAATGCTTACGGGACCACTTTAAAACAGAAGAATAACCAAAAACATTCAAAATATGAACCAAACATGTCCAATATGGAAGAAAATTCCATCTCCCATGTTATCTATTTGAATGTTAAAATCCCCAGTTAAGATCAAATGGTTAAAATCAGAGATAACTGACAATAATTCAGAAAATTCTTAAATAAAATTTCAGTGTCCTGAACTTCTGTAGATGATTAAAAATAGGATTTTTGAAATGCCCCTTAAAATAAAACTAAGATTTTCAAAAGAAGTAAAATCACCAAATGAAATCTCTTAACACTGGAATGAATCTTTAAATAATGCTGCTTCTCCTCCCCCTTTCCTCCCATTTTTAAAATTTATCTTAAAACTAAACTGAGGGGGTTGCTGTGTCATCAAGAACTGTAGCTCTCGTGTCTTCTGTTAACCATGTTTTGGTCAGGAAAAGAAAATCTAAACAGCGAGAAATGAAAAAGTCATTAACTAACAGTGACTTGTTGGGCAGAGATCTAATATTAAGTACAGCTAACTTTATGAAGCTTACACTGGTCTCTATTCTGAGTTATACATGGTAAAGTTAACAGACTAGATCGATTCATCCCACAAGTTGACCATGTTCGATTCCTTATTTTACTAACAAACACAGGAATCCTACTGGGTCCAGGCTTGATCTCAGAACAGCTGTCTGTAGTAGCTTTACTACAGCCAGGACCCTGAACACATCATGGCACGTTATTTTTGCTGTTTTTTTCTGCTGCTACTCTGTGAATCTCCTGCACACCCTCCCATGCCCTGCTTTGCCAGAACAGATGATATAAGAGGAGGATGAGGAGGGGGAGCCCTGTATTTCTTGGTAGATGGTGGTCACTGGGGTCTGGAGCGGGATAGAGACAACCTTTGAAAACCTTGGGCGATGTAGAGAAGAGGGTCTGGTGAGGGGAGAGAGCTGGCAGTTGATTGCCTCTCTGCTGTGCCCTTCGCTCTTATCTGTACACTCATGTTTGGTTTTGCCACCACAACAGCATGACACAAGTGTGCACCAAGTAATCTGCATCCAGTTAGATTAGGATGAACACCATCAGGTCTGTGTTGCTCCTTACAGTTCCAAAAGATATTGAAGTTATCGATGAACTTATTATAAACCTGTCAGCAAGCTCCGCTTGCCCCAGTGTTTTAACGTAACCTGGCTAGCCACTAGCTACCCCTGTTGAAAAGACAGGGGGATGACTTTGGGATTGATCGGAGTCAGAGCTCCATCTAGAGGACAAACGCTGTAAGGAAATCATTCTGCACGACTCCTACACTTAACAGCATTTTCTTTTAAATGAGAAAGTAAGACTAAATTGGCGTATAATCGGCAAAACAACAGCCGATATTGGCCATTTTGAAAAGGGCTAATATCGGCTGATATAATTGGCCTGACTATTAAGAGGTCAGGCCATAATTTTAACATATAAAGAAAAACATTTTTCAGTCTGATTGTCTCGGACTGAAAAATGTACAGCATATGCATATTGTTCCCTATAGCAGCTTCCGGATCTTTATTTTATCTTATATATTCATTTACTCTTGGATTTTATGTCACTGCTGGATAAAGTCCTCATCCATCCATCCATCTATCTATCCATCCATCCATTTTCTGTCGCTTATCCAGAGTCTGGTCGCGGGGACAGCTGCCTAAGCGGGGAAACCCAGACTTCCCTCTCCCCGGCCACCAGCTCATCCTGAGGGATCCCGAGGCGTTCCCAGGCCAGCCGAGAGTTGTAGTCCATCCAGCGTGTCCTGGGTCTTCCCCGGGGCCTCTTTCCGGATAAAGTCCTGCATACCTTAAATAACAGTACCTTTTCAGTTGAGCCGAGATGTCGATTAATTTAGTTTTTGCAGCAATTAACAATGTGAAATAATTAGTTTTACTCATTTTTCATTGAGATTTGTAAAGCTTTCTCCTTACAGTGACAACTGTTAACCACAACTTGACAAGGAGCCATTGTAACTATTAGCGTTTTTATCAGCCTTTTTTTATTTTATTTAGCTGGGTCTGGCTAAAAGCGGGAGAAACGCTTCACAATGGCAATTCTTCCAAATTAAAATATAATTTTACACTTGTTAGTAGGGTTTTGGGGTTCAGCAAGTTAAAGAAGGATGGATGCTAGTCTGAATGGTTAGCTGGAACCCTGTGGGAAAGTGGTGAAAAATGTATGTGAATTCAGTTATACTCTGGCCTCAAGAGTTAATGTCGACCCATCTGGGGACAAGGACTTTTGAAAAAATACTTGAAGGTATTTGGACAAAGTATAAATCATCAGTCATTATTTGCAACAGAGTCTTACATAAAGAATCTTTTGTTGCCACATGTACAGACGAATGACTGACCCGAGTTTTCTTTGTTTTGGCCACAAACAGATAGTTTGAAGTCTAGAATGACAGATTATCTTGTGACTTTACAATTGGAAATAAAGATTTCCTATAAACTAGTATAACAGCTTCTTTTAAAGCATTTTTCCACTCTAGCTTCAGTTTTATTTAACCTTCTAAACCAAAACATGAAGCTTTAAGAGACCTGTGACCAGCTGGAATTTAGGAATCAATCATTTAGGTCAGCAGTGAATGCAAGTGAAACCTCTGTTAGTGCTGCCCTTCCTATAAACACAAACTACTTTTGCTTTTCTTCAGAAACGGTACTTAACCCCATAAGAAAGAAGTTTTGATGCTTTTTTTTTAAAAAAAAAGAGTTTTGGTGCTTCTGATTTAAACATTTACTGTCGGCTGCCCCTGTGCTGTCGTGGTCTTTTGTTTGGAACATAACTTCCTGATTCTAATGCAGCTGAAAAAATTAAAAGAGCTTGTGGCGCATTGTGGGACAGAGATGTATCAAATGTATTTTGAGCATTTTGAAGTAAACATTTTAATTCCAATCTTTTTCTCATTGTGCTGTTGAGCATCTCTGGTTATTTGAGCCTTCATAATGGCTCCCATTGCTGTCGTCAGCAGGTTGCATCATGGAGAGTGGAAACGGCCGTTACTGGAGTCTTATTATTTTATTATTATAATGGTGCTGGTGTCACCTGTTACATTGTGAGGTGGAAAGGAAGAATCTATTTTAAATAAAGAGTTTAATTACTGCAAGCTAGTTTTTTTATGTATTAGAGGGAAAATTCTTAATTAAAGAGACAGAAAGAGAATAAAACATCTTATTAACCAGCTATTAATGTGCATCTTTAGAAAGTTTTGCATCTAAGATCTGAACAATCCCGTCTGAGGTTTTACTGTCTCCTGTATATTTCAGATAAGTGGAGGATGACATCACAAGGACCTGAGATTATCTATTCAGTGATTGACATTGAGATTTTTCCTTGTCTCTACTGAATACAGTGGTTTTGGTAATGCTATAAGTTGAAGACCACTGTTGGCTTATTTGTTCCACATCATTGTCACTCTGTTACTGTGGATCAGAAATATAGGTCACACCTCCCTGGCAGATATTACGACTTATAAAGCTACGATTACAACATAATTCTTTTGGCCGGATGAAGCAGTTTAACTAATTCTGTTGTCAGTCTGAAATATTTCTAAATATAAATCCTGGGAAGCCAAAAGCAAACAAGTGGTTAAGCGTGTCTTTGTGGGTGGATGTTCATTTATGCAGCTCAGACCTGGTAAGGGTTGTGGATGGCATCAGGGATTGGATAAAAAAAAGCTCACATGCAAATATTTTAGTGCATGGAAATCTGGTCAAAAACATACTGCTTCTGTATGCAGCTACATTTAAAAGAGGTTCAGGAATAATGTTTTTGCAAGGAATGGAAAAGAACTACTTTTAATGTTTTTGCATGTATATCTGTATATATGTGCATAATTATAAGTTGCTTTTTGAGTAAGCCAATCATATCAGTTGAAATATGTTATTAGGCTGGGCACTGCTAAAATTGCTGACTGCAGACAAATTACAGAAAGCACATTTCATCTGTTTGTGCGACAGAGAATTTTAGTACAACTCAGGACTTCCTGGACATTGGTAAGGACATGTTAGTACTGTCTCTGTCCAATTCTACGTATACGGTCTACACCAAGTGGCCCAAAGGATTGAATGATCTGTGTATGTCTCAGTACAGTTGGTTTTCAGAATCAAAATTTTGGAAACTGAGATTAAATAGTTGTCTCTAGCAGGCCTGCTCATTCCCACCTGGGAATAATTGGCATGCACAACACATCCAGGACACAACCCCCCGCTGCCACAAAAGTGCCAGAATTTTAATATGTTTTACACAGTTGGGGGAAGGATTACATGGAAGAGGATTGCAAACCATCCTCAGTTACTTTGGGATTTCAAGGGGTCCTGATCTCCACTTGTCCATCAGAACCTGAGGGATCAAAGGATGAAGGGAAAACAGAAAAAAGTCTTTGTAGGGGAAGATCACGTAAGGGCTGGCTTTTCCCCCTCCTGGATCTAACATCAGTATCACACAGTTACCTCTTTTTTTTTTCTTTGAGACGATCCAGATGATGATCTAATAAAAATAACAGTGGTTTGATGGAAAGTAAAAGTTAGCCTTGCTGGCTTTGTCTCCTGTCACCATATCTGGTGTCATCTTTGTCTGATCTGAGACAATAAAAAGCAAATGTAACACTGCTGCAATAACTTTGACTAACTGGCAAGTTTCTCTGCTGCTTTGTTGTATTCATTACAGGTCCGGAAAATAACGTACAACCAACC
>JBAMHW010000017.1:19880529-19918785 GCA_037177495.1 Rhadinocentrus ornatus | reverse complement strand
TAAGCAGGAGCATTTAGATAAATAGTGTTATATAAAGAATCACAGTATTAGGAAAGCATTGATGTTCATTTCTTGGCTTTTAAGCCTTGTTTTTAGATAATTAAATACATCCCTGATGACGGTTTGCTCAAGATTTAGTATACAACCAGTTGTCATGTGATCAAAATGTAAATTTAAGACACATGACAGCATTTTTTTTTCCAGATTTCTATTTCATCATAGAAGATCTAAATCTTTTTAAAAAAAAATAATTACAATTTAGTTACCTGTCC
Source organism: Rhadinocentrus ornatus (assembly GCA_037177495.1). Classification (NCBI taxonomy): domain Eukaryota; kingdom Metazoa; phylum Chordata; class Actinopteri; order Atheriniformes; family Melanotaeniidae; genus Rhadinocentrus; species Rhadinocentrus ornatus. Next base: position 19,918,513 of record JBAMHW010000017.1, on the reverse strand, counting down.
AGATAATTATTGGGATGATTACATTTACAATTGAGAATTTAATATAAATATTAGTGACGGCATGGTCAGAAAACTGATGGATGTTAATGAGAGAAAATGATAAGAGTAATTGACCTAATCCTTTCTGTGTCTCTGTTCACAGGATGGCATGGGCAACCTCAGAATAACAGAGAAGGGCCTGAAACTGGAGGGGGACTCCGAGTTCCTCCAACCTCTCTATGCCAAAGAAATCCAGTCCAAACCAGTAAGTGTCCAACACACCGAAAACAAAAGCCCTTTACATTCGACATACAATGACATGAAATACACACAGTGTTGACATTATCAACCATTACAGTGATGGCTTTGTGTCAAACACATCACATTCAGGCCTTTTTCACCCAATCCAACCCAGAGAAAATTCTGGTACGAACATGAAACATCTAACATGTATTAAACAACAACGTTTTTGTGAGGTAAAATCTGATGCTTTTCACTATTTGGAGCATTCAGTGTGACAACCTGAGAGAATAAAAAAAAGCCCATTATTGGTTTGGTGATATTTATTTTAGTCACTAGAGGGTTTAATGTGCCCTTTAAACCTATCAGCTAAATTCAATGTTAACAGGAACACACGTTTATATTTTTATAGGAAATTTTAAACTGTTGTTGATTAATGGCTGAAGTCGTTTATCAGCTGATGAGAAAAAAAACCCTAAACTTTTCATCTGCTCTCAAATCTTGGCCAGAACTAGGGAAATAATGTAGATCAGACTGAAGAGTCATATTCTATTTGCTCACCTTGTTTTTGTGTCTCTGTAAGTTGGATTATTTCCTGCTAGGAATAAAATATGTGAGTTTAGGCATAACAGAGACGCATTAAAAGAAACATCTGAGAGGTCAGTCGTTGGTTGTGCATGGTTCAAAGCACCTTACTGCACCATCCATCCCACCCTCCATCTGTCCCACCTCCCATGTCTTTATGGGGGATTTATGTCTTCTTACATGAAAGACTTAAGAATTACACCTGTTCTGATGTCTAAATGCTAACGAGTGACATTTCCCTCCTGCCGCCTCGAAGCTTTAAGGGTGAGAAAAAGCAGGGTCTGTTAAGTTCAGGTTCTTGTGTTTGGGCTTTGATGTGAGTTAAAAAGTTCAAAATGGCTGAGAATAGTGTTAAATTCAACAAACAATGGACACCATGACACCATTTGTGGATAGTGATGTGGTTAACCTTTAGATTTTTGACAAACCATGAGGAGTGGAAATAAAGCAGTAAAAACTGGATTGGTACCTCTTACTTCTCTGAAATCAAAGCTCTCATTTCTATCAAGGCTACTTGCACACAGCGGGGATATAATATCATAATGTTCATTTATAGTCCCTGTTTACAACAAGCAACACCTGTGAGCTCTGTGCCATTAGTGTTAAATGACAAAGGTTTTAAATTGATCAAAGGAGACGCAACGAGACACAGTTTGGGGTCTTTATAAAGTTGTCGTTGCTCCAGCTGCCACCTGGGAAAGCTACAAAGACTTACCTTCCTTCTCTTATTGGTTTTAAATGATCACCTGCGGCACTGAATTAAAATATGTACTACTGAACAGTCAAAGTTCTTAGATTACTAAAAGGATAACTGCTCAACTTGGACATCTTATGTCATCATCAAACCAGAAAGTGCTTGCAAGGCAACGATTTCCAGTTCCGATCCTGAGAGACTATCCTACCCAACTATCCTGAGAGATTCCGATGTTTCCGTGATTCAAACATGAATCAAATGACTTAGATCTGCCCAACAGCTTCTTTCCAAGCTTCGACCCATTCATTTGAGTCAGGCATACTGACGAAAGAAACATCCGCGGCACTCAATGACCTGGGGCCTCATTTATAAAAAAACTACAGGTGGTGTTTGTGGCGTAAAACGGAAAATGTTGCACACTTCTACTTTCAGATTTATCAATGAGTGCCGAAACACATCCTACACCTGTTTCGGCTTATAAATCAGAATCAACTCTAAAGCGGGCGCACGTGAGGGAGCGTCTTCCCACGCTCACATGGTGGCTTTAAATGGTCACATGGACGCCTGTAATACATATTCATCACATCATTTCCATGATGGCTAGGGAGGGAAAAAGAGGGAAAAAGTGGGATATTTTGGGGTGTGAGACAGAGATCCTGATGGACCACGTTGACAAACGTAAAAATGTTAAATTGGTGGGCACGGCGTGGGCATTACTGGTGTCAGAAAGGCAGAATAGAGGCAGCAGGTGGCAGATGCTGTCATCGCAGTGTCGGAAGGGAAGACACGCCAGAGGCATCGGAACATGTGGCTGGATGTCTCAGTCGGTATAACATCTGTCTGCCATGTAAGAGTACAAATCCCACAGGGGAAAATTGCTTTGGAGCGTCTGCTAAACGACAGTAATGATGCCGGTAATTTGTTTTAATTTATAAAATAAATATGCACAGATACATCTGAGATCGGTAGAAGTTTATTTAGTGTTAAACAATATTTCTTTCTAGTTGCTTGGTGCTCCGGTGGGCGTTGCAGAGGGACACAATTACCACTATTAACCAGATGGACAAGGGGTTGTGGGAAATAAAGACCGTCTGAACAGAAATTGGGACAACAATAAAAAAGCATTGTGTAAGAATAAATAAATAAAAGAAAATCCACTTCTTGTGTGTTTCATCAGTGTTGCATCACTTCTAGACCTCCAGCCTCCAGTCTGCGTCCCCCTCTGCTGGAATGAACCAAAGCTACTTTTCTACTGATGCTGGCAGCAGACTGTCCACCCTATTCCCTGGATGGATTTTATAACATGGAAGTTCTGTTTCACCATGACAGAACATATTTTAGTAATTGAGGTTCTTATTATTATCATCTCCCTTTTCCCAAAAATCCTGCCCCCCACCCCCCAAGCGTGCACTTTTAGAAGAATTAATATCGAATGAGCATCTTTATTCATTTCTGCAAACAGCTTTAATATCTAACATGTGGTGGTAACGCGGGGTAGCGTGGCTCGGCAAGGTAGAGCAGTCATCTTGTTGGGTTGCCGGTTCGATCCTCGGCCAAGTCGAGTTCATGTCGACGTGTCCCTGAGCAAGACACGAACTCCTAATTGTGAGCGCCTTGCAAGGCAGCTTCCACCATCAATGTGTGAATGGGTGAATGTGATGTATGATGTAAAGCACTTTGGATAAAGCGCTATATAAACACGGACCATTTATCACTTATGTAAAAAGTAATAGTGGATTGTGCACAAATGTCTCACATTTCTCATCATTTCCTTGATTTTATTCTGGACCGGTGGTGTTGCTGTTTCCCGTTTCTCTAGATCCTTTTTTGTTCCTACGCAAGCTCAATAATGAGGCCCCAGAACTGGACTTCCATGTTTTGAGGGAAAATGTTAAACAAAGCATTAAAGCAACAAAAAAAAAAAGCTAACCTGTAAGTCCTTGTAGTCAAAGCTTCTGTATCAGTTTAATGTCCCTAAAATAACAGAAGCAGATGATTCTTGTAAGCAAAAAGACGAGTAGTTGTAGTTTTTGTCATAGTTTTGCGACATCCAAAGTTTTGAACATCATTGCTGCTTCATTTCACGCTTTAAGTGTTTCCTTGGTTTAAAAGCTTTCAGTACCATCTTTAAAGATTTTCCTTAGAAATAATGAAGTAAAACACTAAATAAGACAAGATGTTCTGTGTTCATCCAAACACAAAAATAAGGTGCAAAGCTGCATCATTTTACCTCAGATTTTTTTCTCATTTATCTTTATTCTGTGGTTTAATCTAGAATAATTTTAAAGCTGATGAGTGGATCTGGACATTGGTGGTTCAAAACAAATGTTTAACTTCTTTTAACACAAAAAGCAAACCAAAAAAAAAAAAAAAAAAAAAAGGGCTCTGCTTCTGGTCTGTACTTCAGTTGTGCTCTTGTGCGGTTGCAATGGCTTCAGTTGGCCACAAAATGTCACTGTTCTTTGTTAGACTGAAGCCCTGAAGCTTTGAATCGTATTTGGCACAACTGGAAGGGAAGCACAGGAAGCACTGCACAGGCAGGATGAACAGGCGCCTAAATAGAAACCCATGAAAACAAAATTCAGCCAGGTCGACTGAAGCTAGCATGGCAAACGGAGACAAGCAACACAACAACAATCTGCCAAAGAATAAAGTATGCGGGGCAGAAGAAAAACCGAGGAGCCAATGACAAAGGAGAAGCCAGTTGCAACCAGGGAACAGGAAGTAAACACAACAGAGCAGATAAACTGAATAGAATTACTATAACTGCTTTATGTTGTTCAGGAACACGGGAGGCTTCCAAACAGCTGCCAGAGGGCCATCAAATCGTCTCCTGGGACATGATTTTCTTGTCTTTTTCTCAGCTTGTTAGAAGCTAGTGTTCAGTAGCCCCAGGCGATGATCTCTGCATCAGGAGGTTGGAAGGGGTGTAGTAGTGGTGAAGGTAAATGCAGCTGTTTGACAGGACTCAAAGTTTACAGTATGTTCTGTGCAACTCAGTACAATTACCTTTAACTTTGCTTTTGTTTGCGGTAGTTGTTTGCTGGGCATGAACAACCAGGGGATTAGGATAGGGCTTTAAAGAGTACTTGTTAACTTGTTTTCAGACATTTAATTGGCATATAACATGATGCCAGAAAGGGATATACAGTTATGTGATTAAGAAAATTCCCCCTGTTTTTATATCAATTTACAACTTTACAAGTTTACAAGTAACGCCTTAAAAGGACCATAGAAGAAGACCGTACACATATACAACATGGTAAAGTGGTCACCTGTAATGCAGTCATTGCTGCACCTGAGGCCACTGGATCCACTCACTGATAACGGGTTTATATCTGGAAGATTTCTGGCCACTGACAGCCACCGTCCATTCACCTGTACTTATTCTACTACTAGAAGTCAGTAATTCTCACACACTGTACCTTTAAGTTTTGACATTATTCCTTTTTACAGAAGCTGAACCAAACAATTTGGCTTTCAGTGACTTTGATGTACAGACGGGTTTGTGGTCAACTCATTGACTGCAAGGTGTATTTATTTATTTATACATATTATTGTGGTTTGTACAGACTCAGCTTTTCCTACCTGAGCTGTGCTGGCATCTTGTTATTAGAGACAATTTTTTTTTTTTTTCCTGCAACCATTCCAAACAAGCTATTCTCGAGCCTTTTTCTAACAGGGCTGTCATTAACTTTAGCATTTAACATGCTAACTAAGGCCGGAGAGTTTGAGATAAAGCTCTCTCTCGGGGGGGTGTTGCAGTTTTTCTAAAGATCACACAGTCCGATGCTGCTGGGATGTCCACTCTAGGAAGATTGGGAAGATGTCTTGAAGGTTTTCTATTTGTGAATTCATTTTCTGTCTGTAGGATGATGAATTACAGAAAGTGTAGAAATGGTCTTATGATGGGCAGGAACAATTGCTGCTCTAAGATCACTCAGTAATTTACTTTGTTTTGTAATTGTAGCTGTAATATGCAATGTCTTGTTTTCTTTTAAGGTTGTTTTATGTAATTTCCAGACTTTGTACAAACCAGATTATTCCTTTTCTTGCCCCATGACTGTCCTTCATAAGTCTTGTTTTAACAGTGCACTTCTTTTCAATCACATGAAAAGCAGTATGAGGCATCTTTACCTCTGGTAGCTGGACTACATATCGAAAAACCTTTTGTACAGTTTGCTGCACAGAGCAACAACTTCAGCAACATGTTTTTCGAAGGGAGTCTTCAGTGTTTTCAGATCTAATTGCAAAATCTGTCTGAGGTCCCTGGGATGTTCATGCATCAACATCCTGAGGTGCTTCCTGGCGTCTTTATAGCAGCTACAGGGAGACTATCCAAACCCGGACATGTCAGAGAAATGTGGAGATGGACCAGATAAAGTGAAAAGCACACTGCTCTGGCAGTAATTATCTCTGTGTGCAGGGAGTGGACGGATGGCTTGATAACACAAGAGAGTATCGTACTTTATCTCTGTTGTTAGCATCTTACACAGGCTGAGAGGGAATGAGCGATGAAGATGAGAAAGAAAGGGTAAGGGAGGGGAGTACAGCAAAGCTACAATGGAGATGATGAATAAAAGAGAAGAAGAAGGAGGAGGTAACAGTGATAGAAACATGGAGACAGATGGAGGACTGAATTAGAAAAAGCGAGACAAGAAGCTGGCAAGCTAAATTTAAGTAAAAGGCAGCTAATTTAAAAAGTGACTCAAATATGCAACATATTCCCGTTGTGGCACGGCACAGTGAAATATTCATGTCAAAGTTAAGGCATGGGCCCTCCTGGAAGCAGATAGAAAACAGTTAATGTCCTTGGTGCATAATCTGGTTCTACCTTTAGGTTTTTTCTTTTTTCATTTTGGTTCACATGTAGAGAGACCTATCAGCCTGTGATAAATACAGACCGGTAGTAGGCAGGTACATTAAAGATGGTTGGAGACTGTTACAGAGTCCCCCTCATAAAATATACATGTTTATTGCTGCCAGGATGGTGTTGGAAGTGGAAACGATGTCTTTTATTATTTAATAAAAATGGAAGATAAATGTGAAATCAGACTAAGAATAAAATGATGAATAGAAAGTAAAACGAGAGAAAAGATGCAGCAGAGTACAGCTGAGGGGGGATGGATGGTGAGGTGTGAAGGATTCTACAGTGATATTCAACTGAAGCTGATGGTCGGTCCATAGACTAAAATTATCTCTCTGTTAATAATAGATCATGATGGTTTTGTATTCCCCATCACTTCCTGCCCTGTTCTGCTTTAGTTTTCTTTGCTTTTCAGCTCTGTATCACTGGGACCATCTGTTTGTTTAATATCACCAAATTTTAAGGGGCTGACATGAGGATTTAGGGGGGTGGAAGGGGTGTAGTGGGAGGATTTAGAAGCAATGTTGCATCCAGTTGCATAAAATCCAATTAAGCTTGGTCAGTAAGAGCTTTATTCATCAGAAGAAAAATGTTAAATTCTATTCTAGATTTAACAGGGAGTCAATAAAACTGGAGAAATACAATATGAGTCCTTGTTGCAGCATTTTGGATCAGCTGGAGGCTTTTTTGAGGATTTTTGATAGAGAAAAAAAAAAGGAATTGCAGTTCTCAAATCTGGAAGTACCAATGAAATGTTGCATGCAAAGTGGCAAAACACCAGTACTTATCCCTTTCATGTCAGAATGTCTGAAATTACCTTTGCAATGTTAATATTGTCCACACTGACCAGCCACAGTATCAGGTCTACCTTGATACTGTGGCCTATTTTGCCTTCAGTCATGACATAGACTCCATGAGGAGTTGGAAAAATTCCTCAGAGATTTTGGTCCATATTGACCTTTTTGATTTTCAATCCTTCTTTAGTCCAGTTGACTTTTGCTCTTCTTTTTTTTTTGGGTTCTTCTGACTTTTAAATACGTTCTTTTAAATACGTTCTATTAACATGGCTGTTAACGAGCCATTAACTTCATTAAGGCATGTTAAAGTAATGTTACGTCTAAAACATGAAGGGCAGCGGGTCCTGATGACCTGGATTAAGAAACACAACTCTAAACTACTTGCTCTGCAGGCAACTCATGAGATCACTGCTGATTGTCTGCATCTTAACAAACATCTAAACTACCTGTAGGCAACCTGTAAGCCTATCATTCTGATTGCTAAACCAGCCAACGTGTTGCTCCTGAAAACTAATCATTGTTTCATCTTACTGAGGTTTAATCCAACCCGGAAGATGGTTGCAGCTAATCCACACATTTCTCTTCCAGTGCCCCTCTCTGTGAGGTGGGTGTCTGCCAGGAGGAATATGGTCTGATACATTAGTGAGAAAAAGAAGAAGGAAGAAGGCTAGATCACAGGCGTTGCATAACAGCAAATTAAATACATGTGCTGTACACAGAGAGGAATATGCAGTCTCTTCTCTGAGGCTTCTCAGGAGACTGTGGGGGAAAAAACTGCAGGAAGATGAAGCTGGTTGTTACAGAACGCTTATCTCTGGTGGTTTTGGAGCTAAACCCCGGTGCATGTCACTATTACACAAACTGTTTATCCAGCCTGTTTTATTGCTCTAGATTTTTCTTATCAGCGTAGCCAGATGATTGGCACATTACTGAAATTAGCGTATACTGCATGCTCATTACACCACGGTCACAAATGTATAAACTATGTATAGTACTGGAGAAAAGTTTCCTTCAGAGACTCAGCCTTGAGGAAAGTTGAGGAACTTCTGCTATGAATGCAGCTATTTGGTGTTTTTTTGGGGGGGTGGACTAATTCAAAGGGTATGCAAACTATAATAATTAACCTATCAGATTGTTTGATATTTGAATCAATTCCCTTTGAATCAATTTTACCAGTTTACAATTTTTTTAATTAAAAAAATATCATGCATGCATGTAACCCAGAATTAAAGGGAAAAATCCTATCTCTTGTGTGAGCTCAGCACTGCTGCACGTAATGAGAACTAAGGAATGAGCAAGGAGCTGTCGGCACACTGAGGCTGGTGCACTGAATCAGCTATGGTGTGGGTTCAAAATGGTCAGTGTGCGTAAAGCAAAACTCAGCTGTAACCTGATGCTTCGGGCTGAAAGAAAAAGTTGGAAAGTGCTGTTTCTCAGCATCAGGATGCTGCAGGGCAAGGATGGCTTCAGGAGGGTGCCATCAAAAAAGTCAGAAGAGTTTTAAGGTTGGAAATTCATGTAGCATGAAATAAAAAAAACGTGTAGCTAACCCCTTAAACTGACATTAACTGAAATTATTAGGGATGTTCGATATATCGGCAATAATATCGGTATCAGCCGATGTTAGTAATTTTTTTAACATATCGATATCGGTCCGATGAGCAAAACTGGGCCGATATTAACAGGCGATATTTATTTTCGTCTAATTGCTGTTTGTGTACATGTGTCGGGAGGAGGAGGGGGGTTTGGCCATGAAGCCATGTTTGGACATGTTACAGCGATGCAGCACTGCATTGTGGGAAGTAACTGAAGCTAGAAGCAATGTCAGCTGTGTGGTAATTATTCATTGTGTCAAAAGAAGATACTTGAAGAGCAGTATGCAATATTTGCAAAGTCGAAGTGATGCGAGGAGGATGAAGAGTCAAACCTTTCATCACCACAAATTTGATCATCAGAAAAACTACCATCCAGAAGCTCACAAACAATGGCGGGAAGCTAACGCTCCTGATGTTTGCATCATTTCTACTTTATACAGAATTTGATAATCTTAAACCTTTTGAAACAAAATATATATACTGACATCAGTAAATATTGGTTTTTGGCCATAACAACAATATTAATATCAGATCGGTATCGTCCAAAACTTTCATATCGGCCTATCCATAGAAATTATCCATATTTGTTTAACAAGCATTAAAAATAATTTCTGTTTCACTATTTGATGTTTCATGTTTGACTATTATCATTGTGTGTTGATTTTTTTTATTTTTGCAAATCATCACACCTTTGTTTTGTTTATTTTGCGCAGCCAGCAACTTCTTTAGGAATTGAGGTTGTAAAAATAAACACAAATAGCTTTGCTCCCAGGGCACCTTGGTTATATTAGAAAGTGTAACACTTCACACATACCTGAGTTTTATTTGTCAGAGCTGATACACTCAAATGACCCCACCTCTGATGTAATTATCAACACCTTCTTTGTTCACGCGGTTTCCAAAGCTGTCATTAAACATTTACTGCACATTCTTATCGTGCTTTATATGACTTCTTGTGTATATATCATTCAGGGTGCTTACTCTTGGAACTTTAATAAGTTTGCAAAAAGCCTGAACGTTATCAGTAATAAACACACAAGACATCCCCATCTCACCTGTAAGTGCAGCAGAGTGGTCAGGTTATTATCTCTAATTCTAAAGTGGACTGAGGCATGAAGATTAGTTGGACACAGAAAGCACAACGTGGTCAGCGTTGCAGATTGGTCCAAGACACTATGGGAAAAGGAAGTTCTCAAACAGAGCTCTGAGGTAAAACTTCTGTAACTGTACTGTTCTCTGTGTGCAGGTACATTTGTACTTTTATAATTTTACAGCTCACAAGTCAATGAGATGGCCCTTAAACGAAAAAGGTTAAAGACCAAGAACAGCTAAATATGTTCCCCTCTTTAAGAAGGGGGGCAGGATGGTGTGTTCTAACTAGAGAGGATCACACTTGACCTCCCTGGTAAAGTCTATTCAGGTGTTCTGGCGAGGAGGGCCCATTGAACAGTTGAACCTCGGACTGAAAATCCTGGCTGTCTTTGTGGACACATGGTAATTCATATAACCAGTTTATCTGTGCTCTGTTGGAAGAAGCATTCAACCCTATCCCTCAGGGAATCTTGTGTGGGGGAGCTATGGGAGTATGGAGTACCAGACCACCTTGTATGAGCTCGGTCCACATTGGCAGGAGTAGGTTGGATTTGTTTCTGATATGGGTCGGACTTCACCAAGTCTGTCTTTTGTCACTGATTCTGTTCATAACTTTCATGGATAGGATTTCTAGGTACAGCCGAAGTGTTGAGGGAGTCCGGTTTGGTGGTTTCAGATTGTGGTGTTGCTTTTCGCAGATGATGTGGTTGTGTTGGCTTCATCAAACTGTAATCGGTCGGGCCCTACAGTTTGATAGTCCACCTTATGTGGAATTCTTTAATGATTTTGACCCTATAACAAGTTAGTGTGTTCCAGATTTCCAACATTAACAGTCTATCCAAACAGTGGAAAAGGCCCAAGCCTCGTTTCCTGTACATTTTCCAAACATTTATACAACATCAAAAAATTTTCTATTTCTAACATTTAAGTAGTTTCTCGTCATGGTAAAAGCCATCAGAAAAGTCTAAATCTAAGCACGTGATTTGAGGCTTTAAAACATTAGCAACTGTTTGAGTAGAAATAGCTGAGATCAAGGTGTTTTCTTCTTTTTTTTCGGTGCTTAAATAGCTCAACAAATGTTGTAGATTAGTGTAAATTAATGACCTGGTTGATCTCTCTGCAGGGCCGCCCACTGTTCCTGCAGTCATCCAGAAATGTGTCAGTCAATATCGTCAACAGCAACAACCAGCTGCTCACACAGCTCGTCACAGGTAAGACTAAGCAGGATAAACACAATCTGCCATTTATTTTCTTTATTTTCACCTCTGTGTGACACAAGTTTCTCAGAAACACAAGTTCTTATAGTATCTGTACACTGTAAAATGTAACATTAGTTTTAATAAAATATATCTAGTGGATATGCCATAGTTTCTATCTAGTTGGTAATGAACTTTGAAGGGCAAAATGAATAAATTAACGTAAGTTGAAGCAGTTTAAATGAGATGAGCACATGAAAAATGGTGATGGTGAGAGCAGGATTTTCCTCAGTGCTGTTAACTGCTTTTAACAACAAATTAGAGGTAATTCACTCCCCGAAACCTTACACTTTTAGCAGCTTTGCAGTAGTTGAAATTACTCAGAACTTTTTTAAAGTCCTTTTTTATTTTATCTAGTTAAAAATTCAAATGAGTGTGATTGAATTCAGAAAGAGGTGGAAATAACAAAAATAATAAACATGTCCATTTTCCAACCATCCAAGTTAAAAATGTCTCACATTTTCTCTTGTTTACTTTTCTGTTATCATCGTGTTTCGTATTATTAAGGAATAATAAAATCTTGATGATCTCTGCCCCAGATCTCCTGGTGTAAGGAAACCAGTTCTCATCTAAACAGACAGGAAAGCATGTTCTGGTTTCCATAGTGACCTCATCAGCAATGCTCCACCTTTCACCATAGTTTCAGTGCATAGACAAAATGTTCTACACACACAGTTTACTTGCTAGAAGATTTATGATGAAAATTGAGGACTTATAAATAATGTTGGTGTCATGTGACTGTTCTGTAGTTACTGGGCATCGCTGTTTTTAAAGCCAGGTAGCTGCTGCTGTGGTCTGACATTCTTTCAGCAGCGACCCGCCCACACCTGCTACAAAGCAAGAACAATTTTGAGTCCATCATTTACTTTCAGCAAGGTTAACTTAAAATCAGGATGTGTTGAGAATACAGACAAGATTTTTTAAGTGTCTCTTCTAATTTATGTGAAATTCACCACATCAAGTTTCTTCCTCAACCTCATACAGCAAACTCAGATTTATCAAGTTCATAAAAGTTCTACAAACTCAAACGACTTTAGTTATTTATGCTCAGTTATACAAGATGACAAAAACCTATTTTTTTTGAGGCAACGAGTTTGCATATTGTCAGGATGTCCACCTGTCACAGACACGAGCAGCTAGGTTATTCATTTATTTTAATTTCTTGAGAATAATAGCAATAATTTCTACACTTGTGACACTCAAAGAATCTTGACTGAGGAGCAAATTTAAAGTTTAAAGAGTGAAAGTAAAAACATGTAATAGTGACCTGTGTTGGAAAATTTCTAAATTTTGCAATAGAATGTCATTTTCTCTCCTTTTTTTTTTGTGCCAACAGTCTTTATGAAGCCAATTTCTTCTTTACATTCCCCCTTTATGCACCTGTCACACTATTATAAAGTCAACAGTCTTTGAGTGGAACTCACTCTGTGTAAACATGCTCTGGAAGTGTCTCTCACATTAGACAAGTGAGCTGACATTTGCCTTCTGTGTCTGTTAAAGAGACAGGTGAAGCATGCTCAGATGCATTCAGGTATAGGTTTTAACATCCCATCTCAAATGGAGAGTGACAGAATCAATTGCTTTCATGTCAGTCAGTCATCCCAGGCAGTGACCAGTGTTTTCAGTAGCTGCTATTTCAGTTAGGAGTTGTTTGCCTTTACTGGTCACAGTTTAGGCAGCTTTTCTAAATTAAATTGTGGTGGGAATTTTTTTCCTCTAAAAGGCTACAATTCATCATATTTCATCAGGATTTCCTTTTTTTTTGGTTTTTGTCTTGTATTTCTATAAACATATATCTTACAACTGTCTAGATCAGGGCTACTCAGTTCTCCTAGTCCTACTTGTATTCAATGTTTTCCTACTCCAACACACCTAAATTAAATTAAAATTTAATTACATTAAAACAGCCTATGAGGTTTTGCACATTGACTCATTAATTTGATTCGGGTTTTGTGGAGCACAAAAACACTGAAAACTTGCAAGAATGTCTGACATTGTACCGATGACACTAAAATTTTCTTATTGTAGTCTGGACTTTAAGGGCTGGGATATACTTGCTGTTAGCGACTCGTCTCTGTACATATCATGGCTGCGTTCCTAGCGTTTGTTTAGCACGTTGGCCGCTCGCATTGACGAGATGTAGAGTGTTGCGTGCGTGAGTTGCAATATTGACTTGAATGCTCAAGAGCATGAACATGACAGGTCCGATGTAAACACAATGGCAGATAGTTTTGAATACTGTCTCTCGGACCTTTTCTGCAACTACTGTCATCTGTATGATATTTCCTTCACGTTGCACAGTGATAAACACTTGTGTCCTAATAATTGGCAACAAATTGGAAGTGTTTTGGGGGTTGATGCCCCGGAATGTGACTGTTGGATTGACACTTTTTCCAAGTGCTGTGTACTGCCCCTAGTGGTGGCTTCCAATATTAACTGTTGTCGCCATGCCGGGCTCCCATCGTTTGCATCAAGTATATACACAAACGTAGCAAAACGTTGAGGTGTACGCTTGCATTCACAGCAAGTATATCCCAACCCTAAGAAGAAAAAATCTATTCATGTCCAAGAGGCCCAAATCCCAACTCCTTCCCTTCTTCCCAACCACTTAATTCCAACCCTCGATTCTGCATGTTGACATGCAGGTTGGGGTGTCCCTTTTCTTTGGCCCATTATCTTTGTTTTATGAAGATGAGGTACCTGTTATTTGTTGTAGAGATTAAGAAGTAGCAGTAATCTATCCATCCACATGGCACAACACAAACTTGCTGGTATTGAACCTTTCAGTAATGGTCATCTAGTCCCAAAAAAAACTCATTAACTATCTTAAGAGATGAAACGCATTTCATACCCAAAATGAAAATTTGGCTTTTTACAAACTAATGTCTTGGTAATCTAGCTATCTAGCCTCAAAAGATCCCCTGGTTGTAACTGAAGGGTTAAATGGTGCAATCGCTCACTTCACCAGTTCACATATAAAATCCTTTATGACAGAATCATCTGCTAAATAAGAATAGGTTTAATTTTGCTTAATGAATAGAGAGTGTGGTGTGATTTAAATTGAATCCATTTTTTCAACAGTCCCCTGACGGTCCATATGATCTTTAAGCAACCTGTATGTTCTTTTTTTAAAAGCAGGGACTGTTTTGTATATTACCTAATAGTTTTCTTCAATGTAAGCTCATTAACTTTAGTATCAACTAATGATTGATAGGGGTTAGCTAATTAGTCCTCTTTGCGGCCCGCAGTTTATGTCCTGCCCTGCGGTTAGCTAACTCTTTTTGGGTACACGCCTTACATCTACCCCTAGAATGGAATAAGCCTGGATTGTTTTGGTGCCTATTAAACACATGCCCTTGGAATGATTGTTCAATTAAGAAGTCCTGGAGGGTAACACTGGCTTTAGATCCCCTACAAAATCTGTTTTTCTGTAGATTGATGGAATCCTCACTCTTTAGACTCATTTATGCTCCCTTTATGTACATATAGGTGTGTCCATTTCAAACATTACTGGCCTCAAACTTTAATGTGTCCCTTATGTTGTTGTGGTTGTTGGCCAATAAATCCATCAGGGGGCAGTTCCGGGTTTACCTAAGAGTTCATCACAATAATGTACATTCTTTGAAAGACACACAACAGGAGGCAGTACAGTAAATGGCAGTGGTCTGTGCGGCCATTAGGTCGCACATCAGTTACCATGCTCAACACTACCCTGTGACTTCTGGTGATAATCCTCTGCTTGCTCTGTCGGAACGGATCGCTAATGGCCCTGACAACGGATCAGGTTATACATGTAATGACACAGAAGATAGACAAAATGTCCATGTCCATCTTTTGCAAAGAGCATAAATGAGCCTTTCAAAGGTGGTTTTGTAACCTTTAAAATTTAAACAGTTCCTGTTCTTATGATGAAACACGGCCCCTAAATTTTTATAGAGATTTGCATACTTTTGATGTTCACATATAAGAGATATTTCATCATTTTCTTTAAAAGAAAAAAACAGATAAAGAGCCAAAGTTTCATCATTTAATTTGACTGTTTTTCTTTACCAGCCAGTAATCATATGAGTTAAAACAAAAGTGATATGTCAGAGGTGTCCGTAAAATTATCGTTCCTTCTTATTAAGACAGAATAGATTTAAAGTCATCCAAAAAACTTTAAGCACCTTCCACTCTGATCCATGCAAGTGTTCAAATTCAGAAGTAATTCAATAAGAAGCATGCTCCTCTTTGATGTCTCTGCTCTGTCTGTGTACGGTTTAGGATCCAGTGGATTTAAAGCACGAGGCAAGATGTTTGAAGTCAAATCCACTTCTGGGAAGCTCCTGTTCTCTGCTGACGAGCAGGAGGTGGTGGTGGGTGCAGAGAGGCTTCGAGTTATGGGTGAGTGGCCTACTTCTTCAGAGGAATCAAAGTGTGAAATTATTGTTTTTTGCCAAAATGATGATGTTGACATATATGTGGCTCATTTTGTTGTTTACAATGTCAGCATTAATGATTTAAGCTGATACATGTTGAGGCTTATTGAGACTTGACAAATTTCAGACTAATATCTACTTTAGTTTTTGTTTTGTTTTTTTGTCACTTGTCACGCAACACTTTTGTAACAAAGAAGATGTAATATGTCAACTTGACACAATATAAGCAAAGCAGAAAAATGTAAAGCTTATGTTTGCATCATAAGCAGTGAGAGCATGGAGGGAAGGATTCTGCAGCTTCTGTGTATAAGAGGACACCTTGTGTAAGAGTTTTTAAGCTTTTTTTTTCAGTGAGAGGAAATTCAAGTTTGGTAAAGAGAGTGATAGTGGGGAGCTCATATTTTCCAACAGGACTCGAGGGGGAGAGAAGGTGACATGTAGTCCTTTAGACAAATGAGTTTTCTGCTTATGACGGGAGATAAGAAGTGATAGAGTTGTTCTGACTGCAGCGGCTACACGGCCTCCGAGCGGCGGAGCAGCAACAAATGATTTCCTGTGAGAGCAAAGGGGTGTGACTGTGACAGAATTACTTTACTAAGAAAACAGGAATACAAGCCAAAACAAAGCATCTGCATCCAATTAAAGCTGCAACACAGATCACCTGCAGCGTGATAGGGAATGTAATCTGCTCGCAGGAGGTGACAGATTTAAGCTTAATGTTAGCTTTCCCTTTTCATGGGGCCATGTCACAAGATTTCTGCATTAAATTAAATGGAAATTCTGAAGTCTGTTATTTTCAGCTTTGGAAGCAGATACATGTAATGCTAAGTGGATAGATTTTGTTGGCAATGACTTCAATGCTTGCAGAACCATTCACTGAACTCAGTATTGATGGATCGGACCGGATTGCTGTTAATAGGTAATTATCCCCTCTCAGCTACAGTACCTGGAAGATGTGCTACCTCTCATCGCATCTTCCTGATGATACTCCTTTGAAACCTATTGTATAATCCATCTATGGAAGAACTGACTCATCATCAAATCAAAGATATTGAACTTTTCACAGTAAGATTACAGCTTCATAATCTTTCAGAAATCTCACTTACATATAACAGAGCACATGGCAATTATTCTACTATCTTGCCCCCCGCTATCTGTGGTGGCTGCTAGCTTGAATGCGCTATAGCCTGGGAAAAGTGTTTTGAGAACAACTTTTTGATATGTTTAACTTACGGATACTGAGAGGACACCAGGTACCACAGCAACCTGCTCAGGCTGCAAAAAGTCAGCAGTAAGTGATGTGAAACCATGTCAGGTCCAATTATTCGGGATGGCTAACTAAGCTAACTGTGTTTGTCACCTTCCCCGGCTAACCTCACTGGACACCAAACCAGCACTAAAAATGTCCAAGAGTAGTTAAACATTGTTTTCTGCAGAGTGAAAACTGGCCAATTAAGGCAAAGTAAGGCTCAGTTATTTATACCAGACATTTTATACAACTGGCAACCTGATGTGCTGATGATCAACAGAAACAGTCAAATTAGCAAGAATAAACACCCCTCTGATGACGACAAACCATGGACCCAGGTTTCCCTTGCCTGGACGTGGGTCACCGGGGCCCCCCTCTGGAGCCAGGTCTGGAGGTGGGGCAGGGAGGTGAGCGCTTGGTGGCCGGCCCTTTGCACATGGGGCTTGTTCGGGCTAAGCCCAAAAAAGGGTGACATGGGCCCCCCCTCCCGTGGGCTCACTACCTGCAGGAGAGGCCATAAATGACGATGATCGACATTGTAGGTGTATCATCCGTCTTGTGGCCGCATGTCTTGGACACTTGGGTGAAGAGAGGGGAGGAGCTGTCAACTGATCACCACCTGGTGGTGAGTTGGCTTAGATGGTGGGGAAGGATGCCGGTCAGGCCTGGCAGGCCCAAGCATGTTGTGAGAGTCTGCTGGGAACATCTGGCAGAGTCCCCTGTCAGAAAGAGTTTCAACTCCCATCTACAGCAGAGCTTCAACCATGTCCCGGATGAGGCAGGGAACATTGAGTCCATGTGGGATGTGTTCTGTGCCTCTATTGTCTCTATTGCCTCAAAGTCGTCGGTGCCTGTCGTGGCAGTAACCCCTGAACTCGTTGGTGGACACCAGCAACGAGGGATGTTGTTTAGCTGAAGAAGGTGTCCTATCAGGCCTTTTTGGCCAGTGGGACTCCAGAGGCAGCTGATGGGTATCGGCGGGCTAAGTGGAACGCAGCTTTGGCGGTCACTGAAGCCAAAACTCGGGCATGGGAGGAGTTTGGAGAGGCCATGGAGAATAACTTCCGGATGGCTTTGAGGAGATTCTGGTCCACCATCCAGGAGCTTAGGAGGGGAAAGCAGTGCTCCAGCAACACGGTGTACAGTGGGGATGGGGGGCTGCTGACCTCGACTCGGGACGTTGTGAGGCGGTGGAATCAATACTTCGAAGATCTTCTCAATCCCACCAACACGTCTTCCGATGAGGAAGCAGAGTCCGGGGACCCTGGTTTTGGCTCTCCCATCTCTGGGGCTGAGGTCGCTGTGGTTGTTAAAAAGCTTCTTAGTGGCAGGGCCCTGGGGGTGGATGAGGTCTGCCCAGAGTTCCTTAAGGCCCTGGATGCTGCAGAGCTGTCCTAGCTGTCACAACTCTGCAGCATCGCGTGGACATCTGGGACAGTTCCCCTCGACTGGCAGACTGGGTTTGTGGTTCCCCTCTTCAAAAATGGGGACCGAAGGGTGTGGTCCAACTACAGGGGGAACACACTCCTCAGCCTCCCTGGTAAGATCTATATAGTGGTGTTAGAGAGGAGGGTCCATTGGATTGTTGAACCTCAGATTGAGGAGCAGCAGTGTGGTTTTCATCCCGGTCGTGGAACGGTGGACCAGCTCAGCACCCTCTTCAGGGTCTTGGAGGGGTCATGGAAGTTTGATCAACCAGTCTACATGTGCTTTGTGGACTTGGAGAACACGTTTGATTGTGCCCACCGGGGATTCTGTGGGGGGTACTCCTGGAGTATGGAGTGCCGGACCCTCTTGTTCGAGCTGGCCGGTTCCTGGACAACCGGTGTCAGAGTTTGGTCCGCATTGCCAGCAGTAAATCTGAATCATTTCCTGTGAGGGTTGGACTCCACCAAGGCTCCCTTTTCACAGATTCTGTTTATAACGTTTCTGGACAGAATTTTTAGGTTTAGCTGAGGTGTTGAGGAGATCCGGTTTGGTGGCCTCAGGATTGGGTCTCTGCTTTTTGCAGTTGATGTGGTTCTGTTGGCTTTGTCGGGCTGTGATCTTTAGCTCTCACTGGAGCGATTCGCAGCCGAGTGTGAAGCGGCTGAGATGATAATCAGCACCTCCAAATCCGAGACCATGGTCCTCAGCTGGAAAAGGGTGGAGTTCCTTCTCCGGGTTAGGCAATGGGGTCCTGCCCCAAGTAGAGGAATTCACGTATCTTGGGGTCATGTTCACGAGTGAGGGAGGAATGGAGCAGGAGATTGACAGGCGGATCGGTGTGGTGTCTGCAGTGATGCGGATTCTGCATCGGTCTGTCGTGGTGAAGAAGGAGCTGAGCCAAAAGGCAAAACTCTCGATTTACTGGTCGATCTACGTTCCTACCCTCACCTATGGTCATGAGCTGTGGGTAGTGATCGAAAGAACAATATTCCGAGTACAAGCGGCCGAAATGAGTTTTCGCGACCCGACTTTGGATAAGCGGCAGACAATGGATGGGATGGATGGATAGATAAACATACAGTGAGTTACATTTAATACAAACACACATCAGGAAGATACGGATCATCATGATCACCATAATTGGATCAGACTTCTGTCTTTTTGATAGTTAGTGGCAGATATTAGAAGTGTAAATGTTTATTTTCACCAGGGGTGAAAGTAAGCCAGTACACAGTACCGGGAAGATGGGAGAGTGGCTGCCTACTATAAAGGCCTCCTCTGCACCCAGTAAACCACACATCTTTATGTCCATTGCTGAATGCTCCGATTATAATCAGTAGGAGAGTAAGCAGTTGTGTTTTGTGTTGTTTTTTTTTTCTTATTTTTAATTTTAAATTCAGCGATTGCATTTTTCTTTTTCATCATGTCAAAAAGGTACAAAATTCTCGATAGAGAAAGAGCTTAAATTATGAAAGGGCTCCAATAAATTTGTGATGATGAGTACATAGAAAATATGAAGCGAAAGCATACTTCCTCTTCCAAACACGATAGATACCACGGAAAACTTGATTCCAGTCTTTTGGGGGAGGGGGGGGATAAAACTCACCATCACCAAATGGTCTACTCTGCAGAGAAGTTAATCATCTCTTGTTTCTTATATCTTTTGCCTACCCCCTCACACAGCAGGATAATTAGGAAGGAGCACAAATAGCGTGCAATGAGCATAATTAAGATATAAAAAACGACAGAATCTTTCGGATGAAGATGCACATTTTTTGAAGTTGTGATTACTTTGATTCACCGTTCATCCATTTTCAAACTTTGTTTCTTCTATCATTTCCCGTGATTCTTTAGTTCTTGAATTTCTTCCTTTCCCTCCCATTTCTATATCTTATTCCCCATGATTCAGTTTCCTCTGTAACATGATTGGCCATTATATTCCCATCTGCCATCATTCACCCACCCATCCGCCGGCCCGATCAGCCCATGTCTTCAGCTTCTTTATTAGATACACATATCTGATGTGTCTCCTCCCTTTTAACCAGTTAAAAGCTCTGGTGGGTGCACCGTCTCCCTGACACACACCTTTCAGAGCCCTCTGTGTGAGCAATTACTCTTCCTCCTCATCTACATTCATTCACATCCTTTCCAGCCTCACTGAGTGAGAGTTTATTACTGTCAGCCACCTCAGTAAGTGCTCTTCTCAGCAGAGGGAGGCACAGATGGAAGATGGTGAGGGCCTGCAGGGAGACCGGGAAGGACAGGCAGTGTTGTGGGATGTGCACTTTTTGTCGCAGTATTTATTTCAAAGTTAAAACTGTGTGTTTTGGGTTTATTCAGCTGTCACTACTTATTTAAACCTAGTGTAAAACTTTCAGATCCAGGGGTAATGGGGGCTTATGTTTACTAATGCCGCTCCTGTGATCAGTGAAGCACTATGTTTACTCAAATGTTGATTTCCAGCTTAAATATGGAGGAATCTGGAAAGATTTGGAGGGAATGAAATTTAAGTTGGACTTAACCGACACAGGAACAGGAATAAAGTTGATTCTTAGTAAATCTTGTTTGTTCCTAAATGTCAAGATGTTACAAATCAGCATTAAAGGGTCTCAAATTTTTTATACAGATTTTCTTAAATCAGTGCCTGGCATGTTGTGAAAAAGGCCCATCGTCCTGCAGGTTTTAGATGTTTCCCTGCTGCAACGCACTTGAGTCTAATGAAGTGGTTCTCAGTAAATGGTAAATAAACTGTACTTATAAAGCACTTTACTAGTCATGTTGACCACTCAAAGCCCTTTACACCACATGTCCTTTTCACACACTCATACAGCACTTCTGTTACACACTAAGGGCTTTGCTCTATCACACACATTTATACCCCGATAGATCAGGAGGCAACGTGGGGTTCAGTGTCTTGCCCAAGGACACTTCAGCATGTAGTCAGGAAAAGCCGGTGTGGTGATACATGGGGAGTTTGTGCACTCTGGTGCTTTTATACTTTATACTAATGAGTGACGAGACTAGGATCCAATTAAATGAAAACAATCTTTATAAAAAAAAAAAAAAGATTGTTAAAGCCTCTTAAAATAAAGCCGGGGCTTACCTTTAAAAGAAAATCTGTGACAAACAGCCTCTAAAGGCGAAGCAGCGTGGGCATCAAGCGGAAGTAACAGCAGGTAAAATATCAACAAAGCAAAGCAGCAATAAGTGGGATGATCTCCGGGAGTTGCGGTTAGCCGTAGCCCTTTTAGCAATGTGTGCTGCAGCAGCCAGAATCAGCTGCCTGCAGTGCTGTTTAAAGCTTTCCCATCTCGTCGCCTAAAAACAAATAATAATGTAAATATCCCATACAGACAGGAAGCATGCCCACAAGCAGTGGATTTACCAACCGGGATGACACCACAGAGGACTCTTAATGAGCAGGAGGTAGCGCGACTCGCACGTTTTCCTATATAAACAGTTCCTTTTGACACGATGCGGGGAAAATGAGGTGTACATACCACAGCAACTCAGGTGTGCAGGTCAGTTCAGCGAGTTAGTAATAGCCAACCATGTAAGTGCTTGATGTCAGGAGCTGGCTTCCACCCTCAGCTGATTGGCTGGTAACGCAAGTACTCATTTTATCCTGCCACACCTGGAATCCATACACCGACTTTAAGGTTGCCAGACGATTGCTCTTCCTCCTGAACTACGGCCGCCCACAACAGTTTGTTGTCAAATCAAAGTCTGATGATGACTCAATAATTTGCAGCAGAGAAACATCTAAAACCTGCAGGACACTGGGTGTCGAGGACCGGAGTTGCTAATCCCTGCTTCGTTTAAACACTTAGCAATATTATTTACCCTAAAATGCCTCAATTGTCTCCTCATTTCACCATTTCTTCAACCAGAAGATCAACCAGACTCATGAACTGATATAAGAACCCTGTCAACGAGGAAATACGTTGTCGTTTTTTTTATTTCTGGAAAAGAGAAAAACATACCTTCTCTGCATCTGTTTCTCGCCTTGTGACACATGCATCCATCCCATAAACAGAGGGTCATTAGGAGTCCGGTTGGGATGGAAGATGTGTTAAACATCAGCGCTTTCAGTGACGGACCTGCATTCAACGGCAGCAGGAAACCGTTCTTTTCACTTCGTTTCAGCGTTGATGTTCCAGCATTGCTGTTGTTCAGTTTCAGCTGGATGATTGGGGTTTGGAAAGAATACATGACTCAGTGGTAAATACCATTCAATTCACCAGGAAATAAGGCACTGCGCACAACTGCCTTTGGTAAAGAGCCAAAAATAGAAAAAAAATTCTTTACATGTTTTCTTGAGTGGGGCTTTAAGGGGTTAATCGTGTCATTAGAAGAAATATCTGGACAGAATTTAATTTGCAATCTCAATCTCAGCCCCTTTCTTCCCCAGTTAGTTCATCTCTCCCAGTTACTCCGTTTCCACTGCTCTAACCTTTGCTTCTTCCTCCGACTCTACCAGAGTCCAGTCTGTCATTCACACTCTCTGTCCTGTCCTTTAGGGGTCTTTGCTGCTGTTCTGACCTCAGAATAGCTTTATACCATCACATTGAAATTACTACTAATTGCTACTGTAATTGCAGAATCAGGTTGTTTCCGGTACAACCTGAGCCCGTAGGTGTCTTGAACCTGTGTGTTCATGTCGAGACGAGCCTGAAGAAGATCACCATTTGTTTCCCAGACAGTTGCAAATCCCTTGTGGCCATGTGGGAACTGATTTTCAGAGGCGGCAGTGGAAATATTTAGCTGTTTTACCACCATAAGACAAATTGATACCAGAAAATGGCTATTTGCACTTTGTTTCTTTTAACCTGGTAAACAAGTCACAATCACTGGAAAATGCTTTATTAGAGCTCTATATAGAAAATCTGCGGACATTTAGAGGAAAAGATTGAAGGGATGTTACATGTACAGTGGGTATTAATCATTGAAGGTTGGATCCAACACACACAGGTGAGACAGCAGCTGCAGACAAACTGCTGTCTCGTTTCTCGTCCCTTTGACACATGAAGAGACTGAAGAGGCTTATAAAGCTGCCATGTGTCATTACAGAGCCCATCGCTCCTTCCCCACTAATAAAATACATAATTATCCTCTGCACATAGCTTTAATTGGCCAAACTGAGGTCATTGGAAATCTATGATGCTGCTGTTGGTGGTTTGTGCAGCTATTTACACTCCAGTCAGAGACTGTGACCCGATGTGCAGCAGGCAGGCGGAGAAGAGAGAGAATACAATCCTATGATGCAAGGAATCATTAGTGAAACACCTCATCTGGTTGTTTTGGTTCAGTCTGGCTGCAAAGACTTACCTGTATGAAACCTGTCATCTTATTTTGAACAGTGCTACTCACATATTTGGTATAAAATCATAAAAAGAAGCATGATTTTATGAATTGATCTTTAAATAATTTGTAGTCAGTCTGTGTGAGATAAATAGGGACGTGCGCTGTATTTAATACTGATGTCAATATGGCTGAAATATTAAGCTGGACTGCAAGGATTCCTCACAAGCATCCCGATGGTTAAAATTTAGTTTTATTGTATTATTTTATTATATCTATTTATTCTTTATATATATATATATATATGTGCACACTTTGCAGAATTGTGACTTTTTTAGTTCAAGGTTCAGCAGATTTAAAGGTTATTGCAACATAAATTTCATGAATATGAGCTTACTACTATCTACTGTTTATATGCATTTCAGTCACAGCTTAAGAGACATAAGAGATAAGATAAGGTAATCGTTTGTGTGGAAGAAGAACATCTCTGCTGTAACTGCTGCCGAGTTCGTTTTCCATGAGGGTTAAAGAACAATCTGCAGTGCAGCAGCCTGGTACACTTGCAGTTTATAAGTCACTGGGTCAGCCAATATTCCCTCAACATATTTTCCCGTGAGCTGCACCCGAATCAAACTCTGTTTCCAAAATAAGCACTGCTCACTCATGCGATGTGTTCCCGCTGTTTTTCCTTCAGAGCTTAGAGAGGAAACGGCAGAGTGTACAGATAAATACAGTGTACAGCTTGTAGAGTGATGCAGCCAGATACACTTAAACCTTTGCAGACAACAGGCACCTCGGTGCTCCAGATTACCGCCATGTTAACAACAGAAACCCAGCAGGTGGAAAACAAATCGTTGTCCAGTCAGTAGTTTAAAGAGGCTGATTTGGTTGATGCAAGGACAGAATAATTGAAATATCTATATCTTTTTTTTTTCCCACATGACTTAATTCATTAGAATTTGTGATGTTCAGAATGTAAATTTATTGATAAGTAACCTGTATTTTCTGTTTATTAGATCTACAACAATCAAAGAATCAAGCGATGTGAAGTAATGTTTTACAGAGATCTGCAGCCTTCATTAAACAGATTTTTATTTTTTCTTCAGCTGGTACACAGCACCATATTGTTTGGGTCAAATTCTTCAAGGTCACCAATAGAGGTAGACCAAGAAAATAAAAGGCCAGTCTCCCAGATACTTTTTATACTTGATAAATCATCAATTTACTATATTGCTTAAAACGCCTTCACACCACGATTGCTGCTGATTAATTAAATGCTGTAACAAATAAAACCGACTCACCTGTAAAACAGACATGACTGAAAAAACACATCCAATCATTTTAACTGACCTGTTCTAAAATATTGGTTGGTGATATGTCTATCAAACCCAACTGTCATTTTTCCCTCCCCCCTCGACTCCTCTGTGTGTGTGCCCCCCTTATCGTGCACGAATCATGCACTCTCAGAGGCTTGCAACACTTGTAGAGGCAACGAAGTGAGAGCCAGAGCTTGGCTAGCTTTCTACATTAAATTACGTTACACATTTAAATGTGAGGGACATTATGGAAGAAAAAGGTGCATATATCTAGTCGGAAAAGAAAAACTGTTTCGGAGAAGGCTACTTTCTGGAAAAAAGCTGAAGGAGAAAACTGCGCTCCTGAACCTGGGGAACAAGCGTTGTACGTTTCTGTGCTTTGGAGGCGTGGCTTCGGGGGACAGTCTGAAGAAAGGGGTTTGGACTTTTTAATTGTGTATTTTCTAAATGTAGCTTGCTCATCCCGTTTTTCCAGGATCTCCTGCCTTACTTTTAAAGTGCTTTTGTTATTGTTTTCCTTTACAATATTATTTCTAAACTAATTATTGATCTGCACTGCTCTGCTGGAACTGGCTAAGTACTAAAATAATTCAGTCTGTGACACATGTATTTGTAGTTTAGCAGAAACAGTCAGGTCACCTCTGACAAAGCACAACTACATACAGGAGAGTATCATCCTATTACACTAGGATCAATCCATATCAATACCAATGTTGGTATTGATTGATATTCAGCTCAAGCCACCCATCTCTAGTCCCCAAAGCTGAGTGACTTTTGAATTTTCTCTGGAGTTTATCTTGTGATTTCTTACTTTGATAAATGGGGTCGTAGATTGCTTCCGAACGGAGTATTTGTTCTGAGACATTTCCAGTCACCTTGTAAGAAGTTAAAGACCTTAGACCGGCCAGCACTTCCAGCTCAACAAGTCTTGACGAACATGGGATGATGAGTAGGAAGGGTGAGGATACTCATAAAATCTGACTGACCCTCCTGTACCCCAAACAACATGTCACACTAACATGTTGTTGACCATATTGCAGCATTTATACAGAATCATCCTTCCAACTGCCTACTTGGTGGTCTGTCCAGACATTTTATGAGGAGGAAGTAAAAATCACAAAACCACCAGATGTGATGCCTGTACAGAGTTAAAGGAGCAACGATGCTGAAGAAACACTGAGAATCTTCGTGCAGCGAATAAAGATGCAGGGTCCTTGCTAAAATCTAGAATCATTTTTCCATTAGATGATCACTTTAGTTGTAATATTCAGTTTATTATTTCCTGAACTCTTTCTTTAAGTCTCACTAACATGTGCCTTCTTCTCCCGGTCTTGGCCCCTGCCTGAAACCCCCATCACAAATATTCTGGACCCATCCAGATGGTCAAACTTTTAAAAGTTGAAGCATTTTGTTTCAGGGAGGTTTTGCATCAACATGAAGCAAGAACTAATTTTCAGGTGTGGATGTGATCGGACACAAACAGGCCCAGTGAACCCTCTAGAACTGGTGCAGATACTCATGTGTAGCCATGGCAACCAGGAGTTCTGCTTGAACACTTGCATTTCTGCAAATAAAACTGTTCTTTAGCCCAGGTGAGCTTTTCCAGATGCAGTGAGTGAATAACCACAGAGCTTATTGCAGAGCTGGGAATAAAATCTGTTCCTAGAAACAGGAAATCAGCTGTGGAGGCTCAGACTCTGGTCTCTCTGTGTTCTGATGGCAGATAATTCTCCACCTTCTGTTGTTTTATATTTGTCATGAGCATTTTTCAGGTTTTCCAGCCTTTTTGTCCTCAGACACACACGCTCACTTCGCCTAAACGGTAACGAGAACTCGAAAATCTGATCTCGAGATCCCCAGAAACGTGAAAATTTTCTTTTCCTTGTAATTATAATCAAACTCTTTACCAAACTCTCATTACCTTTAATTATGTTTGGTTGACTCTGAAGTGTGTTTCAGAGGGATTTGCTCTGTGATAACAGAGCAGGGCGGACAGAGCGGATGGAAGAAAGGAAAGGTGAGAAGACAGGATGGTAATTTGATGAATGTCTTTGAAACTGAGGTTTGTAGCCTCAGTTTCCTGTTCTTAGCTGCCAGGAGGCGCCCGGTGTGGTCTTGTGCTGCTGTATCCCATCTGCTTCAAGGCTGGACGTGTTGTGTGTTCAGAGATGCTGTTCTGCAGACCTTGGTCAGAACCAGTGCTGATCTGACTTCCTGTTTCCTTTCTAGATGTATTGAGTTGCTGCCATGTGATTGGCTGGTTACATATTTATGTGAAGAAGCTATTAAACAGATTTAGCTAATAATTTCATAGTGAATGCTAGTATGTTTACATTTATTGTGTTGGCATTGTTAACATTGTATAACTGGATTAAAAGGAAGATGATCTGATTCTTCATGTTTACCAGGTGATGCGTGCAATATTTAAGTAAATATGTAAAAATAAACTCATTTTTCAGATTTCGTTATGGAGGCCTGCTTCACAACACCGTGCCTTCAGCTTTAATGAGGAGAATGAAAAGTTTATTCTCTAGTCTCAAATTAATATTATAACTTGTGCTTACACGAACTCCACGAAAATCCAAGACTGAGGAAGAGAAGTCTCCCTAGTTCATGAGGTGAGGCCACATCAGAGCAGCAGGTTAGCTAACATGCAGTGAAATGTGGGACTGTGGGGACATCTGGACCTCCCACTCGGGTCGCTGAAGACGAGCCGAAGAAAGTCAGGGCTGCAACTGGCATATGGATAAAAACAATTACTGTCTCTTTTACAGCCTCTTTGTATATTGTAACACTTCAGACTGAGAAAGTGCAAAAAGAAAACATGAAATATTAATTTATGGACTCCAGAAGGAATGAAAGACATGTTTCTCTAAAAGGGTGAAAGTACATTTTTCAGGGTTATGATTTCATAAACTGCTTTCAAAGTGCAGAGAAGCTGTAGTTAAACTCTGTGGGTTTTGTTGAGAGGAGTGCTTCTGTGTTCATGTTTTGACAGAATTTTCACCTTTTTTTAAAAAGTCAAACTTTGTTCTTCTAGCAAACAGAAGAGGAATAAAAATCTGGATCCACAGAGATGTGTTGCTGTGCGGAGAACAGCAGCTTCTTTTAGCACTTTGCTAGATGGTCTTAAAAAACATTTTTAAATCGTTTTCTATTCGCTTTTTACACTTTGCTTATCATTTTATATTAGTTAAACTATTTAAATGGAGGCAGTAAAACAAACCATTGCTACATAATTTTTTTTTGGGTCTGTGAGGCTCATTCAGCAACAAAGAATTTAACAATTATTGTTCCGGGAAACTTTTTATATAAACTTCACCTCTTTCATTCACTCTGTTGTTTCACCTCGTCTTTGTAGGAGTCAAATTTCCCCAGGGGAAGGATAAAGTATATGGTATCAGATTGTAAAGCAGTCTATAAAAATAATGACCTGTTAAAGCGTTTTTTGGGGGACAGAAGTTAAGTTGAATGTGTCAGCATCACCTTTCACTCAACTTTCGCTTTTATACATTAGAAGAAAAAGTTAATTAAATGACGTGTTTGACTTTTTAGCTTCTTTGCAGCAGTTTTGAAGTTTTGTTTTCTGTCTCGACCACAACTCTGTTATCTCTAAACAAACAAACTATAAACACACTTATTTAAAATCTCCTCTTCATGAAGCATGCCCTCCAGGTCTCGACGTGGATGTAAAACCAGAATCTGAGTGTTTTGATGGAGGCACTGATTCTGTTTTTACTGCACTTTGACCTCAACTTTCTCTCCTTGAGGCTTTAACTTCTTTTCTGTTGTTAAGAAAACAACTCTGCCCTTCAGCCACTGCGAGTGAAACTAACAGTTTCACAGCTTTTACCAGATTCTTGATCACTGGATCACGACCGGAGCCGGCTCAGAGGTCCTCTGCCCTCCGAACTCTTGCTCCGGGAGGTCTGACCCGCTCTGCCTGCGCTGCTCTGTAATGAGGCGAGTCTGTTTGTTGATGCTTTCTTCCCAGCTACTCAGACAACGTTAGTTTTATTCTGTGTCCATCTTTGCCCCTGCGGACCTCCAGTAGCCTGAAGCTAACCTTGCATCAGCCTTTTGGCTCCGGGGTGGCCTGAAATGTTGTGAAGCCTTTGTTGAAAGGTTTTCCCTGGTGAAAGTGCCTCTCCTCCAGTCCGCAGGTTAAGACTTGTTATGCATTTCAGCTCAATGTGTTGGACCATTTTAGTGGAAGAGGGCTGGGGAAGATTGTACTAAATAGGAGCAATTGCATGCTGCAAAGATCACAGCATAACATTGAATCCGGGTAGTCCTATCGAGCCGATTGAACCCCCTGAGAGAAGCAACTTTGTTGTCTTGAATTGTGCTTCCCATTAGAAACCCTCCCCTGCTGTCTGCTGCTCCTCACTGGAGTTCTGATATTTTCTTTCTCCTCAGCAAATATGCTGCCACTTACTTTCTTTAAAACCTTACTTGATCAAACATTAAACTCAACTTTTGTGCTATTTATCAAAATTATTTGTGCAATATGGCTTTAATCTGTCTGATAATAGAAAGTTCTTCCTGTTTTTGTACCAAACCTGGCTGGGTTTTTAAATTCAGTCCAGTTGTCTGCTTGCAGCGCCTATCAGGATAAAGACTTAGATTAAACTGCACCTGCAGTCTTTAAAAAAGGAGCAACACTTCCTAGAAGGCTGTGTGAAACCTGGAAACTCAACCTGAGGGTGTTTCATTCCCACCGCATCACAGGACAGATGTGCCATCTATTCAGCTGCCACATCTGCAGTATCATGAGAAAAACCCGCACACAGACATCATGCTGCAGCCTTTAAGGCCGGTTTCCACCGGGTGTGTGCGCTATCCGCAGCCGGTTTACTTAATTGTTCACGCTTTAAGAACGTGTCAAGCTCAGCAGTTCAGATAGGGACAGGAAATCAGACATGAGAGCAGTGTAAAAGCTTCCTGTAAATTTCAAAATAAAAGCTCCTGTGCTGATTTGCGCTGCTGAACCGTGCAAACATTGCGACATTGATCCGTCAGGGGTCTCTGGGATTTTGTGATCTCACGGATCCAGGAAGGCGGACTGGACTGACAGGTGCTCTGCATCTTACACGCACCCAGTGTGGATTGACCTGCATGAAGGTCAGAAACGAAGCCACGACGCAGCCGGAACACAGTGCACATGGACCCGGTGGAAAATGGCTGTAACAGCCTTTTAATCAACTCAGCTCGGCTCCGCTCAAACCATGAGTTCAACAGGGGCAGATCACTAAATACTGATTAGAAAAAGCCTAACTAACCCAACTTGAGCAGAAATACAATTACTTGTGTGTAAAAATACTGTCGTATAAGTAGCACTGATTCACCGTCTTTAATATAAAAGTAATAAAGTACAAACTCTCGAATGTACGTCTGTATAAAAGTAAAAAGTAAGAATGCCTTTTTGCTATTAATGAAACAAAACTTAACAAGGCTAAAAGATTTAGAAACTAAATAAGAGTTTTCTGTGTTGATACAGAGAGAAAAAGAAAAGATTCTGTTCACACTTTAGAGTCCCTGTGTCTTTTAACTACTGATGAAAATTAGCTGCTCAGCTAACTTGGGCGCATTTCTATTGGTTTCATTGTTAATGAATGTACACTCTCCTCTACTAGAAAACATATTTATTCAGACCTTCACAATTCAATATTGTTCTTGTGGTGTTAGCCCTTCACACAGTTACATAGTGGAGGCGATGAACTAAAGCTTTTAAACTGATTTATCATAAATGAAGAAAAATTAAAAAGCTAATGACAGCTACTACAAATATTCCTTACCTGTATGTGTTTTTTGTTAGATTAGACAGGGACTTCTTGAATGCCCGAAGCTTGTGGTTTTTAGGTTGGCACAGGACACAACGCATTCGCCGTGAATCAGTCTTGGAGCAGACGTCTTAAACAAGGCCACGGCTGTCAATGTTGCAACAATGCTACTTATTTAACGCAAGGATTTGCAACATTGCGCAATAGCTTGTGCACTAATGGGCATTTAAAGAGAACAACAAACCAGCAAAAGAATATTTAGCCAGTCCGACCCGTGTCTCACAAGCTTTATAGTGAAGTCTTTAGAATTGGGATGTGTGGTATCGTACAAAATAGTTGATTTTCCACTTCTAAGATAAACATCTCGCCGTTCAGGATGACGGCTTGGAGCCCATGCTGCTGGTTGTCACGTAATGTTGATGTTTCTGATCCAAAATCTGCACAGTTTTATTTTAAAATCAATCGGATCCACTTTACTTTGTTTCGAACGGCTTCCTACCTGAACGATGTTCTCTGCTCCAGATTGACGAGGCTTCCAAGTGACAAAAATAGAACAGCCTCATATTTTCGGGAAAGCGAAGCATCACAAGGCTTTGGGGACGATTCAGAAACACCAGGTGGTAGACCTAATGGGAGCACTTTGATAGAGTTGCCACGATTAGCCGCGAACCCACAGAACAGCCCCGATGCTTTGAGTTTGCAACGCTTCTGCTTTCGGTCAGGGGTAAAGGACAGTCCAGTACAACTATTCAGCTGAGACAATAATATAAAGTTTATTATTAAATTCATGTTAGATTGTTGGCATGACTTACAATTTGTAAGTTTATTCACTATGGACACTTAAAACATGGTCTAAGAAGTGCCATAAAACACAGACCGCTAATATTTAATCTTTAGTGCGGGGAAAGGTTTCACATGAGCCGGGGGTCCATATGAAGTTTTAAGTGTCACCTCTGAGGCTGAAAGTTGCATTACTTCAGGTTCTTTAAAACTTTATGCAACAAATGCTCTGCTGTGTTGTTGTTGTTTTTTTTTAACTGCGTCCTTGAATCAAAACCATATTTTTGCACAAACTGACCAAAACTGTGACAACTTTAAACTCTGAGTTGCCTGGAAGAAGATTACATGATCAGGAGTTTGGTTTCAGTTTGCCATCCTGGCTTCTCGTAAACTTCCCAAGTTAAATTCATCTCACCAGCATGATCTTCACTTTATGTTTCATCAAACATCTCCCTATCTCGGCCGTATATATCCACCCTGACAGCTTCAGGCTGCTTACACTTTTATTCTCAGCTCTCCCTTCTTCCGAGTGGACACCGTTAAACTGTAATAAGACCATAAAAGACACTTCAGAGTTACTGCACAGGGCCACGTCACCACAGAGAATTTATTCAAGGTGAGAAAGAGGCAGCCAGCATTTTATGGCGTTATCTGGAGGTAGTGGGAAATGTGCTGTTTTGTAGGCAGCCATTGCATTCCTGCCAGCTGACCGCGTTAAGGAGAAGATGAAGAATCCATTAAACCTCAGAGACTGGAACTGCTGCTAACCTGTGTGATTGCTTTAAGCAGCTCAGCAGCATGAAAAGCAAACTGCAGTATTAGAAAATGCACACATCATCCAAAGATTTGTCTGATTGTATAAAGCATGACAGAAACCTAAAAATGATGCCCTGAAACATGGAGGAGCTCTTCACTTGGATAGTTTGTGCTCAGCTCAGGAGTCGGCTTTTAATCTTTTAGAGCTCTGAGCTCATCTGCTGCTCTCATCCAGTGGTAAACATCTTTAAAGATCCACCAGAAGATAAGCAACAGTGTTAAACACGAGAGCTTGTATGCTGCAGAAACCATTTAATGCTCATCGGTTAGCTTCAGCAGTGAGGAACTTCTTTAATTTTTACCTGTCAATGATGGCTCCCCAGATCCCCAGCTCTCCGAGTCGCCATGTTAAAATGTTCTTGGGTGTGATTTTCAACCCTATATTGCCTCTTTTGTTTTCGTTATATTGATCAAGTGCTTTGTGTGCGTGAGTGTGTGTGTGTGTGTGAATTAATAAATACATCTTGTTATTCAAGAATTTCAAGAGGTCAGCAAGACATAAAAGCATACATAAGTTTAACCCGTTGGACCAATTCCATGATACAAGTTATTAACGTGAAATAATTGCGAGAAATGAGATATCATCATGCTGGTTGCTGTTTGCAATAAAATCTAGAGGCACTAAACAGCATCACATCTGTTAACATAATTTAGTTAATATTTCTTCTCCAAATACATAGACTCACTAGCCACTTATATGTACACATTTAATACCAGGTTGCTGCAGGTTCGTCGGCTGCATCCATGATGAGAATCTCCCGTTCCACCACATCCCAAAGCTGCTGTACTGGACTGAGCTCTGGGGCCTTATTTATAAAGCTTGCGTAGGAACAAAAACTTGCGGACACCAAATATAGTCAACTTTTGCGATTTATGAAAACCAAAGTTGATGGGAAAATGCTCCTACCTTCGCGGCAACTCTGACCCAGGCATACGCACGTAATCTAGAGAAACAGGAATCTGCGACACCACCACCACGGTCCAGAATAAAATCAAGGAAATGCTGTGAAATGCGAGACATTAGCGCACAATCCACTATTACCATTATCTGTTATTGTGAAACAAAACTTCCATGTTATAAAATCCATCCAGCTAAATAAGGTGGACAGTCTGCTGCCTGCATGTAGCATCAGTAGAAAAGTAGCTTTGGTCATTTATTCCAGAAGAGCGAGACGCAGACTGGAGGATGGAGGTCTAGAAGTGATGCAATGCTGATGAGACACACAGGAGGGGGATTTCCTTTAAACAATGCTTTTTTATTGTCCCAATTTCTGTCCAG
The DNA here is from genome assembly GCA_037177495.1 of Rhadinocentrus ornatus. Lineage (NCBI taxonomy): Eukaryota > Metazoa > Chordata > Actinopteri > Atheriniformes > Melanotaeniidae > Rhadinocentrus > Rhadinocentrus ornatus. The sequence goes on along the minus strand of JBAMHW010000017.1, from coordinate 19,885,038 downwards.
ACGGTCTTTATTTCCCACAACTCCTTGTCCACCTGGTTAATAGTGGTGATTGTGTCCCTCTGCACCACCCACCAAGCCAGAACACTGCCCACCGGAGCACCCAGCAACTAGAGAGAAATGTTTAACACTAAATAAACTGCTACCAATCTCAGATGTATCCGTACATATTTATTTTATAAATTAAAACAAATTACTGGCATCAGTACTGTAATTTAGCTTTTTCTCCAAAGTTATTTCCCCTGTGGGATTTGTACTTCGGTCTCCAGCATGACAGATGGAAGCTCTACCGACTGAGGTGACCAGCTGCACGGATGCTGCTGGAAGTAGCATCAGAAGATGCTACACTGTGGTCTTAAAGGGATGGACATGGTCAGCAACAATACTCAGGTAGGCTCTGCTGGTTAAACCAGGCCACGTTGGTACTAGGAGGCCCAAAGTGTGACAAGAAAATCTCCCCCCACATCATTACACCAGCAGCAGCCTGAAGCGTTGATACAAGGCAGGATGGATCCATGTTTTAATGATGTTTCCACCAAATTTCACCCTCTCAATCTTCTATTGTCCAGTGTTGGTTAGTCTGTGTGAATTGTAGCCTCAGTTTCCTTTTCTTAGTCGACAGGAGACACCCGGTGGGGTCTTCTGCTGCTGTAGCCCATCTGCTTCAAGGTTGGACGTGTTGTGTGTTCAGAGATGCTGTTCTGCAGACCTTTGTTGGAACCAGAGCTGATCTGACTTCCTGTTGTCTTTCTATCATCTCCAACCAGTCTGCCCATTCTCCTCTGACCTCTGACACCAACAAGACATTCTGGTCTAGACAACTGCTGCTCACTGGATATGTTCTCTTCTTCAGACCATTCTCTGGAAACCCTAGAGATGGTTGTGTGTAAAAATCCCAGTAAATACTCAGACCACGCTACTTAAATCCCTTTTCCTACTTATTCTGATGCTCAGTTTGAACTTCAGCGAGTCATCTTCACCATGTCTACATGACCAAATGCTCTGAGTTGCTGTCATCTGATTGGCTGTTTAGATGTTTGTGTTAATAAGCAGGTGAACCAGTGGAAAGTGACCGGTGAGCAAAGAACCGCTTACCTCCTTGTTACTTTATTATTTGCTACACTGAGTCAGCTTAATCCAACATACTGACACAAGTACAATAACACCGCTTTTGCATTACAAACGCATGGTTTCAAACATTTGTATTTTATTCAACCAGGGAAATAAAACGAGTTCTTAGCATCAATGTCTCATGTAATGTGGTGACAGTCGATATGCCCGGATGCATAAAAAACTAACAGGTGTGAAAAATAACTGAGAAAAATTGTCTGAAAAGTGACTGAAATGGTGGATTATGATAACATCTGACACTCTTGGACAACTTCAGATCCACTCAGGCTTTAAGGGCCAGCTGAGGCACGAGATCTGTGGTGGGGATAGAACATCTAGCCTGCATGCTTTGTCTGCGGTCTGATCTCAGTTCTTGGCAGCTCAATCAGACCTGTAAAGTGACTTGTCTCAGCTGATAAATGTTTACTGTTGATGAGTGCACATGAAAGAAAAAATGCTCCTCCATGTGAGCTTATAGTTTCAGGAGTGCATGCATGTGTTTGTGTCCCTGACACCTGGCTGACTGCAGGGTTCAAGGACATCTCCCACAGCTGTGTTTCATGGTCGATGAGAGAGCCAGTCGTCTCCGAGCCAGATTAGACTGTAAGCGTGGTGGAAGAAAGGGTGAAGCTTCTGGCGTCTGCAGCTGGCAAGCGAGATGGGAACTCCTGGCAAAGCCGTTTGCAGCGATCACGGCTGGTGCTGCTTGTTTTCCTGAGGTAGTTGGATGTCAGTGACAGGCAGTGTGCATCCTAGAGGCAGCACAGGAGTGTTATGTACTCTCTGACTTCATCCCACCAAACATGTAATGGGCCATCTGTGTAAGAGAGAAGGCAAGTGCAGTTAGTGCTAATGTACTCATAACATCCAGCGAGAAATCATAACCGACAGCCACGATGCAGTTCTTCCATCGCTGATGGCTGAATTTACTCTGAGATGACTTTCACAGTCATCTAAGATCTATCTTGTCCCGTAACTTGTCCTGCTCTTATTGAATCAACTCTTTAAAAGTTTGCAGCTTTGTGCCATAAGCCTGCTCTCACGGTGGGTCTTCCATGAAGGAGAACAGTCTAGTTATTACCATAGAAGTAGAGTTCTGTGAGGAGAGTTCAGTGTAGAAATGGAAAGTGGAGAAATAAGTGGTTGTGGGTACTGCTTTGTGATCCTGCTACAGTCAATCTGGGGAATGTAAGATCACTGGAAAATGAAATGAACAAGCTTGGAGTGCTGTTAAGAGGAAACAGAGTGAATATCAGGAATGCAGTTTTATGCCTTTCACTGTGAATCCAGACTAGATGGGCAGGCAGAGACAAAAGATGGGGACACAGTGATTCTCAGCCCTGGTCCTCCGGCCCCCCTATCCTGCAGGTACAAGATTTTTACCTGCTACAACACACCTGATTAAATTTTATGGATCTCGGACAAGCTCCGCACAAGTCTGCTATTGAGCCATTAACCCTCAAAGAGCCTTCAAACGTGTACTTTCCGCTTATTTTGTGTTTTTGATTCTCAATATCTGCTTCGGATTGAAGGCTAATAAAATTTTAACCCGACCAGAATTTTTTTAATTATAAAATTTTAAATCCCATGATCTTTTTTATTAAATTTTAACTTTTATATTAATATTTAACTTTAAATAAGAAGAGGAGACAAGCACAAAAGCAGCACTCTAACATTTGATTCTACTTACTCCAATTATAAACACATATTTGTGATTTCACTATAACACTAAAATCCTAATATATTATAATGTATAGTCTGTGTTTTTCTCATGAAAAATATCTGGATTATCTAATGACAAAGGGGGCATACAAAGCTAAAAATCTCTCTCTCTCTCTCTCTCTCTCTCTCTCTCTCTCTCTCTCTCTCTCTCTCTCTCTCTCTCTCTCTCTCTCTCTCTATCTATCTATCTGTGGTTAAAGTCTGATATTGTTGAATGTGGAGAAGAAAACATTTTTATGACGCTTTTATGGGAGGTACCATTTTAGTACCAAAGGGTGTAAGTGGAAGATTTTTTTGTGTGATGTGCCTCAAGGGTTAATTTGAGTCAGGTGTATTAAAGCACAATATTAACCTTTTTGGTCTGCTTGATCACCGCTTCGTCAGGAGAGAGCCTGCAAAAGTCACATGTTTGAATACAAGCAATCAATGCTCCATCTGTATTGGTTCAGCTTTCAAAGTCTTCTATACCTCCAAGCTACCATGACGAACGGTAGTGGAAGAGGGATTGCAGTGCTGCATTAATGATGGTGTAAATCCTCGACTTGTTTATTTGTCAAGAGTCTATACACCCCCGATATCGAACTATTGAATGTCTGCAGAGTTCACCTGTTATCTGTCAAGGCTACAGGTGAAGTCATCAGTTCAGTTGTTGCCAGGTAACAAACATAAAACTACAACCCATTACTGTGATCTAAAGATCTCAACCACGTCTCTCGCTTCTTCACTTTAAACTTTCCAACAATTTAATTAACAGATTTCTATCTATGATCTATACACAAATGTTATTTCCTTTTAGGTATTAAAGATTTCTGTTTTATCATAATCTGCTTTTCCATTATCTTTTTTTCTCCTTTTTTGTTCCTTCCTTCACTTTCTTATTCCTTTTGCGTACTTATCTTTGAGATCAAGTCATACCAAGAGGCCGACCCGGAGGCTGAGGCACTCTGATTGAGGCCATCCCCTTTCTTATATTCACCCTCCACTTGACTCACAGGTTTGACTCAAACAGCTGCAGTGATGCTGATTAATGCACGAGCGAGAAAGCTAACACAACCAAGGCGAGTCGCCCCACCTACACACACTCTTCTAATTGTCAGGATGGATCTTTTCCGTTTGCTGTGTAAATACTGTGCTACTTGTCACTTGCCTTGGCGATGCCCTCATTTGTGTTTGTGTCTGCCATATGGCTCGCTGTCATTATCGGCCTAACAGGCGCTGATTGAATGGAAGGGATGCACAGGGAAGGTTTTAACGTTGGTAAATGGAGGGGAAACTCGCCTTGGATAGGGACCAGGTTTCCACACAGATGCTGTGATTTCAGATTTTGTGACTTTACATTGAATGCGCATCACCAGACTGTATGATGTTCTGCATTCTTTCATTTTTCTATTTATTAATGATGAAAAGAGCAGAGGGAATTTATTATTATTATTCTATATATATATATATATATTTTATTAACTTAATTATAAAAGAGGGAATTTAACCCTATAATGTTGTATGTTTCATATTTAATATACACAGTTTCTGAAATCTTTTGCAGAATTTTTATGGTACAATCACAAAATAACTACCGTTTTTTCCGTACTATAAGGCGCACCTAAAAAGCTTTCAATTTTCTCAAAAACTGACAGTGCGCCTTATAATCCGGTGCGCCTTATATATGGATCAATACTGAGC
>JBAMHW010000017.1:19868512-19880429 GCA_037177495.1 Rhadinocentrus ornatus | reverse complement strand
GTATTATATTAATAAAGTTTGACTTATCTGACTGTTTTGTTGACGTTCCCTTTAGCGCAGCTTTACCTAGTGGATGCATAACGCAACCACAGCCACTACTGTAGCTTCTGTTCAATGCGCCTTATAATGCGGTGCGCCTTATATATGAACAAAGTTTTCAAATAGGCCATTCATTGAAGGTGCGCCTTATAGTACGGAAGATACGGTATATAACAATAATTTTTACATATCACACAGTAATCAATGGTAAATAAAAACAAATCTTTTTGTTAATTTTTTTATACATTTAGCTAAATGACCAATTAAAGACCTCAGAATAATAAAAAAAAGACTTTTCACCATATTATTTTCTTGGGTCAGATTTTACGGGGTTTAAGAGTCTGGAGAGTTGTACTTGAGTCCCATCTGTTCAGGACATAAAGACGAGACCTGACATATCTAAAAAAAATCTAATAAAATAACACACATCTACAACAAAACACCACAAACTGACCACTGAAATGGGACCATGGCAGAATTTGTGACACTGAGGAGTTATCTACCACATAATATAATATTGTCCCATTAGTGCTGGCAGGCGTGACTTATTAAGTAAAATGATCAACAATGGACATGGACAGAGTTCGACTTCACCTTCTTGCAGGTTGCAGCATGAAATGACTCCACAAATCGGTTTTAATGAACCAGAACTCCGAGTTTGTGTGTTGACAGGTGGTCAGAACACATAGAAATACCTGCATTTCTGAAAATATAGTTCCTTCTCTGAATTATTGCCAAAAAATATGGGACAATGTCGGACAAATATATAATCATCCCAACCTGTCAATAAGCTCAGTATTTGCATTTAGAAATGATCCATTTTTGACAGATTTCTCTTTTTATGTGAGATGGAAGGATTTTAATTGTCCGTTAGCACTGCGGGCTCCTCAACCCCCCTCTTGTTAAATGTGTCCAGCCTGTCCTCCAGCTCCCTTTGACCTGCTGTAATGAGCTGGAGGACAGCTAAATATATTTCAGGATAATGTGCAATCTAACTGTCCTGTTGTGAGACTAAATTCTCCTGCCCACCACCCACCCTCCAGGACCCGTCCAGGCCCTGTGCAGGCCCCTCATCAACACTACATCAAATCCAGCAATAACCTTCATCCTCATCATCTTTTCCTTCCTCTTAAGATTTAAGCACCAGTTATTAAGAGAAAATTACCTCAAAGACAAAAAGAGACCATAAAAAAAGAAAGAAAGCCGAGGTGGAAGAATGAAGTAGAGGCTGTCAAAGAAAAGAAGAAATGCTGCAGGTAGACAAATTAATCTTTTTTTAAACGATATATTTGTTTGTGTTAATGAATATGAATACAACTAGTACAAAACATGCTTGTAGTCCAGACCCTCAACCAAACAGTATCCTAATGAATCCTTTTATAATAGCTGTACAAACCAGCCACGTTATTGTGTCCACCCTGCTAGTACCGGGTTGGACCCCTTGTCTTCCGAACTGCAGTTCACCCCTCATCCACTAGGGGCTGGCTCCAAATCAGAGCAAATCCCCATAGACTCCCATGTAAAAAGACCAACTTCACAGCAGAAATAAACATGTTTAAAGCCTGGTACAAAAATCCATTTTAGAATTAATAAGTCAAGTTTACCTTCATGACAACTGTGAGGTGGGTGAATTTTTTTCTAACTCATCTGTTTAGATGCTATTTAATCTTGAAATTTGGCATAATTAGGGTCGTGTCCTTTCAAATGACAGGTATCCATTTTCCTTGGCAAGAAGGGAGAGTGTAGCACAACCGCGGTTTTTAGCCAGCTAACAGTGCGCCTTAGCTTTTGCCCACCTACCTCCGTTAGCTGGTTAGTTACCATTAGCTCTGTGTTAGCTCAGTTAGCTACAGGCAGCTTGGAGTTTGATGGGTGTCAGTCATCCACCCCCACCTTCACAGTCCTCATTGCTTTGCCCATTTTTTGATTTTCTGGGAATGACGACACGCATGATGTTGCCAAGATGGGGATGGTGGGAACCGTCCAATGAGCTTCAAATTAGCTCTTCAGAAATTTACGGGTGACGTCACGGAGGCTCCATCCATCTTTTATATACAGCCTATGGTTCCACCACATCCCACAGCTGCTCTCCTGGATTAAGATCTGGTGGCTGTGGAGGCCGTTGGAGGACAGTGAACTTATGGTCATGTTCTAGAAAGCAGGTGGAGATGATCTGAGCTTTGTGACATGGTGCATTATCCTGCTGGAAGTAGCATCAGCAGATGCTTCACTGGACATGGTCAGCAACAATACTCAGGTAGGCTGTGCTGGTTAAACCAGGTCACGTTGGTACTAAGGGGCCCAAAGTGGGCCAAGAAAATCTCCCCCCACCATTTCACCAGCAGTAGACTGAAGCGTTGATCCAAGGCAGGATGAATCCATGTTTTCATGATGTTTCCAGCAGATTCTGAGCGTAGCTTCTGAATGTGGAGCTGAAATAGAGACTCATCAGACCAGCAACGTTTCTCCATCTTCTACTGTCCAGTGTTGGTGAGTCTGTGTGAATTGTAGCCTCAGTTTCCTGTTCTTAGCAGACAGGAGACACCCGGTGTGGTCTTCTGCTGCTGTAGCCCATCTGCTTCAAGGTTGGACGTGTTATGTGTTCAGAGATGCTGTTCTGAAGACCTTGGTTGGAACCAGTGCTGATCGGACTTCCTGTTGCCTTCCTATCATCTCCAACCCGTCTGCCCATTCTCCTCTGACATCAACCAGATATTCTGGTCCAGACAACTGCTGCTCACTGAATATTTTCTCTTCTTCAGACCATTCTCTGGAAACCCTGGAGATAGTTGTAGTAAAATCCCAGTAAATACTCAGACCAATGACCATGCCACATTCAAAGTCACTTAACTCTACTTTCTTTCTCATTCTGATGCTCAGTTTGAACTTCAGCAAGTTGTTTTCACCATGTCTACATGACTGAATGTGTTGAGTTACATTTGCAAAGTACAGATATTTGTCATGCATCATTGGGATAGTTCTTGTTATTGGCTTTGGGAAGCACTAACTCCTCCACTTTCTGTCTAAAAGTATTAACCTGAACAGACTTCACCTTCAACACATGGTCCAGGACTTTCTTTTGTCCTTCTTCATGCCACTTCTGCCAAAAATTTCTACATTGAGGCCAACATTTTCTGTCTAAACTGGCATAAAAAACAATAACAAAAAATTCTGACTTCCTTTGAACGCTGGATTGTGTCCTACTGTGATGTTTTGATGTCTTCATATGCACACTTCAAGAATGAATGTGGTGAACATATTTATAAAATATAATAAATTTACTGAACATAAATCACCGTTTAGCTGTATATTATAGATTTGTACGAAGCCTGACAGTTTGCATTTTTTGTCTCGTTATACAATTAACTGTGTGATGTTGGAACCGCTCTGACACAGTGTAAATGTAACAGTCTTAATTAAAATGGGTTTTGTTTCTGGGTTTCAAAAGACATGACGCATCTTTATGTAAAGATCACAGTCAGTATGAATCATGCAGATACCAAATATGAGTCTGGGACTTTTCCTTTTTTTCTGCATTCATTAATCCATCATGCAGTTTTCCTGAGAAGAATCTGTTCAGAATAACACAGGGAAACTGTGTCTTTGGTGAACAGTTTGCAGTGCTCGGTTTGTCTTTGGGCAGATATACGGTATGTGAGGGAGGGTTGACAGCTCCCATGAGGAGGCAGCTAAGGAGGCTGGCAGCCGTGGTCCTAATGGCCCGGTTAGGTCTCTCAGATGAAAGTTGTTGGAACAGATGGTTGGTTGGGTTATAGACCTAATCCAAAAATACATCAGAGGCTCCTCAGTGGTTCAAATTGCTGCCGTCACCTGATCCTGCAGCTCTGCAGCTGCATCACCTGACCGACGGTGCGGAGAGAAACTCCGGTGCCACGTTCAGAGCCTCTGTGTCTCCATCGGGCTGCAGATAAGTGGAGTTTTCATGCCTCCATGAATGCCTGTGGTAACAGCATGATGTCCTCTTACTGGATAATATCAGCTTTTTAAGTTCTGTTCACTCAACAGGGTATAAATATTCCTTATCACATTTGTACGTTTCATCTTTGTTGCCTGTGGATAATTGTTTAATATTTGTTTATTTATAATTAGTTTAATATTTATCTAGATGAACTGAAATCTTTATTACAAATATTATCATAATTTTACAAGGTTTTATCAGAATTTTTACAAAATAGCAGCAGTTCGTTGCCACATTTTTCAAAGCATCTATAAAAAACTAAATCTGGAAAAGGTAACAAGTTCTCCTGTTGAGATAAAACATAAGTGATCCTGTGTTAACCTGCTGGATTTTACATATTACGTCAGTATTTTCAAGACTTGCATGCTTTAATTTTTTTTTTTTTTTAAGTTATGATAAAAGTAAGAGAAAAGTCTTTCAGATGGTTTTTAATTAGATGTTGCAACTTTCCACTAAAATCTGATTTCAGGAGCTTTTTTAAAAGAAAGTTTTAGTTCCTAACATGAGATTGTTAGTGACTGTGTACAGATGTTTCATTTAATTATCTTTTCTTTTATTGTGTTTAGCTCAGATTTTCTTCAGCTTCAGGCTGTAGACTGTTTTCTGATTCAACGTCATGATATTATGATAGACGATATATGACTCAAAAGTGTGGTTTTGCTCTTACCTTTCCTCGTGAACAAGGTTAAAAACATCTTATATAATCCCATGGGTTGTTCATGCAGAAAGAATTGGTGTCCATTCAGATGATGGCCCTGTAAAAGCTATTTCAGTCCCATCTATGATGGTTTTTTCAGTTTTCAACAGACCAAGCAGCTTTGATTTCCAACCCTAACCACCTAATGTTGCAGCCTTATAAAGCAGAGGCACACTATGCCTGGATTTGTTGATTTTCTTGAAGAGGTTCCACACAGCTCTTTGCCAGGTGTTATCTCTGAGTCTTCGTGTTTCTTCCATTTGAGCCTAGAATTAGTGAAGCATTGAGTGTTTTTCTGTTTTTTTCCTCTCTTTTCTTGGTGGTTGGCAAACCAAACTGTTTGGTAAACTGATGCCACCAGGAAACATCAAACTTATTTCACAAGTTTAACTTTTCATGTGCGTTTAAAAAAAAAAAAAGTTCATGTTGTGATCAGACGTTGCATCACACTGCTCTCCTGACAAACGCTCCATCAATGTGACTATCATAAACGTTGTGATATAGTGGTACTTCCGCTCCTTAATTTTTCTTTTTCCAGGCATTTTATGAACTTCCACAGCCATTTATCAGACTTCATGAGCCATAAATTAGTTCACCTGTCGAAGCACCGCAGCTCTCTGTATCAGTTCATCATGGTGGTTTTCACCTTGTCTGTGGCTTGCCACATATATGTGTTCATACCATAAGATAAATGTGACAGCAAGGCAGTATCAGGTCCCCCCGGCTTTGTAATATCCCTTAAAGTCACTCTTTAATTCCCTATTTTACCCATAATTCTTTACCAGTGAGAGGTTTTGTGTGGATAAACAAAATAACTTCTCAGTGGTCGGCTGAAATTCACATTTTGACAATGTTAAATTGAGTTTATTAAGACTGTCAATCTTCAGTTTTCTTTCTCTTTCCTTTATGACCTCCACTTTACCCCCGTTTTCTTCCTCACCCTCACATTCCTGTGCTGCTGTTGTTTATCTCACCCGCCGACATGAAATACCATTAAATGAATCCTCATGAGGCCTCCACACAGCACTGATTTATCCACCTGCACGCTCCATAACTTCCTGATTTATTTCAGGGATGGACGAGGAAAACCGGGGAGAAGAAGGTAGAAGTCAGAAAGAGAAAGAGAGGCAACGACGGAAAATTGAAATAGAGTCATGAAGAAAGAAACAAAAGGAAAAACATGATGCTGGGAATAAATTATAGCACAGAGAGGGTGTTAAAGGTGAGATCTGGAGGCGTGAATGTGATGAGGAAATAAAGGAGGAAGGCATGAAGAAGAAAAATAGAAAACTGCAAATTGGATAGAAAATAGATGTGAAGGGGTGACAGAAGAAAGGGATCTCTGGGGGAAAATTAAGAGATTAAAGGAATGACAACATGGAAGGGAAGAATGTAGGAAATGAGTGGGTGAGATGGAGGGAACCACGATAAGAGGGATAGATTAGAGAATTTAGAAAGGAAAGAGGGAGGTGTGGAAGCAATGAAAAGCAAAAAGGAAGAATAACTGCAGGCGGGTTTGGAAAGGAATAAAAGAAGAAAGAAATAAGAAGGTTGAAAAAAATGACAGGAATAGAGGATAAGAAGAGGAAGAAAGGAAACAGAAGACGTGAGAAAAATGAAATGCTTAACAGCCTGAAAATGATCAAAAAGAAGATCAAAAGGATGTGACAGAGGGATGAAGAACCTGAACAGGGAGGAGTAAAGTAAGAAAGGAGAAGAAGAGAAGGAAATAAGGTGACAAGAAAAGGAAACGAGGAAATAAAGTGAACAAATGTGAAGAGAAAATGAATCTAAAGGATTTATATCGGGGATAGAATCAAAGAAAAAATGAAGGAAAACGGTAGAAGTGAAAAAGAAGGTGAAAAGCAAAGTAAACAGCAAAACAAAGGCAGGAGGAAACGAGTGAAGCCACATTTTGGGAGGAAATCTTTAGATGAAATCATTTCAGAGGAGGATTTGTAAAATTTTACAGGAGGAAGTGGAAATAAAACCCTGGCAAAGCTGTCATTGATCCCTCCTTCATTCTGTTTGTTCATGTTTACGAGGCAAAGAAGAGGGGAAGATGATGAGAGGAAGGCTGTGGAACGAAGTGGTAAAAAGAGGTGGCGAGTGGTGTAAATGCATGTGGGCTGTATTGATCTGAGTCTACAGGCTGTGCATCGACTGAGCAGGAGATGAGGACTGATTGCGTTGCAGTTAAGGAGCACATGAAAGGAAACGCTGGTCAGACTGGTTCCCTCTGAGCCCATTAGCAGCTCTAGAAATAATCATCAACACAGTTGTCCAATGCTTGGGATCGACTGCACAGGTGTGGGAAGAGGGAGATGATTTGCCGGGGTCCGAGACGGAGACGATGTCTCCAACCTTCATGCCAATTGGACGATCCAGGCAAGACTTGAGCTTCATGAGGAGCAAACAGTTCTTGTCTGCTCAGGGTCGCAAACCAGTTGCAAGTCAAGTTTTATGTGCGTAGCTTGCAGAGAGGAATTCAGAATCATCTTATATCTGTAGAGAGCATAACAACCCCTCCACCAATGACGTGTGTGTTTCTGTAGTCATGCTTATCCCGGGTCAGGTCGTGGGGTGCAGCTGCCTCAGCAGGGAAGCCCAGACTTCCCTCTTCACAGCCACATTTTCCAGCTCGTCCAACAGATGAAACTGACTTTTAACTGGCAACGTTGTTTGTTACAGCTGTGTGGAGAAAGAGACGAGTTTTATCACACTTTCTGGAATATTTCTGCCACAGAAAGAAGACATGCAAACAATACATGAAAACTAGTGCTGACCTCCTTGAATTCGTGCATTTATCAGACCAGGGTCCGTTGGAGGGCAGCCGCAGTAAATCCAGCTCCAATAGCGTATTTTTAAGTTGCTGCAGTCAAAAAGCTTGTAGATTTTGGAATCGATAGTAAATCTTTTTAATCTATAAAAGTAAAATATTTCACCTACGCAACCAGTAATACTTAAATCTTTGCTCCACTTTTTTGTTTTTAATTTTTAAGCAATGACAGAAATACTGCAGATTTGCTCAGGCTAACGGCAATAATAATATGAGTAATAATTACATATTGATAATAAATAATAATATCAGTAACAATAATAACAGATTAAACTAATAATGACAATATCAATAAGTACTTTATGATCATTGTCTGTATATATATATATATATATATATATATATATATATACACACACACACACACACACACGTTTTATAATGTATTATTTTTCAGATAATAAAAGACAGAATGGAGCGTTTTTGTGGTCATGTGGGTGACACATGAGCTACTTCAACCACTGCAGCACAGCGCCGCATTCCAGCCGGTGGCAAACACACAGCTAATGATGACCAGCCTGCCACTTGTCTGCTATGAAATCTCTCTCCAGTTTCATCTCTCGCCTCCAGGAGATTCCGTCTCACGATTCATCCCAATGAAAAAATGTGCCGTTTTTCATTAGGATTTTATTCTGAAAACACTCCAACGCCTCCAAAAAGTGCACAAACCCAGTTGTTTTCTGTATTATTCAACATGGGACGACAGCTTGTCACTTGCTCCAGGCCGAGGAGGATGATGTAGCTGCCGCCGGGGATGGCTGCTGTGTATTAGTTGTCGCTACCGCCACACAGGGATTGTAATAGTGCCTCTTGGTTTCTCTACCATCCCTGTCGAGCTCGCCTGTCACTCCAGCAGCTATGACTCCACGCTATGTCAGCATACTGATGCACGGAAAAAGAACAGCAGCAGAGTAGTAAAATCATGACCTTGGGTAAACGCTGCATATTCACCTGCAGTGTGGGAGATGTCGGTGGCGTAGATGCACACCATATATGACGACTGCCTCTCGAGCTGAGCTCCATCTGTCAGCTGACTGCCATAGTTAGCTTCTTTTTTCTTCTTCATGGCTTCCTGTCTTAGTTTTTCCTGCTTTTTACATCCATTTCTTCTCCATCACATTCCTTTTTTCCCCTACCTTGCTTCCTTTGATCTAAATCCACTCTTTACTTTCACTAATCCGCTGGCTCCGTACTGTTTGACAGCCTAAACTTACTGCTGAGGTGGAGAATTGGCCCCTTTTAATAAAAGCTACTGATTTACTTATGGCATGCCATTCAGAAGAGAAAGGGCAAATTGTCTCAGCTGGGAGTGTTGGCGATTTATTATAAAAGGCCAGTGGCTGCACCTCCTGTCTGACAGAAATACTAAAGGGAAGAACATCATACAGTCTGCAGAAAGTGTGGAGACCAGAGATGGAAAGTGAGAGGCTGATAATAGAGGGGCAGAGGGAGAAAATTACTTAATGGGTGAATATTAAACCTGCCAATCGTGCAGGGTTCTTGGAGGCAGGTCTCTCTGTTAAAACTCCTTGAGGAGTTTTGTTGTAATAAGTGGCCTCCACTATGCACAGTTCTGCTTCTTTGTTAAGAATGTGGTTGAGTTTCTGCTCCAGAGCTCCCAGCTTATCATGCTGTGAGGGTTTTTAGGACTTTCTGTGTTGGTTCCTACCAGAGATGGTACTGGAGTGTTAAATATGTTTTAGTACAACTTTGATCAAACCTAAAAACCAACCCAGGTCTTATGAAAACTTGCCCTGTTTTTGAGATTTTCTTTTTTTTAAATAATATTTGATTCACAAATTTAGGAACAGATACATTATATTGCCAGAAGTATTCACTCAGCTATCCAAATCATTTACTCCAGGTGTTCCAATCACGTCCATGGCCACAGGTGCATGAAAATCAAGCACCAAGGCATGCAGACTGGGTTGCTCTCAGGGGCCTAATGAATTCCAGCATGGTACTGTGATATGATCCCACCTGTGCAATAAATCCTGTCATGAAATTTCCTCACTACTAAATATTCCACAGTGAACTTTTAATGGTGTTATAACAAAGTGGAATGGATCAGCAACGACAGCAGGACCCGTAATATCACAGAGCGGATGCTGAGGTGCATAGCGTCCAGAGGTTGCAAACTTTCTGCAGATTCAGTAGCTACAGACCTCCAAACTTCATGCATGTGGTCTTCAGTTTAGCTGCAGAGCGGAGCATAGAGAGGTCCAGGGGTTGCCATGGCGACGGGCTGCATCCATGCAAAGCCTTGGATGCAGTGAAAAAGCACGCTGGCACTGAACTCTAGAGCAGAAAACATTAGGAGAAAAAAAAATAGAAATAGAAACACAAACATAAAAACAAGGCCAACTTTAGCTAATCAGGAAAGGCTATAGAATTAAAGGGCTTTATCTCAAAGTTTTAAAGTTTTATAAGCAGCCTTGAAGAGGGGCGACCTTCCTGGAGGAACCTAAACCTGGGAACCACGAGTCTTTGGCCAGACGAGCTCTATGTGGAGTGTAATGGCATAAAATATCTGCTACGTACGTGATTCCGAAAAAATAATAAAATTTTAAATCACTCCTTAGCTTGTTGGGGAGCCGTTGTAACGAAGGGGTGATAGGGGGGGCTGTAAGAAGATGTGCAGCTTGGTAGTTTTTCCCCTTATTTGTACTTAATCTCTTTAGTTTTCTTTCTACACTACAGGGACCTTCTCCTCTCAGTTTTCAGAGTCATTTGGGGAAATAGGCAGTTACTAGCTGCAGTGTCGATGCTTGCCACAGATTGAAGGAAATTGGGAACACCATGACAGTAAATCACACTTCATCCCAAAAATCAGCGTGGGATGATGTAAGGAAGTTTCTCTGACAGGATAAGTGTGTGTTCATGTGGTTAGATGTCCAGTCAGCTGTCATAAATTCATGGTTTTTGAGCTCCTAGCAGCATTTTGGTAGTTTATTTTTTACTTAGTCTGAAAAGTTACAGCTCCCATATGGCAGTGATCGGTTAATAAGTCATCATTTACATCTGGGGATTAGATAGGACTGAAAGATGCTCGTGCAGCTGCTGGATAATCCCTTCCAGAAGAGTTTTTCCTGCCTTTGCTTTCTGGAATCATCTCCGTCTGTTCCTGCATTTATTAGACTACGACAAGATGCATTAAGATCCAGAAAACACTGTGTTACACTACACGCATCATACTTTCAAGTCTGTGAATGTTTACATCATCAGAAAAGAAAGGAAGCTGTTTGCCTTTAATTCATTTTCTGTTGATGTTGTTTGTGTTTATGCTGAAAAGCAAAGAACTCTCTGATATGACCTTATTTGTAGTTTTGGAGATGAAGACTAATTCCAGAGCTGAAAAAGCTGAAAAAGTTGTAGGAAAGATTCTTGTAGGCATTTTCATGTTTTTTCTTCGGAATGATCAATGTGTTAGGATGGTTTCCTTATTTATTTAACTGGAAGTGTTTTCATGTGATTGGTATTAGTTTGTCTTTCTGTACCCCGTTCACTTTAAATGCTCCTCAGGGTTTAATTCTAAGACCTGCTGTATGGCAGGGTTTGGAATATTTACTGGGATTTTCACACACAACCATCTCTAGGGTTTCCAGAGAACGGTCTGAAGAAGAGAAATAATCCAGTTGTTGATGTCAGAGGAGAATGGGCAGACTGGTTGGAGATGATAGAAAGGCAACGGGAAGTCAGATCAGCACTGGTTCCATCCAAGGTCTGCAGAACAGCATCTCTGAACACACAACACGTCCAGCCTTGAAGCAGATGGACTACAGCAGCAGAAGACCAGACCGGGTGCCTTCTGTCAGCTAAGAACAGGAAACACTGGACAATAGAAGATGGAGAAACGTTGCTGGTCTGATGAGTCTCCATTTCAGCTTCACATCCAGATGCTAGGCTCAGAATCTGCTGGAAACATCATGAAAACATGGATCCATCCTGCATTGGATCAACGCCCACTTTGGGCCCCTTAGTACCAACATGGCCTAATGTGCTTTAGCCACCACAGCCTACCTATTGTTGATCAGAGCATCCACCTTGGAGCCCTGGAACCGTACAAAACAACATCAGAATTGACCAGTAGTGGATGTTTTTAAAACTACTTTAAAAATCCATGTTTATTCCCTGGCTTTTAACTCAGACTGAGCATTTGTCATTTAGGCCTTTGTGTTGTTTTTCTGGTATTTATCTTTATCTGCTTCTGTGTTGTTTCACTTGTTTGGAAATTGTACAGAACTTTGGTCCAAGTCTGTTTCTAAATGTGCTTGTATATTAACTTGACCTGAGTATTGTTGCTGACCATGTCCATCCCTTTATGACCACAGTGTAGCATCTTCTGATGCTACTTCCAGCAGGA
>JBAMHW010000017.1:19852345-19868020 GCA_037177495.1 Rhadinocentrus ornatus | reverse complement strand
CAGCCACCAGATCTCAGTCCAGTAGAGCAGCTTTGGGATGTGGTGGAACGGGAGATTCTCATCATGGATGCAGCCACTGTGTGATGCTGTCATGTTGATATGGAGCAAAACCTCTGAGGAAGGTTTCCACCACTTTGTTGGATCTATGAAACCAAGAATTACGGCAGTTCTGGCAGATAAAAGGGTTCCAGTCAGTAGTAGAAGCTTGACCTGATAAAGAGGACGGCCACATGGACTTACACCATCTCATTCTGTTCTTTACTAATCTACATCAGTCAGTAGTTTGCTGTAATGATTTCAAAATTTATATTTGACTTTCCACCAACGATGTTATCATTGTTATTTCTTCTTCTATCTTGACACGCAGCAGTTCCAGGACCTTTTAGCCCAAATTACTCTGGATCTTAAAGTACATATATCTCCAAATATAAGCAGTTAATTATCTGTAAGATTGATGATGGAAATGTTCACGTAATAATAATAAAGTGTTGAAATTTAGTTATTTTTACTGGGCATTTTATGAAAACCTCCATGAATGCAGATGGAGGGTTTTGGTTGTTGCTCCTGCATATTCCACAACCGTTACCATGAGATTTTCCCTGAAGGGAGTTCCTTCTGCATCTTGTTTGTCTCTGTATTTCACTACCTTTCAGATACTTGAAGCCACAACTGATGATATCTGTTTCTGGTCTGACTGCTGCCTCATAAACACCACCACACATACATGGAAACACACAGCAGCTCACACACATGCATTAATCTTTAATGGCATCGTTTATTTTCTCATTCCAGTCCCACCCTCGATGCTCCATGAACATGTCAGCAGCGTGACGTAGCGCTGCTTCCTGCTCAGTATGCATGTGCAATTTGTGTTTAGAGAATCAGATAAATCATGTTTTATTCACAGGGGTGCCCATGAAAGGAGTCGTCGCTCCGTTCTGGCTCCAAATGTCACCGGAGAAGACAGCAGAGCAAAAGTATTAACATCTGCAGAGTCATCTGCAACATCTGTGGCTCAACATCAGATGATAATAATTCAGGGCTGTTAAAAGTTTAAACAAACTTCTCTTTTGCTTCTTTTACCAAAGTACAAAATCTGCAAAGGGTTAATATTTCTGGACATATAAATTAAAAAGCTGAGAAATCAACCAATAACTGATCTTAATGATTTTTTTGGTGCATTTATTAAAGCCGAACAGATCGCACAGTTCTGTCTAGCATCTGACTCTTACCTGAGCAAACTCCCCTTGGCTACTCCGCTAGCTAAGATGCTAAATGTCTTCAGTTTACCTCCATTCAAAGAATTACTGTCCCGTCTTATTTACATGTATTCTATATGAACAAACTCTTCTGTTTGTGGAGTTGAAGGCTTTTCAATCAAATCACTCATTGGTGATTATTTTATCGTTCATATCCTTATCCCTACAACAGAGAAGTAGGTCCACCACGGTTTGGACTTTGAAAGCTTGAGACCAACTCCAAAACAATACCAGTGAAAAGCAACACCAGGACCAGGAGCCTTATTTGTCAAGCTGGTGTACAAAAACCTCCACTGCATTTACCTTTTTTCCCTTCGCACGGAATGAAAGTTTAATAAATGTGTAACTCTCTGTAACACACAAGGGTATCTCACACTCAGGACGAACTGCATGACAAGAGGTTGTTCAAACACTAGAAATGTGATTTGTACATTATGTAACACTGAGATCATAAGAGATCATGCTTGTTATTTCTTATGTAAAACGTAAAGAATCAGGCTAGATTTTACAGAAATAAGTGAAGAGAATAATTCCTATTTTAACCTATAAAACTTCAAACCATTTTTTAGCTATTTTTAGTCTGCTTTTTATAATAAAACTGCATGTAGAAGCTGGATCTTTAATCAGACACGATGTTTCCAGCCTCAGCTGTCAGATACTGAGGCTAAAATGATGTAAAATGAATGTATGAATAGATAAAGCAGCATAAAGGCCGACCAGAAGAAGAAAGCAGAATTTATTACTAACAGAAATAACAGAAAGGTCAACGGTGACCAAGCCTTTTCTCATCTCACATCATTCTCTCAAGTCTTGGCTTTCAGGATAAAAAATAGAAACTATTTCCATGTTTCCACTTTTTCCTCATTTCCAGTTATTCCTGCTACTATTTACCTGCTATCCTCACTAAAGCAACTCCAGCTTGATGCCATCGTGCTTTAAAGACATCTGCATCCACACCCGTGGGGGTTTTAAAGATGTTTTTAGAGATGAGAACCACCTTCTGGTTTAAAACCAAGTGATGGAACCTAAGGCATTAATTGGGATTGGGTCAAAATCCTGGTCTTGTCTCTGCTTCCATACCCTGTGGTCTCAGTCGTGTCCTGGTCTGGATTTAAGTGATCTGGCCAACAATTGTTTTGGCCTTTAAAAGAAAGATAAAGAAAAGAGTTTTTTTGTTTTTATTCTTTAAATAAGAGCTGAAGTTTCAGACGCTTTTTCTTTGTTTTATCTTCTCTCACTTTTCTGTTGGAACAAGAATCACAGTTTCCAGTTTTTATTCTCCTCTGTCTTCCTGTTTCAGATTAACTGAGTAGAAGGAGTCACCTTTAATTTTCTTTGCTTTTCACCTCAGAAAACCTGAAAAATTCTGGTTTGAAGTTAAAGTTTTTAAGAAAAACTGCCACTTTTTTCCAGTCTATGAATTCAAATGCAGTAAAATTTTTGCCTCAAAATGCCAAAGAGTCAGCGCCAGCTTGTGCTACATAATTTATATCTTGTACCTACAAGCTAAATTTCACTAACAGCTCGATCCAACAAAACAAAACAAAGCAGAGCAGAAGTTGCTCCACCTGTTGTAGTGATTAAAAAGAGTTATCTCTCCCACTTGGGCGAGCAGGAGCACCAATTTGCATGAAGATATTTTTTCTCCCGGAGGTTTTGACAGGTTGATCTGTGTTATGAAGAGTTCCCAAAAGGCGCCAGACTGTAAATATCTGCAGACTACAGAGGAGCTCAGCCACTAAGTGCTCGTTTGATTGAAAAATAATCAAATATATCAAAGATATTCTGCTACGACTGTTTCTGTCCAGGTGTCATTATTGTTACGACTTCTAGTTGTAGTTGTTGGTGGGGTATTTTTTTTGTTGACTCATCCTCATGTTCATCACCAGCTTGGTTACACACTGCTGTGTGATGGCATCCCATTCTTCAACCAGCATTAATCAACAGCCTGGTACCAACAGCAGCTCAAGCCACTCCCACAAGTGTTCACTGAGGTTGAGGCAGGACTGAAGGTCGGACATTCATCCATCCACTCCTGTCCCAAATTGTGGACGTAGTCTCTGATAAAATCACTCTGTTGTTGCCAGGGTTGTCATCTTGGAGGATAGAGTTTGGTCCCAGAATCTCATCTCCATATCTCTCTGCATTAAGGTTTCCTCCAATGAAAACAAGCCTTGTTATCCCAGTGACCAAGATGCCACCCCACATCATCACATTGCCTCCCCCAAAAGCTGGTACCCCATCGGTGCAGCAATGAGCAGCATTCTCTGTGTCTTCTTGCCCTACAATCCAATCTGCACTCATATTACTGAACACAACATTCCTCCACATGTCCAGGGTCCAGTGCACGTTCTGCAGACATCACACAGGCCTGACGGTGAAGAGCAGCAATGGAGAGCAAAAGCAGAATCAGCTGTTTGGGATGGGCAGAGACCATTGGGCAAGTTTTCATGGGCACAACCTAAATACCCGTACCTGCTGCTCATCTCACGAATACATTTTCCTTTAAAATGTGACTCCATTTATTAGGGAAATAATCGAGTTTTCCAACAGTGTAAGATTTATTGCTGAGAGGCATTGTTACTACAAAAACACAAATGTCCTTACTTTTTGTAGAGTAATTAGGACTTTAGCAGGAATTCTAGTCTGAACAAATCCAAAACTCAATTATATGAAAGATTGAATATCACAAAAAATTCGAATTTTAAAGCAGAAAATAAACTAATGTAAGTTGTTTTGTCTTTGAATGTTTTTGAGCGAGAAGGAAAGCTCAGCAATGAAACTCCCGTCAGAGGAGCAGCAGTTTAATTCCCTCCTTTCTGACAGTCTCAAAATGGAGACGTCAGTGGTCGACATGTTGAATAAGACGGGCCTTCACCTTTACAAACACTTCATCAGTCTTTCTGAATTGAGGTGATGCACTAAAACGTTTGACAAGGTTTGGAACTGTTTTCTCTCTAACTTATCATAAAAACCTAAATGAATGACAAAGCGAGAGTCTTTGGATTCTTAGCAGCCTAGAAATGCTTTGAAACATGTATGATCAGGGTCATGGATGAGCAGCCGTCTGCCAGTCGATTCTAGACTACCCCTGACTACATGCCGAAGTGCCCTTGGGCAAAACGCTGAACCCCACGCTGCCTCTCGATGCGCTCTGTTACTGTATGAATGCGAGTGGTATGTCAAAGCACTTAATGTGTAACTACAGGAGTGTATGAGTGGGAGAATGTGACATGAAGTGTAAAAGTGCTCGAACTGGTCATGATGATTAGAAGAGTGCTTTTTATTTACCCTTTTCCACTAATCTGCACCAGATGCTTGGACTGGAAATTATTTCTGTTTTTCCCTCGATCCTGCATTTCCACGGTTTGCTGCAGAGTTGGTTGGTGTTGTTTCCCGCTGCTGGCAAACTCTCGGCACAGTGATGATTTTTTAGATGTTTTATTAAATTGCTTGTATTAATGGTCCTTGCATTCGTTCCTCCTCTTGGCAGCTTTGCAGTTAGATTTAGTTTTGTCACCATCAGTCACTTCAAAATACTTCCACACAGCAGACATTGCGCCTCCTTTCCCATTTGAGTGTTGCAGGAAATGTGCACTGCCCTCAAAGTGCTATCGGTATGTCTTTTGGTTTTTTTTTACCTGGTTTACGTCTGTTTCATGGCGTGTTGCCGCCCCTCAATGGACTGGAGTTTGTTAGCACAATCATATACATCTATTCCTATGATACTGATGTCGGATGCAGTATCGGAACACTTTTATGAATGCCGAGTACAATTACACGCACATGATATCGGGCCGATATTGATATCGGTATCGGTGCATCCCTAATAATAACTCCTGATGCACCAGATGCATGAGCGACATTCCATAACATATTTATTTCTAATTTTACTGAATATAAAAGACAAACCCAGTAATTATTCCATGTTATTTCTTTTATTAAACTCACACAAGTCCTCTCCAAATACAAATGGATGGATTTGTACCCTTAGTATAATGCTAAAAAAAAAAAAAAAGCCATGTATTCGATTTTATTTATTTATTTTTTTAGTGAATGCAAATGAGCTTGTGTGACAAGGAAGGGTTGTTTTTTTTGTTTGTTTTTTTCTAAATTTCCATCTCGTTGAGGAGAACTAACGTCAAGAGATTTTTAATGAAACAGGGGTAGATGCCTTTATTTACTATTATTTACTATATTATTGCCTATTTGTTTTTTATTCTAAGATTTTATGACAGTTTGTGTTAAGCTAAAACTCAGCAAGTCAGCACTCATGCAGGAAAAGGACTTTTCCTGACACCTTTTCCTTTTTCCAAAATACAATACTTACTGTATCTTTTGCCCCGTCGTATTTTATATTAAAAATTCTTGCTACAATCTGGTTCCTGGTTCGCTGACATACTGACGAGTCTTGGGTAACCCGTTGGCTTTCTCCATTTCTATGCTCTCCATTTTGGAGATGTTCTGATCAATCATGCTGCTGCCACAATTATAATCATATCAAAGTTCTTCCTTGACCGACTGAATCATCCACCCTTGTTTGATGAAGGTCTGTTACTAAAATGCCATCATTAACCCTTTAAAATCCTTCAATTTTTACCTAAAACATGTTTTCAGGATTAAAAGAGTTGTTGTAAAGCAAATATTTTATTGGACTACTTTTACTGGACCCTTACTGATGAAGCTGAACCATTTTTGTTGCGGTATCATCTGTTACTGGAGTACAGCATGGCTTTAAAGATCAATTGCATTTGCAGTCAGAAAAACGTCTTCAATGAATCTACTGCTACGATTGTAGCCTGGAACGGTATACATCATTCACATCTCAAGAATCTTAGCTTTCCAGTGGCGTGTAACGAACCTGGAAGGGAGACTTAGGAAAATCCATATTTATTCGTCATGTCCTGCCCCAAGACGTCTGCTACCAATGGGTTATATATCTTGGTTTGTCTTTCCTTGTGCACCTGTTTCTTCACACAGATGTGCGAAGGACCTCATTTGTGTCAGTCTTTTCTCAAAGCATTAGCTACAGATAAATATGTTCACCTCCTAATTTATTGGAAAGGTTGCACTGCTCCAAATGCCCGTGTTTGCCTTTTCCTTCATGGAATATTAAAATTTTTATCGGGTCTTTACTTTGATTCACTTCTTTGCTTAGTAGTAATAAGTCTAAACACATCCTGAATATCAAAGCCCAGTAAACAGAGCATATAAGGTATATTTGAGTTGTCCATATTTTTTAGTGTTACTGTTGTGTCTTTTGTCTCTAAACTCCTAATAACATACCAGTGGAGTATTCTCCCATCCCAGTGTGAGTTCATGTTATCAGTGAGGTGAGGCGAGCCAAGGGCCGTATTGCTTGCTGACTGGAGCAGTATAGATCGAGCAAGTCTCAGAGATTATGTCCATTGATCGGACAGGAGCGGTTAGTGGTTTCAATCGACGCTGCCTCCTGTCTGACTGTGTTTTGTGATTTCAGGGGCCGAAGGAGCCGTGTTCAGCAAATCAGTTGAGACACCGCACGTCAGAGCCGAGCCGTTCAAAGAGCTACGGTGAGTTTCACATAAATGCTGCAGCTTCTAATTAATGCAACACCATAAAAGGTACACAGAGACCTCAACATAGTTTTACTCAGTCACGCAGTTGAAAAGAAAAATTTCATTTTTATCAGAATTCTGTGCAAACTGAACAAATACCTCCAGATTCTCTGGAATAACTAAACAGAATAATTTCTTGGCCACAGCTTTGGAGTTGCCAACAATACGAGATTCAGAAATCTGACCATGAAGATCATGTTTTTAGTTGAGGGGAGAAATGGAAATTTCCTCCGATACCGGCGTATTGACCATTACAGGGCAGGATATTGCTTCCAAACTGTCGGAACACTTTGATGGAAGTAAAGAAACAAACAGAAAAAGGTCTTTTTTTCTGTTTGTAACAACATTTCAGTAAAAGCTTCACAAATTTACACCTGCTCAGCATTTCAGTCAATACCTCAGTCTATGATGTGATTGACTTACTTTATGACATTGACTTTGTTGCAAAAGATCTTTACACACATCTGTTGAATTGAGAAGCGAAAAGGGTTAAACTTAATTAGAAAATGGGTTTTAAATGCAGAAATCAATGAAGTGTTTGTCCATGGGTGGTTGGCACTCCTGGGTAATGATTTTGGTCTGTAGATGCCAGAGTCAGCACTGTGTGAGGTAATCTCTGAGATCAATAGGTTATCTTTTGCAAGTGATACCTAATAATCCCTTCATATGTTTATTTTCCCTCTTATCAGTCCCCTGCTGTTTCCAAGTCAACATCGTAGGAACACATTCTGTGTCTATGGAAAATAAGAGGCTGCAGCAGGAACTACAGAGATGCGGCAACCTGAGCAGATTTAGCTGAAGTAAATTAGTAAACTTTATATAAACAGAGGTGGACGTTGAAAATAATTACATAGACCTTGAGATCAAGGTTTGAGGTTTTGCCCACAGCTGTGTTGCTTGTATTTATGTGTCATCACATCCGCCTCATTGGATGTGCTTAACAGGAAATACGAGGCAACCCAGCTCATTGTAGACCAGAGCATGTGTGGCATGGGTGTTCTTGATCACAACATAATGTCTTACATTTGCATTGTTTTTAGCTCTTCCAATCGCTCCCATCATGAAACTAATCAAGGTTAGCAGGGTTCCTTCTAAAGTCGTGAAGAAGGGTGGACGAACCAAGGAGTTTACAAAAAGACGTCACAGGTGCAGTCACACCAGGGTAGTCTGAGAGACTTGTCTTTGGTTGGTCTGAATATCCTGCAGACCTTTTTCTAGAAAGACAAACACTACAGAGAAGCCAAGTGTCCTGCAGAAGAAGGATTTTCAACCCAAGAGCTGCTCTGATTATTAGTTGTGAATAGAATTATCTCCAAGATCACAGCAATGTAAAGACTTGTTACGTTTCTGTTGGGTTTAAACTTAAATCTAAGCTGACCACAGCCTCTATTATTGCGAGGGAAGAAATAAAAGGTTTTCAGAGGAATAGGGAATCTTTTTAAGGTGGACAGGTGTCACCGCTTATCAGCTTCCTTACAGGCATCAATCAAATTCCTCCCTGAACCGAGTCTCTGTGGCTTTATCCGTCCTCATCCTCCCCCACAGTGTACACCTCTTGTGTGAGTTGTGGATGTCGCCTTGGTGTTAGTGTCTTGTTTATCATCCTCTTCTTCGCCTGGGCTGTCAGATGGGATGACAGTCGATCAAGGCAGAACGCGAGCGACAGACCCAGCGGAGAGAGGTAGGAAGGGATGTTTATGATGGCACAGACGAGAAAAAAGAACAGCAAGTGTGATAATGAAGCAGTGGCAGAGCTGCAGGAAAAGGATGAGAACAAAACCGATAAATCACTTTTTTGTTGCATATTTGTATAGCTGCAGAAGCAGTTATGTGTTTATTGGCAGTACAGAGTATCACCATAATGAAGTTCTCCCAATCGGAAGACTTCACAATGGTTTCATGGTTTAAACAAGACAAATAATGACAATCGAGGAGAATCCAAAATGAACTTGAAATGTAAACTTACATCACTTCCAAGCTAAAATTATTTTTTACTGGCCATAAAACTCCATCATGCATTATTTGACTAAAAGTCATTACACTTGTTGATGTGCAGACTAATTCATTTTAAAGAGACAATAATAAAACATCAGTAAAGTAAACAGTTCCATTCAAGTCACATAGTTTCTATCCTAAACGCAGAACACTGTTAAACATCCAAAGTTGTCAAGAATTAGAATAATAAAAAGAATATTACCATATGTAGATTATTAACATACAAAAGCACTTGGTAGCCAGAATGAAGCAATAGTTAAACCTCTGCTGTTGCAACTCCCTGTGAACCACCCACCCAGGCACTCTTCTGCTCAGGCACGAGCCACAGACCAGTCCAACGAGACAATTTCAAGAAATAAGTTGACCTGTTGCTGCCAAGCCAAGGAGTGTGATAGTTTCCCACCTGAGGGCCAGTGTCTAACTGGCTGCTGTAAGACAAGCACACTGAATGCACCTATGTTGCAGGGACAAGTTTAAAGAGGAGTCATTGATAAAAGGCAGCGCTGGAGAGACTGGAATCCTGATCTTAAGCATGTCCCTTTACGTGAGGGCTGTTTCCTTCGTATCACTGAGAGTTTTCCACAGCAGACCATCAGTTTCCTCATTTAAATCTCTTTTCTAAACATCCTCAACTTGTTTATAGAGTCCAGGAATGAATTTGTAAAGTTTAGAAACCACCCCATGTGTTGGTTCTACTGAGGCTAGTAGCTTACAGAGAGGGTGTGTGGGTAGGACTGTCCCTCATGGGACATCATATGCCCGCATAGTTGATCTTAACTGCAGACAGAAGATAAAAGATGAGCCTGGAAGATCACATCCAGCAGTTTGTGTTCTTTCTTCTTGTATGGTGTCTTTAAAGAACAAAAAAATTCACCATATATTCAAATATGGAGCTGCTTTGTTCTGCCGAGTTGCACAGAAAGTGATGGCTTTTACAACCAATCAATCGCAGTGTGTCAAGCCCCGACCTTTAGGATCGGATGAGTAAGACTGGGACCCCAACAAAAGGATCCCAAAAAAGTAGGATGGGTCAGATTAGATAATTTAGGACCCTTCCTAGTTTTTGACTGTGGAAATGCAAAAAAATGCATACCAACCCGCCCCCACTGGTGGAAAAGGGTCTCATCAGCAGTGCCAACGCTTTAGCATAACACCAGGCTGACAACGTTAGCATTCAGTAAACAATCCATTTACAAATTAAAACATTTTTATCTGAACTGAAAGTCTATTCAGTTAAATTCCCCTTTTTTTGCAATGTGCCAATTCAGTCAAATATAATCCAATTAAAACAAATGCTGTATGTGATTCATTTCAGTCCAATTAATAATTAATTAAATAATAATAAAATAATAAGAGAGGCAGAGTTGAAGCAGAGAGAAAAAAGTAAAAGATGAGGAAAAATAAGGAAAAGGAAACTGGGGTGAAATACACATTTTATCAAGAATAAACACAAGAGAACACAAAAAAGTCAATTTTCTGTAATTGGGGTAAAACAGCAAAGGACATTGATGATAAATTTCTAATAAGAGTTTCCGTAGTGTGTGCACTGAGATGAGCGGTGATCAATCACTCCTGCTTTCCATCCTATGAAACAATGAATAAATGAAATAGTTCCCATCAGAGAAGTGAAGATAATATCAGAGCATCGCTCCAAAGCCCACCATCATGTCATCGTTCACATCATTTGACATTCTTCCTGCCTTATGCATCTTTGGTGACAAACACCCATTTCAGGATGAAATATCACCAAAACAATCCAATTATGTCAGAAAAGGCGTTTGAGCTTGTTGGATCGTGGCTAAAATCTAATCTTCCTCTAATCGCTCTAATCGCTCCAAACTCCTTGGCAGGTAGCAATCAAGGACTCAGATCCTATTTGAGGATATCATATTAACCCCTGAGACACATGAAAACACACATCCCACTCAGAGCTGCCGCTTCTTTATTGAAATCGTAACCATCATTTCTTTCTGAATAGTGATGCCGTGCCAACAGGATGTGTCCCTGCATCAGACGAGCGTCTTTGTGAGAGTAAAACGTCAGCATGGACAAGTTTGATTGATATCCTGATCAATTCTGAGCACAGATAAAGAAAATATATGTGTAGCAATAAAAAGGAAAGTCAACGTGGAGTAGAAGGCAAAGCACAGTGGAAATGGCTGAAAGATATATGGTAAGGTTGTTATTTTCTTCCCCTCTTAAGCTGAATTAAAATGTGAGGTGGCTCTTTCCTTTATGACTGAAGGATAATAAAGTTTTACATCATGAAAATTTGCCACACTCATGTTAATGTTACAGAAACTCAGTCTTGTGCACCAAAACTACCCAGTTAGGTATGCATTAAAACTGGGAATTATAAAATGTGTCATTATGTCTGTTACAAACACGGCTGCCTGATCTTGTGACAGAAATACCAACATTAATAAGAAAAATAGGTTAAAAATGACCCATTTCCTTCTCTCAAATAACAATAATGCTACTTTTTTTTTTTAAATGTCCAAAATTACCTTCCAGAAAAGAAAGACCAGACAGACTCCTGGAACTCTACACTCACCCCCATGAATGGCCAGTTGCACTTCTCTTCAGTCTGAAGCTTTTATTGGTTAATGTAGATGTTGGATTATGAAGTCTCTAACAATCCCACATTCTTTGCATATATCCCCTCTGACTGGGGACGAGGTGTGAACCCTGTATGACCTGTATGTCTCCAAGGCGCTTGCACATGTGTATATCCAAAGTTGGCCAAGACATTTCCCCCCACCATTACACCAGCAGCAGCCTGAAGCGTTGATCCAAGGCAGGATGGATCCATGCTTTCATGATGTCTCCAGCAGATTCTGAGCCTAGTATCTGAATGTGGACCTCAAATGGAGACTCGTTAGACCAGCAACGTTTCTCCATCTTCTATTATCTAGTGTTGGTGAGTCTGTGTGAATTGTAGCTTCAGTTTCCTGTTCTTAGCTGGCAGGAGGCACCCGGTGTGGTTGGACGTGTTGTGTGTTCAGAGATGCTGTTCTGCAGACCTCGGTTGGAACCAGTGCTGATCTGACTTCCTGTTTCCTTTCTATCATCTCCAACCAGTCTGCCCATTCTCCTCTGACCTCTGACATTAACAAGACATTCTGGTCCAGACAACTTCTCCTCCCTGGATATTTTCTCTTCTTCAGACCATTCTCTGGAAACCCTGGAGATGGTTGTGTATGAAAATCCCTTCACCTCAGCCATGTTTACACTGAGTTGCTTCCATGTAATTAGCCATATGTGTTAACAAGCAAATGAAAGGTGTACCAAATAAAAAGGGACAGGTGAGTGAAGATATTTTATTCTTCATCCTTTTCAGCTTTTCTTCTATTTATTCTCACCTTTGAGTAACTCTGGTCTCAGTAATTGAAAGGACGGACCGCTCCGAGTGTGTTCAGGTTGTTTGCTTAGGCAAAGCAATCAGCTTCTTACTGCCCAAAATCCACATTTAACCTCCAGTTTGCTTTGTGGTTCAAAGGTGGTAGATGTCAGCTCGCTGTAGCTTTTATATTTATAGACCCAAAAAATTCTCTGAAACAGTGGAGGGGAAAAGGAAGGACTTTTACCCCAAAGGCATGAAAGTTTACACTTTCTGTTATTTTAAAACCTTTATGAGCAGGAACTATATGAGCAGGAAGCGTGAAAAGTTATTAACCTTTGATCTTAGTTGTTGATATGAAGCACAACCAGGAAAAAGGAGAAGAGGATATGAGGGCGTATAAAGTGGAGAAGAGAACAGGATGGAGACGTGGATGAAACTTTATTGATCGCTGGGAGGAAATGAGGCTGTAGTAAAAGTAATAGGCATGACGACATGGGAATAAAGATGAAACCATAAAGCAACAGCAAAAAAAGATTTGGGGGTTTGGAAGTGTATAGCCGCAGCTTTTCAGAGCTCGTCTGTAATGAGTAAAATTACTTCATAGAAAGCATGCTTTGCCTTCAAATGTCTTACACGAGTACCACTCGCTTTTTGGGAAATATGAAAATCTTTTTATATTAGAATGAGACAGAAGTTAGATGAAGGAAATGGAAAAAAGAACAGGAGACATGGTTTCAATTCACTGGGGTCGTGAAGAGGAAATGAATAAGAATACCACCCTAAGAGATTTCTTTGCCCGACTCCCTGAGAAGCAACCTGAGAGAACGACAGAGCTGGAGTTGTTTCACTTCCTTTGAGCTTCTTTGAATGAAGACATGCGTCTCTCTTTCTTCGCCTATGATGGATTTTTTCTCGTACTTGTGAAGAACAAAGAATTCTGACTAAGAACCACCAAATTTATGGGAGATTCCTGGTGTGGAATGCTCATGAAATGCTTTGAAGAGCTGGTATTTTGTACGAGGCTTGTATCCCCACAGTCTAGACCAAAAGCAATCCTTCACAAAGCTAACAGAGATAATACCTTATTACTTCTATTTTCATTTAACTTGTGAGTTCTTGCTCAATTAGAAAACCCCACCACCTATACCAGGAAACTCGTGGATTTTTTTTCCCAACAAACTGCTTCCAGTGATGGTTCAGAACAAACTGCTAAAGCTCTGGCTCTTATGCTGCGCTGGAACCAGTTCTCTACTGGACCAAAGCAAAGAACCTTTTGCAGTGAGGGGCTGAGGATGAGGATCCAACCCAGACAACTCAAATGTTGGGACCAGCTTTTTTAAAAATCCTAAGTTTGTAGAGTTAAAAGGTCAAAAAGTTGAATCGTTTCACTGCAAGGTTTGCTGTTGTGCACTGCATGTAGACCAAAGCAAAGTGAGTCACGAGGAGTGTTGGGAGTAACGCGTTACAGTAACGATATTACTATTTTGGGTAACAAAGTAAAGTAGTGCGTTACACTTAAAATATTGGTAACGAAATGACTTTACTGGACTACAGTAACGTGTTTTCCTGCGTTACTCATGCCGTGTTTGCCATGTGTGAAGTTCTCATCTGTTTTAAGTGGTGCGCGCATGCTGCTGCCTGTGTGTGTGCTTGTCTGGGCACGTTGCCATAGAGATGGATTTGCGTGACGTAACTGATTGTGCGCCAACTAAGGAAAAAGAAAACTGCTGCTGGAGTCGGAGATATGGGCTTTCGGTCAGTGGCGATATTCGCATTATTTTCAATTCAGTCCAGTTTCAGTCGACCCTCCTAAACAAGCTAAGCTTTATTCAACATTTCCTGGAGCGCAGCAGCCGATAACAGACAGAAATGAACAAGCTAGTTGCAGGTTCATTGTAGGAGACATGCTCCTCCTGTCCATTGTTGAATCGCCCAGGTTTAGAAAAATACTAGATAAATGATTATGAGACAAGTGTGTCCATTTCTTCCCACAGACAGACATGTTGATCTTATGGTTTCAATGCCATTTTGATTACAATATACAGTGGTCCCTCGTTTATTGTGAGGGTTACATTCTGAAAACACCCCGCAATAAATGAAATCTGCGAAATGATGACCTTATTAATTTTTCACAATTCAAATGCACATTAAGGCCTTATTGTCTCTCCTCTGAGTGTTTATAGACTTTTTCCAAACTATAATAATTTTCAACATTCTCACACGCTTTATACGATCTCAAAAACCTAAATATATTTAACAACGTGAATTTCTTAATAATTACTCACCCCGTAAAATATATTCCAGCTTCTCTGCTGCCGCTGCGTCCCCACCCTCGTCTGTAACGTCGATCAATCAAGAGACAAAGCACAGTGGGCTGATTCCTATAGTAAAATTTGGACATAGAATGATTGAAATAGAGTTTACATATACTTAAATATGCAGTGCTGCATACAAAATAAATCCCCAAAACAGCGAGACTGCAGAAGATGAATGGCGATATGGCGAGGGACCACTGTACAGTAAACACGATGCAGACAGGCAGTGATGATTGTCCGTGTCTACACGATGAATTATGGTCACGTAAAGTAATTAGTAGTGGCGTTACTTTTCAAATGCAGTAACGAGTAAAGTAATTTCATTACATTTTACAGAAGTAATGAGTAACTAGTAACGAATTACTTTTTTGGAGTAACTACCCCAACACTGGTCATGAGCCACACCTCTGTCTACCTCTTGCCCCCACCCACAACTTAGCTAGTCTGCGAAAGAATGTGCAAACACTGAGCAAAACAATATAACCATTTTGTGGAACATGTAACCTATAACATTTATTTCCCTTCCCACGCACCTCCTCTGCTCCCTTGCACTACCTGTCAACGCCTTGGCCCTCCTGCCTCCCACTGGGGCTCTCTCCTCAGCCTCCTGTAACCTTTACTGCTGAAGATGTGAGTCGCCTTCGTTCCAGGCCAGCTGCAGGCCCTGATGGCCTAAGCCCCGAAGTGCTGAAAGGATGTGACTCTCAGTTGTGTGGGATTTTCAAACACATCATTAACCTGAGCCGGATCCAGATGGTTGTTCCTGACAGGCGGAAAACCTCATGTCTGGTTCCAGTACCCAAGAAGAAGCATCCCAGCACACACAGCGACTATACCTCTCGATGGAGGTGGATGCTTTTTCTTCTCTCTCGGGCTGGGGACCTTTCCTGGATCAGCTTCCAAGGTCGCCCCGCCATCATCTGATGGCAGAGACTGAAGAAATGATCTGGGAAAAGTTCACAGGCTCCCTTATACTTACTTACGCACACATGTATGTACAACACCCCCCACCCCCCCTTATGATTTCCCCGCCTTGGTTGGACCCTTCCCCCCTCCCTCCACTCCTGTGCGGCGGGTGGATTGAACGTGCTCAAATCAAATCAAATCAAGTTTATTTGTATAGCCCTATATCACAACAAAGTTGTCTCAGAGGACTTTACAGAAAG
>JBAMHW010000017.1:19837219-19850423 GCA_037177495.1 Rhadinocentrus ornatus | reverse complement strand
CATGTTATCCTTTCGGGCTGAGCCCGACCGGGCCCCATGGGGAGAGGCCCGGCCACCAAGCGCTCGCCTCCGTGCCCGTGAACTTTATCATACACTAAATAAAAAATTTTTCTTTAAAAAAAAAAAGCTTTTTAAAATTAGATTGGCGACGTTGAAACATTATCTTGCTGAGAAAACAGGTCAAGCTCAAACAGTATCCCAAACAATGTGGTCTTCCAAAGAAATTCTAAATACACTTGAGAGAGGGTCAAACTCAGATTGGAAAAGACTTCAAAATGATGTGACTGTTGTGGTTCTGTGGCTGTAAAAAAAAGCAGGTGCAGGTGTGTTGAAGCAGGGATACATGTAAAACCTGCTGGATCGCAGCCCTCGTAGGACCGAATTGGAGAACCCTGTCTTAGAGCATTAGACTGGTTCTAGCAACAGCTGTTTTTTTGATCTCTTAATGCCATTATTTCCTTACTTACTGTTTGTTTCAGCATGATTTCATTCCAGAAGTGTCTTTCTGTCTGTAACAAGGTGTTCAGAGACTGTGCTTGGTGAATAATACATATAGATGACACATGAACCAATTTCTCTGCAACTCATCATTTAAACGGATGAGATACAGTCAGGACATTCTCCGCTATAATTCGTTTTGCGCTTCGACTTAAAACCAGCAGGAAGTAGTAGCAAGCCTGCTGTGTTTTCTATTATCTAATGTTGCTTTTCTCCATTCCCAGAAATTCCTCCGTGGTGTCAGTTATTATCCTTTTGTTTTCTAAAGTGTCTTTTTTCTCGTGATGATCAAATACAGCTGTTTTATTTTGTGTTGGTGTTTTATACTTAGAATACTAGCAGATTGTTTCTGTAGAGGCAAAAACAGAAGAGAGATAGTAAATAATTTGTCTATTTTCAGAGGAAGCGCAGAGATGAGCACAGTGGTGAGCTTGAAAAAGATCTTTTTTTAACTATTAATAACATTTAACATTCGGAAGTTAAGTGTTAATGCATCAACCAATGTAGTTTGCAGAGTTTTCTGGTTTAAAAAATCTCGCACTACAGCAGATGAGTTGATCATTCCTTCTGCCACTGACATGATTTTCACTGTAGTTAACAAAGAAGCAGCCAATAAACCAAAGACTATTTTATGGCACATTTCTTCGGATGTTTCTTTTTAAGCTTTGGGGGGCGTGTGGTGCTGGGATCAGGGGGGCTTGACGTTATTGTTGTCAATGAAAAAGGGCCCCTGCAAAAAAAAGTTTGGGAACCACTGGACTAACAGAAACATGGGAAATGTTAATGTCTGTGGTGGCTGCTGGACAATGATTAAAATGACAAGCCTAAACCATTAAAAGGCAAAAAGCTTCTTCAGCAACAATGTTCATTTGTTTTGTTTTAAGTTACCATAATGAGTTTCATCACTTGTGTGATAAGGTCAAGAATTTCTTCCCTCAAATGGAAGCAGGTCAAGTTATGTTATTCAATCACTTTACAGTAAACATCCGAATGTCTCATTTCAATCCACCAATATCTAACAGTGTATCCCAATCTCTCTGAGCCACAACCCAAGATAACATGCGTTGCTGTTTGCAACCCCACCCCCCTACGCAACAGCTGATAGGTTGGTTGTGTGATACAAATGGCTCATCCTGCAGACATCCCATAAATGTAAGGCTTTAAAACTTTATAAATAAGGAAGATGAAGCAGTTTTTGATGGATTTTGTAAACAGCTTTGACAAAGCACCAATATTCCGAGAAATCACCTTCTCTCAGATTCACGAATATGTTTTTTTTATTATGGCATGAGTAATATCTTTGCCGGTTATGTGTTAATGTGTTGAATGTTAACATGTTAATTTCACAGGTCATTCTTTTTCCTTTAACTTATTCATTTTGACAGCTCTAATAAAAATCTCACATTTATTTGAGATGTATGTTTTTACAATGACTGGGTTTAGTCACCCCCTAAAATTATCTTACGACCCCGTGGGGATTGGGACCCCAGGTTTAGAAAAGGCTGATCTTAAAATCCCTTACAACTATGTCAGTGGTTCCCAACCCTGGTCCTCAAGGCCCACAATGTCTCCCTGCTATAACACACCTGATTCAAATTAAATGGTTCTCTGACAATCTCTGCACAAGTCTGCTAATGATCCATGAATTTGAATCAGATGTGTTGTAGCAGGGAGACATCTAAGACCTGCAGGATAGTGGTCCTTGAGGAACAGGGTTGGGAATCACTGAACTAGGGGATTAAAATCTCGACTTTCACCCATCTCTACATTAGAAGTAGCGACCAGTAACACATTTTCTTTGCATGTTCTTTCTTCCAGGTTGGAGTCTCCCACCCGCTCCTTGGTGATGGAGGCCCCCAAAGGAATACAGATCCTGGCCGAGGCCGGAGACATTCAGGCCATCTGCAGAAACGAGCTGCGACTGGAGTCCAAAGATGGAGAGGTTTGTCATAAATCCCTTTTTCTTTCTTTTGTCCTGTTTGAAGTTCATACAGCAAAATGAACTTCTTATTTGGCTTAGAAAGTAGAAGTAATATAGTAAAATTATTACACAAACTGGCCCGCAGGATCATCCACCACCTTTTAGAGAATCACCCCCAGCTTTACTCTCTACTTTTTATCTGAAGTATTAGCACACCATTTTTCACTTTTCTTTTAGTATAGTGGTTTAAAAATCCTAGGATGTTATGACCTTTTGGACACATTTAGTCTCAGTTAAAGTTACTGACAACAAATTTCTTCTTTGGAAAACAGGCTGAAGAAATTCAGAAACTAAATTCCTTTTTGCCCAACTACAGATCTGCAAAAAAGACACCATTGTTTTGCCTGCGTTGGTCATTATTTGTTTATACTGATAAAAATCCAGGCCACGTGGTGCTTTTGTTCTTTAAAAATGTGTTGATTCAGTTCTGTGATTTTCAGGACTGCAGATTCAGAGAAGCATTAATTTTGACTCCAGATTCTGTGTCTGTATCTTACAAAAGAGAATACAAAGGCCCAAAAGTCTATTGTTGAACAAGCAGAATGAATTGAACTTTATTTTTGCAGAGTTGTGAAGTAAAAAAAACTGGTTAAGCTCTGGGGAAAGGAATGTAGGCTCAGTGTACGCTGATGATCATGTGCTATGAGTTTCAGGTTTGTAAGTATAGACACTGATTATTTCAGAAAGAACAACCTTCAGGAAAGTTACCATCATTCTCTGCTCTGAGATCCTGCATGGTTTTCTTCTGTAGAAGTTAATTAACCGATCTCAGACCATCTCAAATGAAACATGCTATGTAAAGTTTGATTGAACTTTATCAAATATATACGCTAGCAGGAGAGAGTTAATCCGATCTAAATTTGTAACAGTAAATCTGCTGTCTCAGGTGAAAGAGTTTGAAACTACCAGCTGGTAAAGAAAGCAGGTGATGATGGTGATCCTTTCCCTCTCATTTACCATGGTCCTGGACAAAATAAATCCACAGATGTCCATCTAGCTAGAAATGTTGTTATTTTGTAGGTGCAGTAATCCACATGTAATTAATAGTGTGTAGTGTAATTCATACAGACTATTATAACAACTGCATTTCAAATTGCTTTTCAAAAATGTATTCCTGTTTATGGTATTATTTCTCCTCAAGTAAAGTTCTAAATATTTGGACACTCAAGTATGTATTTTAAGGGGCAGGGAAGAAAAGCTAGCTAGCTGAAATAGCAGATGGTTTAATAGCTTAGGGAGATAATTCTGTTTTTTATTTTCCTTAAAAAATACTCAGATGTATCATGTAAATGTATTTAACAAACCCAACAATTAAGTTGTCTTTTAACTTGTGTTAAGCAACTATTTCACAACACTTAGGACATATTATTAGGGCTATCAGTCTTTCCAAATGCTTGATCTTGATTAATCATATGAGTGTCCTGAGTTAACGCGCGATCTCCAAGTCCACATAGTACATGTAGGCTGGTTAAGCGAACTCCCATGCCCCTTCAAGACCCTGAAGATGGTGTAGAGGTGGTCCACTGTTCCACGACCGGGACGAAAACCACACTGCTCCTCCTCAATCCGAGCTTCAACTAGCTGATGGACCCTCCAGGACCCCTGAATAGACCTTACCAGGAAGGGTGAGCAGTGTGATCCCCTGTAGTTGAAGCACACCCTCCGGTCACCCTTTTTGATAAGGGGGACCACCACCTGCCGTCTGCCAGTCCAGTGGAACTGTCCCCAATGTCCACACGATGCTGCAGTGGCGTGTAAACCAAGACAGCCCTACAGCATCCAGAGCCTTAAGGAACCCTGGGCGAACCTCATCCACCCCCGGGGGTACGCAGTCCTTTTTTTTTAACTGTACACAGTCTTGATGGAGCACTTCTTTGGGGCTGATGTAGGGGTGAACCAGAATCTCCTCAAAGCCATCCAGAAGTCTCTCTCCAGGCCTCTCCAAACTCCTCCCATTCCTGAGTTTTTGCCTCAGAGACTGCCAAAGCCACGTTCCACTTAGTCTGCCGATACCTATCAGCTGCCTCCGTAGTCCCACAGGCCAGAAAGGCCCGATAGGACTCCGTCTTAAGCTTGACGGCATTTATTACTGCTGGTGTCCACCAACAAGTTTGAGGATATGTATCATGCTTTTAATACTCTAATGAACAGTATTGTACCATTAGTTATAGAATAAGGCACTTTAGTTACCTGTTATATTTACCCACCTGAGTTGAATGACTTCATATACATAGATAATTTGAGATGGTACTAAAAACAGCAGGAGAATCATGTTTCAACTATCAGCTTAATGAACCACAGATCAGTGGCATGATTGAGCATATAAGGAGCCTTAGAAAGGTGAATTTCTCAGACATAAAGGTGGGCTTTGGATTCAGGAATCTGTAAAGACAATGTTTACAAGCTGTGGAATAAATTTATATAAATTGTAAATATGTTCCATCATCTACAGAACATAAAATCAAAAGATTCTGAAAATCTAAAGACATCTCTGCGAAATGGACGTAAACGAAGATTCCTGTAGTATCTGTGTATCTTTCATGTGCTGATGACCTTTATTCAGCCATCTTTTCATACTCAGATTTCTATTCCTTCCTTCTTCCTCTTTCTGTCTTCTTTCTGTCTTTACCTTTGCTTAATAAATTGCATATTCTCCTGTTGGCTTATTCTCATCCTTTCCTTCGTGCTCCTAAATTCCTCCAACCGTTCCTTGATTCGTTACACACATCAGTCTTCACATTTATCACAGTCAGCTGTGCTGATAAAAGGATTTCCCTCCTTACGTTGCACCCGTCATGTCAGATCCGTTCAAATCAGCAGAGGAGGATTAGCGAGAAGAAAATGTTTAAAAGTTTCCCACAAAAACACAATTAAGTCAGTCTGCTGATATGAGATGGATGAGCTGGTGAGGATGGTGGGGGGTTATGAAGGTGCCCTTGAATCCATTGTAGTCCAATTAAAGCAACAGCAGTGGTGCTCTGAAACCATGCCTGTAGCACATCTTCCTGCAGCTTTCATGGCTGTGTGGTCAGAAATTAAACGTGGAACTCACGGTGGGCAGTGCATATAATTAGTCGTGTTCTTACACTCCATTAGTGTTGCAAATGTCCATTCGTCAAACCTCTGTCTTACACGCATACTCGCACTCTATTTCCACAGGCGCTGCCACAGCAATTACAGAAAGGTTTTGGCTGTAAGACACCCACAGACCACACAGGCAGATACAGAAATAGTCAAACTCGCTTTTTTATGGGCGCTTCTGTGGCCACTCATTAGCACACCTCAGGGGGGAATAAGGACATCTCCTAGGGAATATTTAAAGCAGTGTTCAGGTTTCTAACCAGCAAGTAACAGTAATTGGGTATTTAATATCTGAGCAAAGCTTAAACTACAGTCCCTTTTATGCTACATACACCATGCAGAGTTATGATCACATCATTGGCCTTCCTTCCAGAGCTGTTTTCTAAGTCTTCGTTTTTGGGTCTTTTGTTTTACCTTTACCTGCCTAACCCTTCCCGGTGTGTCTCACTCTGTCTGCCCCTTCTGGTGAATGATTTGTTCAGCAGCTGTCTGGGGAAGTCAGCTGAGACTCTGCTTTAAAAGGGTTCCAGGTCATTTCTTGGCAATGCCTCCCAGCGGTGCCTGGTAATAGCTCCTTTACCTTTTTATGACAGAATAGCTCCACCTCTCTGTGGCCAGTGAAACACCAGCCCATCACGAGCCCCAGAGGGCCGAAAGGAGGAGGAAGAGGAAGAGGAGCAGAGAAACTGGATTGGTGCAGCTGTGGGTTATTGTTCTGCAGAGTGAGAAAGTTATGTTCCAATTAGTGGGGGGAGTAGATGAGGAGTTATGAGGGGAGTTATGAATAGATTTTTTTCTGTAGGGAGGGTGGCAGAGCAACTTTTTGGGATTTTTATTAGTTCTTCTTGCTCAGGAGGGTTAACTTAGGAATCAGCAGACTGTGAACTGCACTTATTTTTATTATGTTTTGTGCTTTCCCAATAAACTATTTCCAAAGTTGAATCAATATCTGTCATTGATCTTCTTAGTTGATGGTCCGGTTTCTTAGTGATGGTTTGTTAGTGATGATCTGTTCAGGATCTGAATAATGCTTGCAAGTTAGTTTAAATTATGTGCATTCCGGCTGGTTTGGGCTGGAAACTGGCAAGACAACCATGAATTTTGCATTTGTCTTACTTTTGTCGTATAAATAAGGGCATGGTGTAATTATACATGGGCTGCAATTCATCAGATGTGTACTGAATTTTAAGGCTTTGGAAGGACCACAGGCATTTATTTATTTTATTTGAACATAAATAAATAAATAAATACATGACTGAGCAGAAAGGGAAAAGTGTGTGAGCAGGCCCGTCTTTAGGAATCAGTATTAGCCGTCGAACCTAAGATGCCGTGATTTTGTGAATGCGTTAGAAAAACATTAAAAATGGATTTTAAAGTAAAGCAAATTTTAAAAATAAAACTGTTGCTTTCTTTCTGGTAGAACTTTTTTCAGGTTTATTTATATGGGCTCAATATAAAGTCATGAACATTTTGCAGCTGTAAATAAATGCAAATAATTTCAGAGTTTGTATTTTTAAATCAAGTTTGTCATCCTGCAAAAAACTATCTGCCCCAAAAATTCAAGTTTTTGAATGTGCAGAAAGGATTTGGATGGTTTTAAAAAAGATTTATTACTTGCGTAATACTCTGTACTGAGTTCAGACGTCAGTTTCAGACAATTTCAAACATGGTGACGATAAAGGAGATCATGATAATGTTCATTCTCGGATAGAGACATTAAAGGAGGCAGCACAGTAGACGGCGGTGGTCTGTGCAGCCATTAAAGGCGTCACAGTCTTCCTGCTTCCTTCACAGGTAGCCATGGTTTATGGTGGTTTGCTCCAACAAGCAACCACAAGATTCCTGAAAACAGACCAAATTACACACGTAAATTACGCATAAGGCGAACAAAATGTTCCGTATCTGTCTTCAGGGTTGAGCTAAATGGGCCTTTAGTGCTATTTTCTCAACAGTGACATCTAATGGTTGGGATGGAAGCTGCAGTGAGCCAAGGTAGCGGTGTAAACAGATTTTCCTGCTTGCACCAGCACAGATCTTTGGAAATGAAGTTCTTTCTAAGCCCATCAGAGAAACTACACCAAGTTAAAAACACAAAACAAAAAAACATTAAACTAGAATTCCAGATTTCCACTGGTTTCCAGTCTGACCAGTCTTTTCTCCTTCCACCTCAGATCTCTCTGGACGCTCGAAGGATCCGCCTCATGAGGCTGCCAGAAGGGAAAGCCTCCACCAGCTCCTCGTCCTCAGGGACCAGGCAGACTGTCTACGAGGTTTGCGTTTGCCCCAACGGGAGGCTTTTCCTGTCCCAGGCTGGCACCGGATCCACCTGCCTGATCAGTAACAACGTCTGCCTCTAGGACTGATTTGTAAACTTATAAATAATGACACAGATACCCAGAAATGAGCAAAACAGACTGATGTACACGTTTGGCCTGCCTCTAGGACTGATTCAGAGCCAACACATTTACAGAAATATAAAGACTGCCAGAGCAGATGGACACACCAACACCTTACAATCACAAAACACCTAGACTCAACCCATGTTTCAAGTCTAACCCAGACAAGTTTGAATTGAAGCTGCTGACAGATTTCAGTTCCATGGGATTTTTAAAAAATGCAGGTTTGTACGACTAGAGGTCATAAAAGAACATTTATCCCTTTTCTCTTGGAAATACACGTCAGGGACAGTATTTAATAAAAGGCGTGTTTGTAATATTTCGGCTTGACCTCAATAGTCCTACACGAGCAACTTACACATACACACAGTTGCTAATAGACACCTCTACACTCAGCGTACATTCACAGACACACATTTGCTTCTGGCAGGAAAATCTCCAGAGATTTGCTATGAAAGAAACTGATCTGTTTCCTTTCTCGTCAAGCATTTCAGGCGCTGAATCACTAGGGTGATCACCGATGGCGACCGGCCATTCTTCCCAATCTCCTTCCTTTTCTCTGTCATCACCTCCTCTCATCTTCCTCCGATTAGCTTCTACAGCTCAGATAATTTTATTTCTTGCTGCTCATTAGACACAATTAAGCCCAAAAGGCATTCTGCAAGTACCTGATGATGATCATTCCTAATTAGATTGGAGTCCTTGAACATTTGTGGAGTCAAACACACCAACAGTTTCAAAGGTAGCCAAGATTGTAGCACGCCCTTGCTTTAGAAGTATGCAACCTCGCTAAAGCATCAGTTTGTTGACATCAAACAAAAAGAAATAGATAGATGGACCACACAGCAACAAGTCGGTCCCACTGAAAACAGCAGAAGACTAAACAGTGCCCAGTAACTGAGAATTTTCCACAGTATGACATGAACAACTGCAGATAAATGACACCAAATAAATTTAAATATTTTGGACTGAACCTGAAAAGGCTAACACACGTGATTTTAAGGAGTTGACATGATTTTCTCAAGTCTTTGTGAAATATCTGACATGGTTCAGTCACATACAACTTTTAATCTATTTTTATGCCAATGTAAATCTACACAAGTTATTCTCTATAATCCCTGAAGCATGTTATTGCTGCACAAAGAAGTAAACAGTAAACATGGTGAGAGCTCACACTAGCACACACTGCTACCTGAGCTCAAACCACCACACAGAGACAGGTAGAAAACACAGTTTTACTATCAAGTATTTTATTTGTCAGGATAATAAACATTTAAGAAGGTGCAGATAGATCATTATTAGCTCTTTTTTTAATTAAGTCAAGTATGGGACTACTTGTGAGAATTTGATGGTAACAGTAAAAAAAATCAAGAGTTTTAGCTTGCCTCTATGGCAGTCCTGTGAAAATGGAAATTGGGGAAGTAGATAAATAAATGGGAAGATTCATAAACCTGCACAGCTAAAGGGCTCCCCGAATGAGGCCTTTTTCAGTACCACGGCTGTGCTGGAAACCTTTCTCTTTTTTCTTGGATTTAGTGCCAGTTGCACAACCTGATAACATTTCAATTCAACGTAACGTTAGATAAACATTAACGTAACTGAACCCGGCTACTGTGCATTTACCTCAACTTTGAGGTACAAAGTTTATAGAAAGTGACAATATCGATCTTTGTGATTCATTAGTTGTAGCATTTGAATCCAAGTAGTGGTGACATCAATGTGCTCTGGAACATAGTTTAACTTTTCTTTTTGATTTGTCCCCTCTGACGTCCTGGAATCAAGTAAACTTGCCCCAACAATAACCAGAAAAAGAAAAGTTAAACTAAACCTTAAAAAAGTGTGCCCTACTGTTTTATTTCTGCTTTTTGCAGCATGTGTCTGTGTTTTTTGTTCTAACTTGGTGAGCAGTGTGGTCATCTAGTCTCAGTGTGTTGAGCTTTCTCAGCCACCGTAGATCCGGATGTGTATGTGTGGTTGTAAGCACACATTCACATCAGGATCCAGGTTTGACAGGATGAACTGATGCTGAAGTGGGGAGAAACCTCTGAAATACCAAGCTTAAATTAAAGTGAGTTAACATGGTATAATGTCCGGTCTAATTCATGTTGCATTTACCGATAGTAATACTAACGTTTGTGTGAACCACTATATGATACCTCCATTCTTTCTTTCCACTTCCTCCAGAAAGTTTCCCAACTTCCTGTCAAACAACCTTGTCTAACATTAAAAGGGGAATCCTCACATCCCACTGATATTACCAGATAGCTTTTCTTTGAGCTCTGAGGATCTACACCTGTATACTTAACTTGATATGTCGCGAGCACGTTGCATCAGGCTCTCATGAAAGATGCTGGCATTAAACTGACAGAATGTCATGTCCACTCAAACATGTGTCCTCTTGATGAAACATCACCATCCAGCTCCACTGACAGAGAAGCAAATAAAAATATTTTAAACCACTAAGAGAAAACCAGAATGTTTTGAACCGCCGCTGTGGTCACCCTACTTGTTTCTTGCACTGGGACATTTTTTTTAAAACGGACAAAAAAAATAAAAATAAAGTGAGCCACTCTGTTGAAAGAGGGGAACTGTGCCTGTGCCTTACGTCAATGCACTTGTGGCAAGAAGAAGCACATCACACAGACTTT
The DNA here is from genome assembly GCA_037177495.1 of Rhadinocentrus ornatus. Lineage (NCBI taxonomy): Eukaryota > Metazoa > Chordata > Actinopteri > Atheriniformes > Melanotaeniidae > Rhadinocentrus > Rhadinocentrus ornatus. Next base: position 19,839,819 of record JBAMHW010000017.1, on the reverse strand, counting down.
CTTTGGCATCAGCGAGTCACATGACCTGATTTCAGTTACCAACACATGGATCTTTCCCTCTGTACGAATGCAAAGACCTCCAGCCGCGTCTGTCTGTAGATGTCCATACCTCACTGTGAGAAGGGATGGGTCTGTTGTATTTCACTTGTCACTACTTTAACTTCTTGTTTTTCATGATTAAATATTCTGTGTTAAAAAGTCTGATTTTAAACCACTTGGGCTGAATGTTGTCTTCTGTGTGTTGCACTACAAGATCTTTGCATTTTTATGTAATTATTAACATTTTAACTGTCAAAAACAAGATTTTCTACTACAAATTTAGCAGAAAACAACTATTTCCAAACCAACACAATATTTTGTCCAGTTCTTCTGGAAGTTCAGCTGGAAGCTGTCCGGCTTTCCTGGGGTGGAGAGAGCTTCCAAAAGGCTGCAGGTTAGGTTGAAGTTTCAGATTTCTTTGGAGATGCTGGTGCTCATTAAATTTCTTCTTTTTTTTTTTTTTCTAGCCATGTGCAATGGCAAGGATTTTTTATCTGATCCGATGCCAAGAAAAATTCTCGTTACCATGGTAACAGAGTTTTGCGTGGACAAAAGCGCAAAGGTTTGAGAACAGGCTACAAGGTGAACTTTCACTCCATAACTTTTCGGCCTTAATACTGAAGCCGTCGCTGTCCAGCAGCATCCCACAGCTGAGATAACACACTATGCAACTTTTTCCTCCGGGACGCTGCGTGACGTTGCAGCTGAGTTCCGCTTTGCGCACACGACACACGCTAGCAAGCGGATGTAAACAAACGGCCGTTTTGACCTCGCACCATGGCTGATTCAGCAAAGAAACGTTAGAAGACATTATCGGAGAAAGAGAGAAAACAAAAGATTTTGTTTTTTACTATCTGGAGAGAGCTCACAATACAGGTAGGATGCAAGATGGATGCTGAATCAGCCGTCTATAGGGGGAAATGGCAAAAGTCAAGTAGTGCTTCTTTAAAATGCAAGTTGTGCAAACATGAACTGGAATCTTCTGGCGACGATGACGTCTGTCATGTTATTGAATTTGCACTCAGGCCCTGTTTACACTCGCGAACATCATGACACAACAAGGACGAACCTTCATCTTCTCTTTGTGCTACTGAATCTTTTACAGTTATTTTAGTTTTTTAAAGCAAAACCTGATTTTTTGTGCAACATTTATGCCTTCAGCAAAGATGCGGAGATTACAGATGCTAGTCTTTGTCTTTGTGTTCTGGAAATGATACAAACAACACAACAATATTAACCTGCCACAACAAACACAGAAAAGATGATACGCAGGGGTGTTGAAAGTATTTATTTCTACAGGTGCATCCTGATGCAGACGTGGATGATTCTGCATCAATGCAGATCAATTAATTACAATCAATTATTAGTAAAATAATCTTTCGTAATGTTTCCTGGTTTTCCCGCAGTGGAACAATAAGGTTCTCAAGTAGAAAATAACATCATTGTTTGTGTGTTTATGATGTTTGTCATACTCAGGACATTCAGATCGATTTCTGAAATTATTATGATAAAAAAGGGAGAATCACTGATTAAAAACGTAGCAATGTGCAGTAATGAAGAAATTGAGGATGCAACACAGTGTTGCATCATTAAATCAAATCGTCTCAAACGTGAGACCAGTGAAAATGTACCTGATTATACCACAGTGTTATGGATGAGTGTTTAAAGTTGGGGGAAATTCGTAAAGCTTGGGTGTGAGAACATCTTGGAAAAGCTTTTTTCATACTCGATTTCCCACTTAATTTTTTTTCAGCCATTTCCTTTTAGCCATTTGTTGGGTTGGTTTATGGCACACAACCACTTAATTTAGTCTAGGAAAGAAAACTACTCGGTTATATTTAGAATAAGTGTGACAAAGAAATAGATCGTGTTGTTATTTTTACTTTTTTTACTGAAGTCTGATGCTAAAACTTTTATAGTATTTTCCTGCGAAAGGATTCAGGTGTTTCTGGAGCTGAAACTAGAGCCAACTAAAGTAGAAGTTTGATAGCAATGGTTTTTAATCCACTACCATCTGTCATGCATGTAGGTACAGAAACAGGTATGCATGCAATTCCCTTGAGTTTAAGTACACACAAAAAAAGTTATGTCCAAGAATACAAATCAGTAGATTATATTTGGCATTTAATTAACTCCTGATTCTGATTTAGGGATAGGGTGAGAAGCTTGGTGATCCGGGAGGGGCTCAGAGTAGAGTTGATGCTCCTCCACATCAGGAGGAGCCAGACGAGATGGCTCGCGCATCTGGTCAGGATGCCTCCTGGTCGCCTCCCTGGTGAGGCACGTCCCACTGGGAAGAGGCCCCAGGGAAGACCCAGGTGGAGGGACTACATCTCTCGGCTAGCCTGGGAATGGCTCGGGATCCCCCAGAAGAGTTGGCAAATGTGGTCGGGGAGAGGAAAGTCTGGGTTTTCCTGCTTAGGCAGCTGCCTCTGTGACTCTGTGAATCCCGGATAAGTGGCAAGAAAATAGATGGATGAATGGACAGGAAGATCCTTCAAAGTATCTTGGCGAGGGGGAGTGTCTAAATCACATGGGCTGACAACAGGGGTGCCTCAGGG
>JBAMHW010000017.1:19820079-19832456 GCA_037177495.1 Rhadinocentrus ornatus | reverse complement strand
CCAGCGTAAGGGGGCACATCCAGCATCTAGGGCCACATCCAGCATCTGGGGCCACATTGTCAGGGGCCACATCCAGCGTCTGGGGCCACACCCAGCATCTGGAGCAAGATTCACCAAAAAGGGCCACATCCAGCGTTTAGGGTCACATCCAGCGTAAGGGGGCACATCCAGCATCAGGGGCCACATCCACCGCTAGGGGCCATATCCAGCGTCTGGGGTCACATCCAGCATCTGGAGCCACCTTCACCGAAAAGGGCCACATTCAGCGTTTAGGGTCACATCCAGCGTAAGGGGGCACATCGAGCATCTAGGGCCACATCCAGCATCTGGGGCCACATTGTCAGGGGCCACATCCAGCATCAGGGGCCACATCCATCGCTAGGGGCCACACCCAGCATCTGGGGCCACATCCACCGCTAGGGGCCATATCCAGCGTCTGGGGCCACATCGTTGGGGGGCCACATCCATCATCAGGGGCCATATCCACCACCAGGGGCCACACCCAGCATCTGGCCCCACATCCAGCGTCTGGGGCCACATCCACTGCCAGGGGCCACATCCATCGCCAGAGGCAAAATCCAGCGTCTGGGGCCACATCATGCTTCAAGGGCTACATCCAGAGCCAGGGGCCACATCAAGTTTCAGGGGCCACATCCAGCACAATCTGATCTCTATAAATAATATTTTCTCCTTTTTTTTTTTTTTTTTTACTTTTGCACAAAGAAGTACAACTATATTATCAAGAAATTTGTGCATTTTCAACTCAAAAAAAAAAATTGTTGCATATTTATTTAATTTTATTTAATTTATATATTTAATTTTTATTAACTTATTTGGATTTTTATTATATTTTTATTATGCATTTATATTTAAATATAAATTTATAAAATAAAATGTATAATTTTCTATTTAAAATGTATTTATAGGATTGATCAATAGCTAATATTTTAACATATATATTATACTTCTATAATATATTTTTATATCAGTTTTTGTTTGTTTGTCTTTTATAGTTCAACTAGAACATTTGGAATATTGTTCCATTAGATTAATTGGGAAAGAAGAAGTTCAGTCCAGGTCAGGCCTCCTCTTGTGAATGCTAAGTGAACCGGTGCCACTTCACATTAAACCGCACTCCCGCTTTCTTCGGCGTACGATGGCGAGGCCGGGCTGCAGTGTTTGATCTATGTTTCTGAACAGCTGGAAGCCTGGAAAATTGGTTTTCTGCGTGTTGGCTCATTAGTGTGTCTTCACTGAGTGGGCGATAACCTCCAGCTACCATCTCAGCTTGTTTATTTGTTGGGTTTTTTTGTGCTTGAGTTGAAGATATTTTAAAGAATCTGGTGTTATCAGCATCAACACAACAGGGAAGAATTCAATTTCAAGCTTCTTTCTAAACAATCTTCTCTTTATTTATTAAGCAATGCATCATACAGTGGATATAAAAAGCCTACACACCCCTGTCCAAATGCCAGGTTTTCGTGATGTAAAAAAATGACAAAAATGAATTTTTCCACCTTTAATTTGACCTATAGCCTGTCCAACGCAATTTTAAAACAAACTGAAACCTTAAAGGGTAAAATATAAAATCAAAAACTAAAATAACCTGGTTGCATAAATATGCACACCCTTAAACTAATACTTTGTTGCAGCACCTTTGGCTTTTATTACAGCACTGTCTTTTGGGGTAGGAGCCTATCAGCATGGCACATCTTGATGTGGCAATATTTGCCCACTCTTCTTTGCAAAACCGCTCCAAATCTGACAGATTGCGAGGGAATCTCATGTGCACAGCCCTCTTCCGATCACCCCTCAGATGTTCGATGGGATTCAGGTCTGGGCTATTCCCAAGCCTCAATCTTATTCCGGTTTAGCCATTCTTTTGTTGATTTAGACGTGTGCTTTGGGTCATTGTGGTGCTGAAAGAGAAAGTAAACTCTTCATCTTCAGCTTTCTAACGGAAGGCCAAAGGTTTTGTGCCAACACTGATTGGTATTTGGAACTGTTCATAATTCCCTACACCCTGACTAAGGCCCCAGTTCCAGCAGAATAAAAACAGCCCCAAGGCATGATGCTGCCACCACCATACTTTACTGTAGGTATGGTGTTATTTTGGTGATGTGCAGTGGGGTTTTTTTGCACCAAATATATCTTTTAAAATTATGTCCAAAAAGTTCAGCCTTGGCTTTATGAGACCATAACACATTTTCCCACATGCATTTGGGAAATGTCTTTTTGCAAAATTAAGATGTTTGGATGTTTTTCTTTGTAAGATAAGGCCCTGTCTTGCCACCCTACCCCATAGCCCCGACATATGATTGTTGTCACATGTACTACACAGCCAGTACTTGCCAGAAATTCCTGCAGCTCCTTCAATGTTGCTGTCGGCCTCTTAGCAGCCTCCCTGACTAGTTTTCTTCTCGTCCTATCATCAAGTTTGGACGGACGTCCTGTTCTTGGTAATGTCTCTGTTGTGCCATATTTTCTCCACTTGATGATGACGGCCTTCACTGTGTTCCAGGTATATTTAAGTCCTTAGGAATTCTTTTGTAGCCCTCACCTGACTGGTATCTTTGAATAATGAGATCCCTCTGAGGCTTTGGAAGCACTCTGCGGACCATAGCTTGTGCTGGAAGATTTGTCTACAAAAATATCAGGAAAAGCCTACAAGAACAGCTGAACTTTATTCTGTGTTAATCACAGGCACTTTAATTGGTGACAGGTGTGTGCTGACTCCAGTTTAACATGAGTTTGAATGTAATTAGTTAAATCTGAACACAGCCACATCCCCAGTTGTATAAGGGTGTGCACACTTATGCAACCACATTATCTCAGTTGTTTATTTTTACTTCACCTTTCTGGAAGATTCTGTTTGTTTTTCAATTGCATTGTCTAGGTTATAGGTCACATGAAAGGTAGAAAACGTTGTGAAATTATTTATCTTGATGTCGTTTTTTTACATCACTTAACCTGGCATTTGGACAGAGTTGCGTAGACTTTTTATATCCACTGTATATTCCAACGTGACCTCATTTATCAGGGATTTAAATAGTTATCTTCAGGTCTATTTTCAACGTAATGAACTGCTAAGGGTCAAGCGTCTTTTTAACAAAGATTTCACCTAATATATCTTTTATTTGCCAGCAGTGCTTTAAATGAAAGAGCTGCTTCCTCAGCCTCATACAGAGAGAGATGACTTTTTACTTGGATTATTGGAATAAAAAGATCATAAAAGTTAGGAGTGAGTTATTAGCAGGTCTTCGCTCAGTCTCATGCCTCAGTTCAGAGTCGAGTAGTAAAAGAGTGTTTCTCCAGAATTTTACCTTTAGGGCTGCAGGACGAGGAGGCAAATCTGTGAAAAGACATCTTTACTTAAACTATGGCTAATATTAAACTCACATTTATTGGTGTACTGCCTGTTTGATCATTCTTATGTTGGGCTTATGTGGAAGTTACCGCTGAGGAATCCTTTTCCTTTTGGTTAAATATATATTAATATAATATATAATACTCTGATGCAGCAGAGCATCAGCTGCGTAAATGTGGTGATTTTGCTTAAAAGGAACCCCGACAATCAGGACTTGTTGGCTTTAATATATTGTTATTGCCCTGTTCTACTAAAATTCATTGTTACGAGACATGAAAACTACCAGATATTTTACAATTACAATGTTTTTGACCACTGAAGGTTACCATAATTTAACCAGAGGAAGCCTTTGGACGACACAAGTTTCTGAACACCTTTGATTATGTTCAAAACACTTTTCTCCTGATGCCTTTGAGTTGGGTGACCAGCTTTGAGTTGGTGAAAACGTGGCATATGTTGCATTATGACCATGTGAAAACAAGAAATGTGCCATGTTCAAGGCTACTAATAAAGAGCTTTATTCACCTTTACGAACATTGTGTCCAATGGGCTGCTTTGCACTGATCTTTTTACATTTTTTTATGAAAAATGAGTTTCTACAGTAGGGGTGTCCAGCTCTGGTTCTCAAGGGCCACAGTCATGCAGGTTTTTTTCCATGTTTTCCTGCTCCAACACACCTCACTCAAATGAATTAGTCATTGGGCAGAACTTCACAGGCTGTTGGATCCATTTGATTTGAGTCAGGTGTATTGAAGCAGGCAAACATGTACAACCTGAACAACAGCGGGCCTCGAGGACTGACTTTGGACACCCCTTGTCTACATAAAACTTTTTTTTTTTTGCAAAGATTAAATAAATGTGTGAAAAGGTATTGTGGATTTACTCCACTTTTAGTGTGGTGGGGAAGATAAATTCAGAAAAAGTGTCCTCCTGTTTGGTGTTTGTGAGGGCTGTGTGGATCGATAAAAATATCGATAATATCGATACCAAGACCAGTATTGGTAATGTTCGATTCCAACGTGATGAAATTGATATTTTCCTTGCAGAGGGCTTTGGGGATAAAAGGCAAAATAATGTGAATGTGAAGCAACCAATAGTAGGCTTGGCTTTTGTTTAATTAAATTGCACTATTGACTAATTTTTTCTCAAACAATCGTGTTAAAAAGGGAATAATTTTTTATAATTTTGTTACATTTTTGTTATTTTTACATTTTTGTAAAAATAAAAGAATAACTCAAATTTAAACTTCTTAGGTCTGCCATTCAATTTGTTATTTTTTTTTTTTTGGACAATATTTAAACTCTGTTTTGTTTTATCAGACACTTCATCTGTCACACATACCTGACATGTTTCGATAGTAATCGTTTCATCTTTATTAGAGGTGTAACTGGGTGGAAAGCTACATAATTCACAGCTGATGTTCACAAGGGCGTGGTCGAACTTCCAAATTTGACAGGTCGACCACGCCCCTTGCTGTACGCCGCTGTTTCAGGATGTTGCTCCAGGTAGGGGAAAGCATCAGATAAATTCACATCTGCCCATCTTAACCATGGAGTTCCTCAAGGCTCAGTTTTAGGTCTAATTTTATTCATGTTGTGCATGCTCCAAAGCCACGTTTCATGTTTTTTGCTACTCTGATGTTATGCAACTGGATCTTCCAGAAAATACTGATTTAGTTAAGTCAGTTAATACAAGCTTCCATTCTCTTAAAAGACATGGCAAATATTTTTGGGGGGCAAAACAGAGGGGCAGCTCCTCAGCACATTTTTAGAAGTTCTCTAAGACTAAATGTTTTATAGGTTTTCTATAGCAGGTTCCTAAAGCCGTCAGACTCAGCTTCTAAAAATATCTTCAAGGCTGATTAAAAACTTTTTTTTAAGTAAGAGAATAAAATAAATTATGTCTTTACTTTATGCTTTTTTTTTCTTTTTTTTGTCATCTTCTTTGCTTCTAAAAAATGTTCAATACTTTTTTTTTTTATTAAATATGCTAAATGAACAAATTTGATTTGATTTTATAAATTTATCTGTGCTTGGATTGCTCTGTATTTGCGTGGTTTGCCTTGATGGTTATTACTGGTAAATTTACTGGTCCAGCTGTCCAGTTAAGCGTCAATGTTTGGATTCAAGACATATGACTCACACACAATAGCAGTACCCAAACCAGCAGATAATGCTAGGCTATGTATTGTAAAAATGTAAGAAATTAGATCAGTAAATTAACTTAATCCATGTGGCATGTAGTCAGCATTTGCATTTCATTCCACGTCTTTTTGGGCTGAAGGACACACAAAAGTCACAGTTGGCAGCTTTATGTGACTGTTCGTTTCAAAACTAATATTTTTAGAATGGACTAATTTCCATTCTGAAAGCCAAAGTTCTCAGTACTTACATAAACAAATCCTGAGTGACTGACATTAATCCGATCTTGCAGAACCAGAGACGTTTGTGCCTTTTCCTGATTAAAATCAACACTGGGGGCAAATGTCACATTTTAGTCATCGATCCAAGAAACTTTGTGTTGGTCTTTTTTTTTTTTTTTTTAATCTTTACAGTGATGCTGCAGCTGAACATTCCCTGTGGCGCAAACAAATTGATAAAGAAAATTTCTGTTTCTCCCCCGTTGGCCCTATGCCTCCATTCTTCTATCATTGAGGTATGTTAGGTGTGATTTTTCTTTTGAAGATCAGTATCTAGTAGCCATCTCGCCACTAAACTGTTTCCAGTAAAAAGGAAAAGCATCATTATTACGCCTTGATTGTCTGCAAAGTGAAGGGAAAAAGCCAACAAGAGAAACTGAGATTGGACCAACTCTGGCTAATGGATGCACGACTATATATGTACCACAGATTACCCCCTGCTAATTATTCATGTTTTTAGTCTTTCGAGGAAAAATAAAATCAGATAATAAAAGTGACTGGATTCATTTAAATAAACAAGAATTTTTTCAAATAATTTTCATTGATGTTATTTATATAGTTTAGATTATATATATATATAGTATATATATATATGTGTGTGTGTGTAATATAGTTAAATAGGTTCAGGTAAATCCTGTTCAATGGGGGTAAACAATCCCACCTGCTGTTGTAAAAGGTGCATCTCTTAGTGTAATAGTGGCAGCAAGGAATTATGGGTAATCCTCAAAGCAGTGGAGGATTTCCATGAGGTAAGGTGCAGATCAATGACTGTGGACAATATTAATGTAAACTTACTGAAAAGTGCATGAAAGTGAAGTTGGCTTTCTTCTGGTTTTATAATATGTGTTTCAGAGTAATTTCGCCAGGGTTTTAAGTAATGACTTGAGTTTTGTGTGTTTTATGGTTGGTGAAAATCTTGGTTTAAGCTAGCTAACATTAACATGTGCCACGTTTCCAGAGTGAGCATGGGCTGTTGTCCAGGCGTGATGACATTTCTCTGTCTGAGCGGAGGATTTCCATGAGATGCAGAATAAAGCTGATGTTATCCACACCTGACCAGCTCCAAGAGAGTTATTCGCAAAGTCAGAGAAGACATCACACATCGGTCACATATATATATATCTATATATATATATATACTGTATATTTAACACTTTGGAGTTTTAAAGGCAGCTGGGTTGGGAGTCGCTCTCGTGAATCATCCTATGACGTCAAATTCTGGCCAATAGTGGCCTGCTATCTTAACACATCACGATTTTCAGCCGGCACCGCACCTTCCGGACCCCAACAGAGTAGGTACCAAAATTGTATCTACTCACCCCGGGAAAATCCTGATGGGAACACCTACAAATCGAGAGAATTGGTGTTGGGCTGGGCTATGTGGGGAAAGGGCTGTATGGAAATAGCATATGAAAAATGCATATGCAGCATCATTCCCAAATTTGGAAAAACATTGAGGAATTATGGATGTAGGTCAAGGCAATAAAGGGCATTTAGCAGCTTCACGGACAGCTGTGGTAAAGCCTCGAAAAAGCTAATTTTTTATTTATTTTTTTCTATATTCTTGTTAATTATTACTCGCATTTCTACTTTTTTCCTATGTGTCTCATTAATTATTTAACCTTTCGACATTTTTTTAAACAAATTTTGTCACACGAACTCTGTGAAGCGGTAACAAAGGGGCACATGCTTTGTCAGCTTCCCCAAATTTTCGTTCTTTTTCCTTGAGTCATTAAGCTGCTCTGTAACAAACCTATCAATACCTCCTGACCCATTAAAATGTTTAGGGTTCATAATCAACTAATAAGGGAAAAAATGAGTGGAAAATGAAACAAACTGGCCCTCTAGGTCCTCCATGAAAAGTACCCTCTCAATCTCCCTCCTGCCTAACCCAACAGGAGGCGACACAGAGGAGACCACAATCAGCCAACACTGCCCTTTTTTCCCTTTTCCATTACCACAGAGGTCTGTCATTTTTGCTTGTGCTGATCCAGAGCTTTGTGTCATGCTGGTACTTTCTCCCTCTGTGGAGTCTGCTTCAGGCTGTGTATTTCCTTGCTGTGATCTAAACTCCTCAGTTTTCCGATTTTCTAACTCACATGGTTCACATGAATAACTCGGCTGACGAGAAATCTTTGCACATTATGTTCACAGGAGGGAACAACAGTCACATTCATGCATGTATAAACAACATGGCATAATGGAGAGGTCTTTTAAAGGACATTGTTACATTTTTTTATCAGTCCATTTATGAGCTGTGAAGGACGTTTTTGTCCCGAACTGCTGAATTTCTAATGTTGGTCTTTGTTCAGGCCTTGTGTTTACCGCCTTTCCTCTGATGTGGAGGAGTGGAATGAATGGAGAGGATTGACGGAGGGGAAAAAAACTGGCATTTTTTTTTTAAAATAACAATAATATGAAAAATACAAATATTTTTATGCATGAAATTAATACATATTTTGATTGGGAACAACATCTGGAACATAATAGAAATTATATGTGGCCTAGATTACCAGTAATTGAGGTTTGGTTTGATCTTTGGTCCAGATCTGGAAGATACTGGCATTATTCCACACCACATTTAAGCCTGATCTTGGTTGCATTCATTTCGCCATCCACATTTTATTTTAAAGAAAAGTTAGAAGGAATAGTTAGAAAAAAGAAAATCCTGTCTTTTCCTAAACTTTCTTCCTTAACCTCATTGAATAATGTAACGGGGTCAAGGAAAGGTAGTCCTAGAAATTTGTAGACTTACTTTAAGATTACTATTTGCAATGAGAATGAAATCACATTTACACAAATTCAAGTTAAAGCTCTATCATGCAAAGAAAAAGCCGTATGTGAACAGGATCCAGAAACACCGCCTGCTTCTCTGGACCAAAGCTCATTTAAAATGGTCTGAGGTAAAGTGGAAACCTGGATGAAGATGTGAACTAGTTTCTGGAACGCATGGAGGGCGTGTCCTGCAGACTAAAGAGGAGAGGGAGCATCCAGCTTGTTATCAGTGGACAGGTGAAAAGCTGCATCTCTGATGGTACCAGCAATACTAGGCCAAATACTGCATCCATCACGACAGCATGGATTAACAGGAGAAGAGTCCGGCTTTTGAGCTGGCCTGCCTGCAGTCCAGACATTTGGAGCACCATGAAATAAAAAATCCAGCAACCAAGATCCAGGACTGAGCACTGCTAGAATCCTGCATCAGAAAGAAAACTCCTCTCCTAAAACTCCAGTAACTGGTCTCTCACTTCCCAGAGACAGTTGTTAAAAGAAGAGAGAATGCTACACCATGGGAACATCTCCCTGGAACTACTTTTTACACCGTGGGAACATCTCCCTGGAACTACTTTTTACACCGTGGGAACATCATCCTGGAACTACTTTTTACACCATGGGAACATCTCCCTGGAACTACTTTTTACACCGTGGGAACATCACCCTGGAGCTACTTCTTACACCGTGCCGAACACCACCCTGGAACTACTTTTTACACCGTGGGAACATCATCCTGGAACTACTTTTTACACCATGGGAACATCTCCCTGGAACTACTTTTTACACCGTGGGAACATCACCCTGGAGCTACTTCTTACACCGTGCCGAACATCACCCTGGAACAACTTTTTACACCGTGCAGAACAACACCCTGGAACTACTTTTTACACCGTGCCGAACATCACCCGGAACTACTTTTTACACCGTGCCGAACATCACCCGGAACTACTTTTTACAGACGTGCTGCTGCCATCAAATCATATTTTCTATGAAATGATAAATTGTCTCAGTTTCAGCATCTGATGTGTTTTTCTGGGATGTATGTACAAGTTGACGAGTGTTGTAAATCATTGTATTTTGTTTTATATTTATTTTTCTTACAGCATCACTTAAGAATACCCACTTCCAACTTCTTTTAAATTTGCGCTTTACATTGTATCTATTATTCATTTACTCCTCACTGGTGATGCTAAGCTACATGTGTAGCCACAGCTGCCCTGGGGCAGACTGACAGAAATGTGGAAGCCAATCCGCGCCTACGGCCTCTCCAACCACCAGCAAACATTCATCCAGCAGCGATGCATACACTAGGCAGGGGTCTCCAACTCCGGTCCTCGTGAGCTACTGTCCTGCAGGTTTTAGATGTCTCCTACTATAACACACCTCTGCACAAACCTGTTAGTGACCCAGTGATTTGAGTCAGGTGTGTTTCATCAGGGTAGAATCCAAAACCTGAAGGACAGTAGCTCACAAGGACCAGAGTTGGAGATCCCTGCACTAGAGGCAAGGAGGGTGAACTGTCTAGCCCAAGGACACAACGACAGATGACTGGGGGAGTGGGAATGAACCGCCAACCTTCCAGTTATTGGATGGCCCCGTCTACCGCCTTAGCCACTGCCACCACTAAATTCCCTGATTGTAGGCCGACTGAAGAGCAAGTTTGCACGGCGACCATGTAATTTAAATTGTAATTATTAAGAACTTATTTATCTGGCACATTTCCGCATAAGACTTTCCGTCTTAGTGTGACTAGATTTTATAACACGTAAGTTTAGTTTCACAATGACAGAACATATTTTAGTGGTTGTGTGTGTGTGTGTGTGTGTGAGCATGCATTCTTAGGAGTAGTAATATCAAATCAGCCTTTTCATTCATTTTTACAAATAGCAATATTTTATATAAAGTGATGTGAAAGGTTATATTGGATTTTGCCCAAATGCAGGGGTGCATATGGGATTTTTTAACTGGGGGGGAACAAGCTGTCAGCAAATTTCAGTAGATTTAAACTCAATAGGCTGGTTGTTAAAAAAATTTTTTACAGATTAAAGCTATCCGGATTTAGGAATTCCATTTTTCAGGACGCCGGATCATGAAAACCGGCTTACATTTACCCCGGTTGTTCGAAGAAATATAGGATAGGATCACCCTGATCCAAAATACCGTTTTTTAAGATCATTAAATCGGGATTTCCAGCATGTAGATCAGTGTGCGCTGCCGGCCATGTGAAGAACAACAGGTAGAGACGGTTTGAATGACTTAATTACTTGCGAGTGGAACCACCAGGAGCATGTAACAATATACGTGCACGTACAGGGGCCAAAATTAACACTCGCCAGGCGCCAAATGCGAGTAAATGTTTGTACCAAACCAGTCATGTTTTTCCGTCTTCCTTTAGTCCGTCTTCATGTTCCTCTGCTGTACACAAACATACACTGACGCAAACACTCGCACGTGACACGAGAACGTGCTTGCACTATTTCAGTTCTGTTTACCGTTTAGCTCAGGCTAACTAAGTAGGGTAAATATGAGGTGATTTCTAGCAGGAGCCGGCCAGCTTTCCAGAAGAAAACTTGGTGAACTGGAGGATAAATGAGCAGGACATACAGCCCCAACTGGGAAGTTCAGTGAAAAATGATGGTTTGGATATAGCGGTGCCTTCTGGCTGCTTCACGGCCCGGTTCCGCTCGCTTCTCGCACTCATGCGCCAACTGTAGGCGGTAACACACCGGCGCGTGCCACGCTGTCAGCACAGCAGCACTCGGTTAGCATGTTAGCTTAGCTTAGCTGTTTTCAACCTGACGGGTGACGACAGCTGCATAACGGGCGTGACGTGACTCCGCGAGACGACGAACAACTGTCAACCGATCAAGTGATAAAAAGAATAATAATATTGCCTATTATTATTGTATTGATCAGTTAATTGAGTTAATTCTTAATATAAATACGCTTTTATTATTATTGATATATTTATCAGTTATTATGAATCAGATTAATAAGCTTTAAATTGATTTATTATCCATTTTTGTTAAGTTTATTTTTTAATTAAAAGAAAAAGCAGAAATCAGGGAGTATGATCCCACTAAGGCTGTAATGCTGTGGCACCGGGACTGTTAGGAGCAGGAGGCCAGACTTCGAGAACTGTGTGAAAGCACCAAGAGTAGAGAGGGAGGAGACTGATTAGGTTTTACTTCATGAATTCAGACATTAACACTTTATCAAATGAAACCATTTTTCTTCTTGCTTTTCTTTAATGTCGCTGTGGCTTCCACTTTCAGTTTGGATACAACACAACACAGTATTATAGAAATAACGTGCCTAGAGGTATGTGTGTGTAAAGAAATTTTATATTTTGGTCAGTAAAAAATATGCTTGGCCGGTGGATTTTTTCATCTCAAGTTTTTCAACTCAAGCCAAGTTGGCCGGTGAGTCAAAAAGTTAATTTCGGACACTGTGCACGTATTGTCCTGCATAACACTGCAACCAGGCGGACTGTCCCTCTCTGACAAAATTGAGCCCCGTGTGGAGGTTCAAAACCTCTGGCATTCTGTAAGAATGAGGGATGGACGGACAGGACGTGTGGTGAGGGATGCAGTCGTTAAAAATTTCTTTTGTTGACAAGATCTTTTCTGATTATGTAGTGATGAATAACAGGAAAATTTTATATTTTATTTGTGTATGTTACTGGATTTTCTGGGGGGTTCATTTTGTAGGAACATGATGATGTCACATTTTATTTTTGCTTTACTACGCTGCAAGGGTAAATAAGTGGCCTTTTCCCCCGTTAAGCACTTTATCCCTGTAACGGTTAAACAAGTC
>JBAMHW010000017.1:19809291-19819979 GCA_037177495.1 Rhadinocentrus ornatus | reverse complement strand
CCTGAAGGTGGCAGCAGGGGTGGTATCGGCCGGTAAACTCACCAGGTCGGAGTTCTTTTGATGATTAACTTCAGTTCAGTAGGTATTTTCTGCCTTAAAACAACAATGGCGTCCAGTATGGTTTAGTGTCTTTATTTGTTTGTTGAATAAATAATTCGATCATCAACTTGATCGTCTGGTTATTGTTTTTAGAAACGGTAGTTACCACACAAATTCAGCCACTAGATCCAGATATCCGGCAACACGTCACCCCAAATTGACCAATAACAAGGGAGAACCTCCGCGTAACCGTCTGCGTAGCAGTGGTGCATGTCAGGTCTGGAAGAGGTGCGCGTCGAGCCTCTGCGGAGCTAAGCCGAGCCTACGGTGGCTACGTGGACGCAGACGCCATGCAAGCATAAATCCACCTTTATGCTGGGAAAGTGGGGGAACAAATCCATGTCACTCTGAATCTGGGTGGGACACATCCCCCCCGTCCCTAGTGCCATCTGCGCCCATGCCCAAATCTGTCACATTTCACATAATTTCTTTGGTTTTATTCTGTGCCGTTGATGTCGCAGTTTCCCGTTGCTCAGTCAGTGTCAGTGTTGCCGTGAAGGTGGGAACATTCTCCCACCAAGTTTGATATTTTATTAATCATAAAAGTTAACAATAACTGGCGTAAGCCAGTGTTGTACCAACGCCAGGTTTATAAATGAGGCCCTAGGGCCTGCTGGTGTTTCCCCAAACTAATCTGAAAACCAAAGGAGAGTTTTCTGTTCCATGGCCCCAGACTCTAGAAGTTTTTTCCTTCGGATTTGAGATTGGTGGATTCTGTAGTCGCTTTGAAAAAAACAGTTAAAAACATATTTTTTAAATTCGCTTTTTATTAATTTCTTTTGTTTTTATGCTTTGTTGGTACTTGAAAAGAACTTTTAGGGCCTTATATCCTGAAAGGTGCTATAAATAATTTCTTACTTACCTACTGCTGAGATACTTCCTGGTTATTTCCCTCAGGAATTTTACTTAGCAAAATAGACCAAGACCAGATTTTTATAGTTTACACAGGGAAACTTTACAGTTTTAGTGTATAATTCTAATCAAATCTTGAGCTGATCTTGAAACTTTTTTCAGTTTCTTTTTTGTTTCTCCTAAAAAGGTTAATGAGAAAATAACATTTAGTTGTTTTATAAGAGATGGTGTTCACATTGGAGGCATTACCTAAGTGCATCCAGGCCAATATTCTCTAAACTGTTTGTTAACATGAGGTAAAGACTTTAATGAAAAGCAGCTCAGAGCAGCAGGTGGTGAGCAGTTCACACTGAGGGCTAATTAGCTGCAGGTGTTCATTGATTGAAAGAGGATTCACCACATTCATTATACGGGAAAAAGCTGCAGATTTGGAATCACTGGCAGTTGTTTGGCAACAAAGCAGTTGGCTTAAGCTTAAAACTGTTTTAATGATAACTTTGTGCCCTGCAAATGAAAGTTTCGTGGAGATAGAATCATCAACAGATCTGGTCCCAAGAGGAGAATCATTGCTACAAGGTTGGGTGTTAGAACTGTCTGCAGGTAAGAAACTAACGTTGAGTTCACAACATTTTTATTGTAACATATCAATCAATCAGATTTTATTTAAAAAGCACCTTACAACAACCCATGTTGATCAAAGTGCTGGACAGAGATAAAAACACATTACACTTTTAAATTACAAATATCACAAGTTTCTCAAGTGACACCACTATCGTGTCAAAGGCTGATCTGAAAGATAGGTTTTTAGTCTGGCTTTAAACAGGGGCAGGTCTGTGATGGAGCGTAACTCCAGAGGCAGGGAATTCCAGAGTTTTGGCCCTGCTACTGTAAAGGCACGATCACCCCACTGTCTGCACCTGGAGCTTGGGATTACCAGCAAGTGCTGTTCAGAGGAGCGCAGGGCTCTATGGGCTGGGGAGAGGTCAGCATGTCAGGTGCAAGGCTGTAGATGGAACAGAAAACATGCAGTAGGATTTAGAACTGAATTCTGAATTGTACCGGCAGTCGGAGGGCACAGCATAGGAGTGATGTCATGTTTATCGGTATCGGTGAGGAGCCAGGCATCTGTATTTTACATGAGCTGTAGACGGTGCAGAGAGGCCTGTTTACACCAATAAAGAGGGCGTTGCAATAGTCCAAGCATGAAATGATGATGGCGTGGAGTGTTTTTTTTAATTTAACCTGTCCAGCATGATGGTCTGGTTGCTGTATTGTGCCGAACAAATTTGCTTTGCCAAGGGGAGGCTTATGGGTATAAGGCTCGTCTTGATGGTCTGATTCCTTTATTTATTTATTTACTTTGAATCGTGGAATCTATGTAAACCTGATCGGAGGGAACAGAAAAAGAAAGAAGGTTGCAAAAAGAAGCTAAAGGGAAAGAAGAAAGAGACAAAAACACCACAGACAGCAATTAAACAACCCTTCAATCCACACTAACACCAGAAAACAAAGTACATTTGTACATAAACACACCAGAAAATTTCCTTCAGCTTTTACAGAAAACCGAGCTGCCAGTGATTAATGAGTTTTTAAATAATGGTATCACAAATGTATCACAACACTGACCAGACACAAATTCACAGGAAAAAAAAATAATAATAAATCTCTTGGTGTATAAACCCACTGGGCGACTCAGCGGATGTGTCTGCATGCAGAGGATGAGGAGGGATCAGTGATGAAGAGTGATGAGTTAGATCATGCAATTGCGACCACGCCTAGAGGCAGAATAGGGCAGCCCAGAGACCCAGGCCATCAGCAGCAACCCTGGAGCATTAACCCAAGCTACCCCACCCCGAAGACGACCCCAGCCCACCCAGAGGGTGGCAGAAGAGAGCCCCCACCAGAGCCCCCTGGACCAGAGGACGGCGCACCCCAAATCCGGTCTCCACTGCCACCCCCCATCACCTCCCACCCAGATGCGGCCGACTGGGCATCTCCCAGGACCAGTAGAGTGAGAGACAGAATTTTTTCCCCCCTTCTGAACGTTTGCCCTTTAGATTCCCAGGATCTACAGGGCAGTTGGCCTCTCGGCGGAGCCTATCTAATGGGCTTGGTTGGTGTTACGTCCCTAAAGCCGGTCTAGGGGAAGAAGGGAGTAACACAACTCCAGAAAATGCCAATGAGGAGACAGTATAAAGAGTATAAGCCATTTAATATGAGTAAATTGTGAGAAAACTAAAAAAATACTAAAGAAATACAGAAGGGCCATTAGCATCAGGAAGAGCCAAGGCCAACACAACAAACAAAACCCCTCTACCTGAAAATGAAACAAAAAAAAAAAAACTTACCTCCCCTAAGAAACAAAGTAATACAAACCTACTACTTCGCTACCCTGACTCAACATAAACTGGAGAAAAAGAACCCACAAGGAAAACAAAATGGCAGCTCTCACCTACAAGGCCAATCTGGAAAACTAAAAATAACCTCTACCGCCAGACATAACCAAAACCTAAACTTAACAGACACAAGGTGCAAGTGGCCGAAAGGCTCAGACGTGCAGATCCTCAGTCCTTTTACAGGCCCCTCCCAGGCAGGGATTAGCTGGAGGCGGCCATCACCTAGTGGGAGGAGGAGCACTTGGAGAAGAAGGACAAAATCAATCACAGGATTCAAACATATTCCGGTAACAGTTGGCTAGAAAGCATAACAATGGATGCATAAAATGAAGCTGGAAGTGTTCAAAAAAGACTTGCTTTGTATGTCGCATCTTGCTGCTCACAGAATAAAAAATATTGGCCACAGAATGCAATGACTTGGTAGATAGACTTGTTATTATCAGAAGGGGACCTTGCCCCTCGTATTCCAGTCCCGTCTCCAAAGAAAAATCTCAATGGTATTAAAGAGGTGCTAGTGACCACCCACTCTATCTCGTCCTAATGGGTAGCACACGTTATAACTTTGAGTACAGTAAATATAATCTTTGTCTTCTTGATTTAACCTTTTAAGGTTGCTTTGCTCTATTAGATTACGTGTTATTCATTTTATCCATCTTTTATGACTTTTTTTTTTTTTTTTTTTTTTGCACTTTATTTGTTGTGTTACTTTAGTGTCTTTGATGTTGGTAATCTTAGATGTCTTATAGTTGTTTATTGATGTGCTTATTTAGTTTTTATTGTGCAGCAGTGCCCTTTAAACAGTCAAAATTCTCTCAAGGGAGACAAATGAAGAAATTTTGAATCTCCGTACGGGCTCGATATGAAGTCATAAAGATTTTGCAGCTCTAAATAAATGCAAATAATTTCAGAGTTTTGTATCTGTAAATCAAGGTTGTCATGTTACAAAAATGTGCCTGGAAAAATTCAAGGATTTACATGGCTGTAAAAAAGTATTTGTGAAAAATATTAAGAAGTAATATTTCTGCCTTTTGTTCTAAATGTCTTGACTTAGTTTCAATGCTCCCTCAATGCAGGCTTAATTTGGACACGCCCCCTTTGCTTTAGACAGGCTTTCCTGGCTTCTGTGTCGGGTGTTACATCACCTTCAGCAGCAGGGCCTCAGTGTCCATAGTAGCTTCAGGTGCCCGTGTGTTTCAAACTGCTGATTGTAGCAGAGGGAAGGGTAAGTCAGCACACACGTGGAGTCGTTTTGTTTACACCGGAAATCACGGTTGCTACTTCTACTGCTGTTTCCAGTAAGTCAGAAAGTGGTATGACTGTACATGTCAGAATTATTTATTTCCGATCATGTAAACACACTTCATGGTCGGCTTTAAGAGAGATTTACAGGATGTAAACATGGCTGTTGGGCCGAGAGCCTTGCCCTCTGGTACCAAGGCAGCTCCAAATAACTGATCCCATCTTTATTAAATGCTCCTCTGAGGAAATTCTGCATGTATTAGGTACTGCCTACATTTTCTCATCCAGTATTTGGGTGGTAGGATGATTAATGAGAGTCATAAATGGAATACACTGGGTGGGTTCCTAGTAAAAGTAACCTGTCATCTAGTTTAATAAGGTTTTGAACAACAATGGAGGTCTTTGACAAAGAAGAATAAATGGTAGGAGGCTCTAACACTGTGTGGTAGAAGGATCAATTCATCACTGGGTGTCTTTAAGGAGAATAAAGCTGAGACCAGGGCCAGGCCCTCTTGAGGTTTACCTGCCTCACCACGACTATGCTTACCTGGATTGGTGCTATCATGAAGCTGGTTGTTGGCTGGTGTTTGAAAGTTTGGGGCTTTTTCAGACCAACTATGAGCTGAGAAGCAGGGAAAGTAATTACAATGGACATCAGGACTGAACAAAGCACGTCTTATTGGAAATGTGCCAGGTATAATTTTTTTATCGTGCCTGTTTACGATAGTTTCCTAGAGTTTATTTTTAATTACCGTCACAGATATAATTACTGTTTTTGAGAGAACTGTTCTTCACACACTTCTATAAAACGGCAATTTGAAAAATTCCTTTTAATTGTAATGTACATGATGCTTCGTGCCGCAGTGAAGAAGGAAACTAAGTGGCATTTAATTCTCCATGTTTTTATTGTAAACCAATGTGGAAACAAGTCTTTGAGCCCCACAGTCGCATTAGAGTTCACAAGAACATAAGAATGTGGTTTGATGCTGCTTGACTGAATTAAACTAGTTTTTCTTGAATAAAGGATATTATTTGGATGGTAACTTTTCTAGCTTGCAAACCTCTGAGGGATTCAGGATCAATGCTTGTGACAGATTTTGCAGTTCACCTGTGCAGAGAACGCTAACACACACCCCACCGATACAATGTCGTGTGTATGAACAGAGGCTGCTTCTGTTTTTGAGGTTCACTCCTCTGTCCGATCACTCCCCAGTTAATGTATGATTGGGAAGGTGAAAGTAGTGGAAGTGAACTCTTGGATTACTTTTAATGAGTTGGCATTAAAAAGAATACAATGATGTTGATTGAATTTGTTTATTGTAATTACACTGATCAAGCAAAAGGATGTAATGATTTATATTTATTCATTTAGATCATTAGATTTGAAAGAAAGAAAATCTGACTATTGGTCAGAAAACAGAGTTTTTACTTCACTATTTATGATGTGAAGGGTTATGCTTTACTGTAGTGGAGGAAAGTCATACAGAACCAAACGTCTGGCATGAATGACATTTTATTTGTGTTATTTTAAAAAGTAATTTTCATCGCTTGTGATCTTTTATTTTCATTCTGTTTTCTATCTTCAACCCATGTCAACATGTTTTTTTGGGGGGGAATGATACTACAATAGTTTTTAAGACAACTACTTGCCTATATTTATAGCTCCACCTGTTCAAGTGCTTGTAAACAAATATGCATTCAGTCATGTAGACATGGCGAAGACGACTTTCAAACTGAGCATCAGAATGAGGAAGAAAGGGGATTTAATTGACTTTGTGACATGGTTGTTGGTTTGACTTTTTACTGGAATTTTTCACACACAGCCATCTCTAGGGTTTCCAGAGAATGGTCTGAAGAAGAGAAAATATCCAAAGAGCAGCAGTTGTCTGGAGCAGAATGTCTTGTTGATGTCAGAGGTCAGAGGAGAATGGGCAGACTGCAGGGCCGAGCCAGATACAGCCGGAACGTGTTCCGGCACCTCCGATGTTGGATCCGGATCAGGTTTCTGGCACATGTGATTGAGATCTCAGTTAGCTTCACTCAGACGAAAAAGCCTTAGTCCGAAGAATACTATTGCTGTTGCTGTTTATAAAAGAAATGTTACGGTTTCGTCCTAGTTTATATTTTGTTTTGTCTTTTTACATTGTGCACCCAGTAAACACTGATGTGGTGGTCATGTTTTTTTTTTTTATAAATAATAAATATTGTCCTGTTATGCACACAGTGATGTTTGGATTTGCTTAAAGGGGTTAGTACCTTGGCCGTGTTTGTGTGTGTCTATGTGTGTATGTTCCGTTACTTCGAGCCCCCCCTTTGAGTCGCCGGAACGACCCCCCCCCCCCCGCGTTCCGGGACCTCCCGTTTTACAAATTAAGCACTGGCAGACTGGTTGGGGAAGATAGAAAGACAACAGGAAGTCAGATCAGCACTGGTTCCAACCTAGGTCTGCAGAACATCCTCTCTGAACACAAGACACATCCAACCACACCAGGTGCCTCCTGTCAGCTAAGAACAGGAAACTGAGGCTACAATTCACACGGACTCACCAACACTGGACAATAGAAGATGGAGAAACATTGCTGGTCTGATGAGTCTCCATTTCAGCTCAACATTCAGACGCTAGGCTCAGAATCTGCTGGAAACTTCTTGAAAACATGGATCCATCCTGCTTTTTATCAATAGTTTAGGCTGCTGCTGGTGTGATGATATTTTCTTGCCCGACTCTGGGCCTCTTAGCCCTAACGTGGCCTGGTTAAACCAGCACAGCCTACCTGAGTTTTGTAGCTGACCATGTCCATCCGTTTGTGCAGCATCCTCTGATGGCTAACAAACCATCTTTGGTTTATTTTTGGACTGATAATGTAGCTGAGTGTAAATACAGTGGTGTGTGTGGTTTCCCCCCTTCCTGATTCTTTCTTTGTTTTTACATGTTTATCACACTTGTTTCAGATAAATATTAGTTAAAGACAACACAAGTAAACACAAAAAGTTTTTAAATAAAAAAAACAAACCTTCACGACTTTGTGAAAAATAAAACATTTTGTGTTTACTTCTGTTGTTTTTGACTAATATTTAAATTAGTTTGATCTGAAACATTTAAGTGTGACAAACATCCAAAACAATAAATCAGGAAGGGGCCAACACTTCTTTACACCGCTGTAATAGGCAAAAAAGATGAGCCGGGTTGTGACGGAGCCTTTAATGTAAACTGCTCATCTTCCCTTTCACTTTAACTCTGAGCATTCTTCTTTAGGAAGAACAATCCTGATTGATTTTATGACCAAGTTTTTAATTATAAGCTGGTTCGGTGAGCCCTGCTCTACTGTTTGCTTGTAAACGAGAGATGGGAGAGAAAACCAGTGGATGAGGGTGAGAATGTGAGACCTCTGGGGCTCGTGATACTGATGATGTTCACTGAAGCATCCTGGCTTGTTGAGATGTAAACAAAGAGACAAAGGAGGCCTTTAATATCTGCTGACAATAACATGCATCTCATCAACACTGCATACGGACATGATTTAGAGGGCAAATGTTTATTTCTGACTTAATCATTTCTCCAGTAAACAAAACAAGAGATGAAAAAAATAGCCTGAAGCTACTAAGCAAACCTCAGTGACATATCATGGTGAGAACATTAATTATGAGTTTATACATGGCCTTATACTTGGAGAAAGTATTCATTTATGTAAGACCCGATAAACAATGAGAAACCCAAAGGAAGTAACGGGATTTTGCGCATGCGTTAATGCAACAGCTATACAGTAATTAATTTACAGTGTTGCAGTCACAATGATTCCTATCTTCCTATCAGGGTCGGGTGGTGGGCTTCTGTAAAGACCCTGTCAAGTTCCAGCTGGTGTAATCATAATTAATAACAAGAAGGTCTTAATGTTTTTGGCAGCTCTGATTAAACTGTGACCTGGTTGTTATTTGATCTGTTTGCATTTTCATCTGTTTTTTATTTACTTAACTTGCAGGTTTACGTACTACCACCAAACACTGTGATGGTCAAACCAAAGTGGCTAATGGTTTGGAAGGTAGATGTAGGATTATTTCAGTTTAAATGCGAGATCAAACACGAGGTACTTTCTTTCTTTTTTTAAAGTTGAACTATGTAATGCCATATATAGGCAGAGGAAAGCATGGGAACTGTTGGAAGAATATAAAATATGGAGTGGGTTGCCACTGAGCACATTAGAGAGTAGTCGCATCTTGGAAAGCTCCTCACAGATGAATCGAGACTTATCATAAGTCATCATAGTCATCCGACGTCTGAGCCATCTGAATAGTCATCTGACATTGAAAAACAACGTATGAAGGAGTTCCGGAAGATGATTCATGTGGAGATGACACGCTAATGCTATTTGAACCACAAGCTAGCAGAGCACCGCAGACTATTACAGCTGTTCTCGCTGCCATACAAGAAATGAGCAACAAGAATGGACGAAAGAATTAACTCATTGGAAACCTCCGTGAAAGCCAACCAAGCAACCCTGACAAAACATGAAAACCGAATCATCGCAGTGGAGAGCGTGAGTAGCGATCACGATGACAGGCTACTCAAATTACAGCAGCAGTCGGAGTTGCTAAAAGCTGCTAACAAAGCATTACAGGAGAAAGTTATCGACTTGGAATCAAGGTCCAGACGTCAAAATATTAAAATAGTGGGGTTGGAGGAAAACGGTAACTTTTTAAAAAAAAAATTTAATAATGTTTTTCATTAATATTTTGTCAAGATGTGTTGCAAGGCCACTGGACCGTTGCTTTCAAAGTATTCTAACTTGCAATATGCCTCGTATACTTAAGAAAATAAAAAAAAAATATGTTAAAAAAAGAATAAAAAATATGACATGCAGTTTTGCTGTTACGTTAACAATATGAGATGTTTCTGATTGAATCAGCTGCAGACTGTAGTAGCAGACTGTTTTTGACAGTTGCCGTACACACCTGAAAATAAGACTCCTCCAGACACCAGTGCAATTGGAACCACTAAAGTTTAATAAAAAACAAACAAAAAAAGAAGTTTTAAAAATAGATACGACCAAAGGAAACAACTAAAACCAGATAAAAGAAACTAACAAAAGTAAAGATGACTAATAGTCATTTCCATAACTTCACTCTGAATAAATGAGTTTTTAAACTTATCGTATTGTTGCTTCATGGGTTTTGCTGAAAACCAGGGATGTCAAACATGCATACTGAGGGTCAAAACTGTCTCACAGGAGGGTCCAGTCTGGCCCACATGCTTAATCTGGTACATGCATTCTGCTATCTAGTAACTTTAAATATAAGTAACTGCAATTTCTAATTTCTCTCCTTTTGTTTCCCCATGCAATAGCAATTTTAAATGGGTACAGGTGATCTTATTTCTTTTGACAATTTAAGTCATCGCATTTTGTGTGATGTTTTTATTCTGTTATTATTTAGTGGTTTTTATTTGTTGTATTTACAATTAATGAAGAATCATTTTGGGAATGTTTTCTTTTTTTAAATTTTAGTGGCTTTTATTTCCTTAGTGGTTTCTTTGGTGATTTTATCGGATCGTTGTGTTTGGTGCATGTAAGTGGATTCATTGTTAATGTTATAATGTCCTGAGGTCCTGTCTGTAGACAAGTTCCTTTTGGGGTAAATAAATTGACTTGAATTAGTCGAATTCTTTTGTAATAGATCTGACTTCAATATACATTGAATATATATATATATATATATATATATGTATGTATATATGTATGTATATGTATGTATGTATGTATATATGTATGTATGTATGTATATATGTATGTATGTATATATGTATGTATGTATATGTA
The DNA here is from genome assembly GCA_037177495.1 of Rhadinocentrus ornatus. Lineage (NCBI taxonomy): Eukaryota > Metazoa > Chordata > Actinopteri > Atheriniformes > Melanotaeniidae > Rhadinocentrus > Rhadinocentrus ornatus. The sequence continues at coordinate 19,809,583 of JBAMHW010000017.1, read as the reverse complement.
TGTATGTATGTGTATGTATGTATGTATGTATGTATGTATGTATGTGTATGTATGTATGTATGTATGTATGTATGTATATGTATGTGTATGTATGTATGTGTGTGTGTATGTGTATGTATGTATGTGTGTGTGTATGTATGTGTGTGTGTGTGTGTGTGTATGTATGTATGTATGTATGTATGTATGTATGTATGTGTGTGTGTACTCGTTTTTTTGGATACGTGGGGACTTTGGCCTGACGGTATGCATACACATGGGGACCTTTTTACCCGTGGGGACCCCAGTTGAGGTC